>JARFJB010001864.1:322500-685000 GCA_036346205.1 Vesta saturnalis | reverse complement strand
AAATCTTTGTACAACTTTTTGGAGAACCTCTGTATCAGAAGGAATTCGGAAATGTAAACCATAAATGATGTAATCTTCGTACCAATCTTGCGCAATATGTCGTATTTTCCATGTTGTATGTTGTAAATCATACCAAAGTTGAATTTACTTCTTACAAATTTATATTCATAGAAATTTGAATAATCCAGTATTTATTGCATTCTCTTGGAGGTTCAAATAAAAAGGTGTGATCTAAATTTAGATCCAAAAATGGTAAAAGTATAAGGGCAAATATAAGTATAACTATAAGTGTAAATAAAAGTGTAACTATGTTCAAATAAAGGTGCCTGCAAAAAGCAAATGTTTCAGATTTTAATATAATACGAGTTAAGGTGTCTTACCATTAAATCAATGGCACTTTATACAAAATTTAGGTGGAAACCAAAAATGGCTTCTTGATTAAAACAGCGTACATCAAGAAATGTTAAAAAAGGACGCTCACGGTATCAGGTGATGTAGCGATGCGCGAAAAATATGTGCAAAAAATAATGCCACGATATGGAAGTATAGACCCTTAAGAAAATATGCAACTTAAGTTACACCAATGCAAATTAAGTTGCCCACCACATACTTATAAATCATTAATAATCAATAACTTTTTTTTGCAACTAAATGAACGAAGAACGTAAAAGATTCGTTACACACCCCCTCCTAAAATTTGGACTCGGAGATCACCAAAGCGGATATTCCAAACACTTAACTAATAAACAAATTTATTAAAATCTTAGGAAATAAAAATGTTAAGCTAATTAAAATTCAAGCAAAATGTAAACAGTAACACCTAAAATCTAAATAAAATGCAAATAAAAATAAAAAGGAAAAAATCAAAATGCTAAATAAAAGATTAAATAGAACAAAATCATATTCTAAGTGTAGGAAGAAGTACGGAAAATGCGGTAATGTTGGTTAGGAAAGACCCCTCGCAACACCATAACAGCTAATGACGCGCTACCATATATATATATATATATATATATATATATATATATATATATATATATATATTATATAAATTTATATTTCTAACCGTTATAAAACTTTGAATTAAATAAATGCTCCCAATTTAGAAAATTATAAACACAGTGCACTACATCGGTTTAACAATAATAATTCAACGTTATAATGATTAGTGTTTGTATCCTCAATAAGATTGCTATATTTTATTAATACTTTATCTTTAAAATCGTAATTAGACATTCAGTAATATGTTTAAACTTGAATACTTCAAAATAGTAATGTAGGCTGAATAGTGAAATAAAAATAAAATAAGTACTTTGTTAGTAGTGTTCTGCTTTAATATTTCAAAGCTAAAATGAAATTTTGTGATCGATCTGGCTCATTAGGCAATTTCCAATCGATCCTTAAATTCGAAAATATAAAAGACTAAATTCGCTTATCAGGTGTAACCAGTTAGGCATACGGTTGACACATTTAAACGACAAAGTAAAATAAACGGTGGATGTATATTCACAAATTATGCACATAGATTATAAACAATGGCGTGATTCACAAAAGCCATCCATAAATACGTCCGTTTAAAATATTCCCCTTCTTAAAACTAAACACAACAAATAATCAAAGTTCGATTACCTTTTTAATGAATGAGTCGTACTTAATGCAACAATAACAGAAAAAAAAAATGTATACTTAAAAGATAATCATACTTATTTTGCTTCAATAAAAATTCTTAATTCTAGTCCTTACTTATAACTTTCATAAATTATTTTTCGATATTATAATTGTAGTCCATGTGATCGGGTAGTCCTTTTAAAAATTCTTAGATGCACTAAACACAAACACAAGAAGTGGTCGTATTTGCTCCACGCAGTCGGTTCTATACTGTAATCTTTGTCCTTCAAAACGTTTACCACAATAAAATAATGGTTATTTGTATATATATATATATATATATATATATATATATATATATATATATATATATATATATATATACCCAATTAATATTCTTATCTGCCTTCATACGATCACATTGGTGTTGCTAATGATTGTTCTCATTCAATTACTTCCGGGTCCCTTTATAATAATCTTAGGTCGCGCTTCTCACAATCGAACACTAATAACAAAATATTCGTTGTATTGACTTCTAATCTCCCTCAGCACTTTTATTTTTTGAATAAAATCAGAAAGGTTTTCCTTTAACACCCAATGAATTACATTAGTGTATATTAGTGAATGTCTATACGATTTATCCCCTTAAGGATTAATGCAGCGGCTAAACAGACTCCAACAACCAACCATTCTAATGGTTATCGCGCGCAACCCGTACTCAGAAACCTCTAGTCAACTAGCTAACCAAACACACACACGCACGCACGCACGCACGAACTCACGCGCGCACGCACGCACGCACACACACACTCACACTCACGCTCACGCTCACGCTCACACACACGCGCACGCACACGCACACGCACACGCACACGCACACGCACACGCACACGCACACGCACACGCACACGCACACGCACACGCACACGCACACGCACACGCAAACGGACACGGACACGGACAAGGACACGGACACGGCGCGGACACGGACACGGACACGGACACGGACACGGACACGGACACGGACACGGACACGGACACGGACACGGACACGGACACGGACACGGACACGGACACGGACACGGACACGGACACGGACACAGACACAGGCACAGACACAGACACAGACACAGACACAGACACAGACACAGACACAGACAGACACAGACACAGACACAGACACAGACACAGACACAGACACAGACACAGACACAGACACAGACACAGACACAGCACACACACACACACACACACACACACACACACACACACAGACAGACACTCACACACAGACACACACACACACACACACACACACACACACACACACACACACACATACACACACACACACACACACACACACACACACACACACACACACACACACACACAATTTGGGTACTCGATTATATACCCTGTGCTCGCCATATTGCCAACATGTCACAATAAATTCGCGCTAAACTAAAATTCACCTATCACAACTAAGCATTCCACTGTGTCTCTACTCTCGCGTCACAATGTCCATCATGGACAATCACGTAACCCTTATACAACACCCGTCGCCATATTTATTTTACGTGAAAATTTATAAAATCTCTTCGAAGAACTCGTCTATCCTCACCACTTTCATTCAGTGTATTCCTATATCATAACTCAACTTTTCATAAACATCTTGCATGCGCGCGAATTTTACTTCCACAAAATTTCGTGAAAACATCCCATTTTATTGTCCCTATATACACACATATGCGAATTCCGTTTATCATTATTTCACAACATTACAAAAGTTTCTACAAACAAAAATATGCATAAGAACCTTTATTGTACGTTAAAATAACATCACAAAATTATAAACTCATTTATTCGTACATCTACACCCGTTTCATTTAACCAAATTCGTGTATACCTGGTAGCAAAAGACCAGTAGTCCTACTAATATCGCATCAATAAAAATTACTCAAAACATTATTTCTCAACCAAATTTAACGCTATCAACCCGAAAATCTTTCTATAACATTTAACTATTCCTTCGTATGGTAACTAAGGCTTCATTAAAAATCCAGTGGCGTATCATTTACACCACTTACACTACGCATACTCACAAACAAACAAACATTCTGTTCATGGAAACTCGCTTCAGCTGCACTCAAAACACGTTACACACGTTATCAAAATCCAGCACATAAACGGTGCGTCAAAATAACCTTACAAGTTGTAAACTAAACTGTTTTATTTCTACCTTACTTTTAAACGGCAGTTTTTCTAATGATTTTCAGTAGTTGATAGTAGTTCTTGATCTATCTTGCTTATTTAGTATTGTTTACTTTACGAACTGATTGTGTTTACATGTAATTTATGGCAATTGTACAAATTCTATATGCGTATTTGGTGAAACGCTGCTTTTACTCACGATATAATTGTACACTTGCAAATTATTTCTTACGAACAATTTAAACTTCATTTTATTGTTACGGTTACCTTATTAATTTACCTATTTAATGTTCTTGTTTACTTCATTTTATGCATAACTTAAGCTGCATTATTTTACTTTGGTATTTTATTAATAATCTTCGCCACCATGATTGGTGTGATGCTTTAATTCTGATTTTATTTGTAAGTAAGTAAATAGTAAGTTTATTCAATACCAACTGGTGTAGAACATAAAACACATTGTAGTAAAATTACAAGTATAAATAGACTTAACGCTATGAGTTTAAGTACACACTACATAACGGACTAGACTTGACTAGACATATATATCACATGACTAAAAACAAATTATCGCAGTAGGTTGAAGAGCATGAGAACCAATATGCAACTTGTTTACCGCAGACGTTAATTAAGCATTATAACTTTGAAAATATCATACTCTTCTAACGTATATAAAGGTTTTATTAACAACATTTTTTTGGTTGCCTTTTATATATTATGACGGTATTGCAGTTATTTATAATATAACGGGTTGATAGAATTGACATCGAGCAATTTGGACGCATAGGTTTAAAATTATTGGCATATCTTGGTTTGTGATCATTAGTATCAGCTTGCTTAGGAAAATTGTGGCGGTTATTATATATATATATATATATATATATATATATATATATATATATATATATATATATATATATATATTATATATATAAGTTATTAATATAAAGTTATTTGACGAATATTTAATAAAAAATTTTTTTTTCTCTTTCTCTTTCTTCACTATGGTACGTGTGTCAATAAAAACGAACAACAAATTTCAACATTTTCCATATATTTCGAATACGGTTGTATTCATCGTTAGTGGAATTTAACAATAAAAAGAACTAAAATTAATATTAATAATAATAATTGGATTAAGAATTATAGCGATAAAGTGTTTCCTACTGATATTTTATATTGTTTAAGTTTGGGAGGAAGTTTCAATTTTCCTTTAATAGATAATATTAAAAATCACATAATTAAATCAATTACAAATATGGAATATTCAATTAAATCATTTTCTGACGCTAATAAAAGTAATATTAGAGAAACGTTTGTTAGGAATTTATGGACTGTTAAGAAGTATAAAGAAACATTTGAAGAACAAAGAGTTAATAACTTTTTTAGACAAACCTATTACAAAGCTAAAAAATTTTTAAATCTAAATAATGATCTCATAGTAGTAAAGGCAGATAAAGGGCAAATAACCGTAATACTTAATAAAGAGGAATACGTAAATAAAGCCATGGAACATTTAAGTGACATAAACACGTATAGGATTGTACAAAAAGACCCAACCAAAGAAATTATAAGTAGTGTTAACATATTAATTGAAAATTGGTTCAATCAAGGAAAATTATCGGAAAATGAATTTAATAATTTAAAATGTAGATATCCTAATGTTCCACAAATATATTTTTTGCCTAAAGTTCATAAAGAAAATCGACCACTTCGACCAATCATATCTTCAATAAATTCACCTACGTATAATTTATCTAAATTTTTGGCAAACATAATACAAAATATTTGAATAAAAAGGAATATTCTATAATAAACTCTATGGAATTTAAAGAAAAAATTAAGAAAATAAATTTGGATAATGAACAATTTATTATATCTTTGGATGTTATTTCTTTATACACAAATATTCCTATTCCTTTAATAGCGATTATCTTAAAACAAAAATGGAATTTAATCAAACAACACACACAATTAGACATTCACCAGTGTATTGAAGGAGTAGAATTATGTTTACAGACTACTTATTTTAAATATTTGGAAACATTTTATCAACAAACATATGGTTGTGCGATAGGATCGCCTATTTCTGCTACCGTGGGTAACCTAGTAATGGAATATTTGGAATATACATGTTTGGACAAATTAAGTTTCACACCTTTCTTTTATTTTAGATATGTGGATGATATTTTAATGAGTGTACCAAAAAACAAGATTCAGGAAGTTTTAGATATATTTAATAATTTTAATTCTAAATTACAATTTACTGTTGAAATTCAAAAAGATAACCAAATTCCATTTTTAGACACGTTGGTCATTTGAAAAAATAACCAAATCTTAATCGATTGGTTCCAAAAACCTACACATAGCTGGAGGTATTTAAATTTTTATTCTAACCATCCTTTAGGCTACAAAATTAATACCATTATCAATACTATTGGAAGATGTTTGAAAATCGCAGATCCAAATTTCCGTTCTAAACATATCAAAAATATTATTAAAGCATTTACTGAAAATAATTATCCAAAATCATTAATTCTGAAAATAATTAAACAACAAATTCATATTTTTTATAATAATTTTTCTACGAATAAGGAACCTAAGGAAAATGACAATAAAAAATGCTTAATGTATAAATCACTTAAAAATTTAAATTAAATCCGGTATTTTCAATTAATAACAGATGTATAAATTTAATGTCTAAATTAAAATCAAAAATTTCGAAAAATAACGTAACTAACACTATTTACCAAATTCCTTGTGATTCTTGTGATAAAGTTTACATAGGAACATCTTTACAACCTTTAAAAAATAGATTAACACAACATAAATCTGATGTTCGTGTTAAACCTAAAAGTACTGCTTTGGCTAAACATTCAAACGATTTAGGACACATCTTTCAATATGATAACACAAAAATTTTAGATGTAGAATCAGATTTAAAAAAAACGTTTAATTTTAGAAATGTTACATATAAAACTTAATAACAAAATTTCTTGCAACAGTAAAAAAAAATTAGAAAGCTTACCCATAAATTATAATAATATGGTGGAAAATTTAAAATAGTAACCTTGTATATTATTTGTCACAATTGTCAATTTTTAATGTTAATTTTAGTTCTTTTTATTGTTAAATTCCACTGACGATGAATACAACCGTATTCGAAATATATGGAAAATGTTGAAGTTTGTAGTTCGTTTTATTGACACACGTACCATAATGAAGAAAGAAAAAAATTTATATATATATATATATATATATATATATATATATATATATATATATATATATATATATATATATATATATATATATATGACACACACACACACACAACGCTTTCAAATAATTATAAACTAATTAATGTTAAGACTCTTAACCACAGGAATCACGATTTATTTATTTAGGTTCTCAATGATTCTAATCGCTCTTTTTTGAGTAACAAACAGAACGTTGTTACTAGAGTTACAAAAAAACTGAATAGCATATCTTAAAACTGATTCAAAGTAAGAATGATATATCTAGATCAATACGTTAATAGAAACAATATTTCTTAAGTGGCGCATAGTATAGTAAGCAGAGTTTAGTTTACAATTTAGCTGATTAATGTGGCCATGAAAAGATAGCGATCGATAGACATGCAAACCTAAAAAGTGGAAGCTATTTGCCATCTGTACCGGTTTATTATTTAATAGTAAATTTTTAGAATATGGCGTTAGAGAAGAGTTGTTAAAAATCATAAATTTAATTTTTTCAGCGTTCATTTTTAACCCGTTCCTCTTACTCCAGGTTTCCAGGTACATTAACAACGTTTCCGCCTTTGCGTAAAATTCATTTGTGGTTACATAAGAAAATGAAAATGTTGTGTCATCTGCATATATAGCTTATTTTGTTCAGGCGCTTGTTCTGCGAGATCATTAATAAATACATTTAAAAAAATTGGTCCCAGGGTGGATCGTTGTGGTACTCCTACTGAAACATTTTGTATTGTCGAATTAATAATTTTCCTTATATTATTTCCGTTATGATGTAGGGAAACATAATGTTTACGTTCCGAAAGATAACGGAACCAGTCCAACGCAATCCCTCTTATGCCGTATTGTTCTAATCTTTTTAGCAAAAAAAGATTCATTTATTAGTTCGCTCAATGGTGAACTTAAGAGAATTGCCATCCTTTCAATAACAGATTATGGTATTTCATCGGATCCGGCACTGTTATCATTATTAATTTGCTTGTGTGTGATTATAGCGTGTTTTTTATTGTTGTTATGTGTAGTTAACTGCTTTGTTAATTTTACCGTTTATTTATTCCTTTACTTTATAATTTTGTACGTTTTATAAACCGATTTAGTGACACTTTGTTGTCTTTACAAAATCTTACTTGTAAAATTACTTATTGATTCTTTCCCTGTGTATAATTGACGGGTTTAATCATCATTGTTAATGCTAATTTTTGTAATTTGTTACTTGACTGCTTCACTATAATTTAACACTTAACTTCATCCCTCCCTATCTCGTATATTTAACATAACACCGCGTAGGAGACCAATATACACACAGTTATTTATGAGATTTGAGTCATTGTAAGTAACTTCAGTGGCAGGCTTTGAAATCAATCTGAACCTTAAAAACAAGATGCTATTAGATAATTTTTAATAGAATTTGTATCAGTGCCGATAAGTCTTAAAGTTTCTATAGACCTTTAATAAGTGAGAGTTACTTCAAATTACGTTTTTAAGAACAGGATATCGTCAGTACTACAGTGTGGGCGGATAATTTGGTGAATATTATTACTGGTCCCATATTTAAGAAAAAATGTGATAAGTGTTTTTAAGTGATTATATATTCAATCCTATTGATCGTGCTGTTGCACGAAATCTACATGAACTCCACCTTCATATCATGAACAATTTGTTATGTTGCCACATTACTTTAGACAGGTAAGAAATTATTTAAAAGCTACATGTCTGGATAGAGGGTTAGTCGAAGTGGTACAAACGAGGAGCCAGCTGGAACGCCGGGCAAATGACCCCTAGATTTTTTCTTTTGGGATTACATCAATACAACAAATTTGGTAGCAACTAATTAACAATGGTTCATTGTCTTTATAGGTTTAACAAAACATAAAAAAGGAAGTATCAAAAGGCCTGTTTATTTTAAAAATATTCAAAACGTTTCTATCCGAAATTTTGAAATGTTAAAGTATCTGTAACAAAAACTGCACTACAGATAAACTGTAGTATTCATGGTACTATATATCTAAGTGTTGAAAGGTTAGTGAAGGCGGTGAAGGATACTTTTGGTCAAAGTAACGTAGCTAATGGGTAAGGTGCTAATGCTTATGGCACCCTGCATTATGTGCAAATGTAGAACACAAAGATGCACGCGATATAAGAATTACGAATATTAAAAATCGCATCACTGGTCACAAAGAACATGGTCAACGTAATTCAAATACCCTAAACAAGGTACACCATAAACCACCCAGGCATGCTTACAACTCAAGTGGCGTAACTGAGAACAAGGTGTAACCAAAAACGGCATTAACAGCATACGATCGGTAAACAAAAATGCATGACCGACAATATAGATGACAAAGGTATAATAAGTAATAGATATATAAGTTATATTTAGGCCATTTGGCCTAGCTGACCTAGATGTTATGTATGACATATAACAAACAATACAGATTAGGCAGACAACAACAGTACTTTACTGACGTAGGTGAAGCAGATTATGTAGGTGGGGTTGACGTCGGTGATGTAGATGAGGAAAATAACATAGGCAACGTGCATGTCTTTAATCACTTAGATAAAGTGGATAACACAGATGACTGTGCTGTTTATGACGTAAATTAACTAGAATAACATGTACGACGCGGATGACTCGAATGGCGATGGGTTGTGGCATAGATGAAGTAAATGACTAAATCTCGCGGATGGCGTAGATCATGCAAATGACGCTAACTTTTTAATTGCTTAAATGATGTAAGTTTAAATAACGTAGATGTACACTAAGATCACGTAGACAGAGTATCTAACATATATGACATAGACGACGTACAGGATGTACACGTATAGATAGCGCAAATGACTAATTAGGTTAAATAACGAGGTTGGTTGAGATGATGCAGAACACATAATTAACGGTAGTAATGTGATGACGTAGATAACGGAAATGGCGAAGAGTGTTGAAATGGCATTGAAATATAGATAGTATAGATGGCGAGGATAGCGAGCTTATAAATGACTTAGAATCAAATAAAATAATGTCAAACTTATTTTATTTTTGAACGTTCACAAAACAGTAGTGTGAGAGAAGCACAAATAAGTAGATAGCGTGAATGATACAAATAAAGTTGATAGCACAGGTTACATAGATTGTGTGAATAACGCAAATGGTGTAGTGGGCCGTAGATAACTAAATGACTTATTTGCAGTAGATGACTTTAATGCCATAGATAGCGCAGATGAGATAGTTGGCGCAAATTGTGTGAAAGGTGCAATAATGAAAATGGCACAAATGACATATGGGACAGATATACAAAGGTGATTTAAAAGACGCAGATGACGACATGATATAGCAGTCGAGCACTGATGATGATAGCGTAGCTATTGAAACGCGTTCGGTGTTTTTGAATTTTGTGTGGTACGTGTGTGAATTTTGTTTTGTTTGTTACAGATCATGCAATAGTTCCAGTGTTCTAGATTTTATCAAACGACATAATATAGATGACGCAGATGATGCAAGTGGTGCAAATGTCCTAGACAACGCAGATGGCATAGAGTGTGGATAACGCAGAGGTCAATTTATGTAGGGGGTGTAGGTGGAGCCTATGTCGTAGATGTTATTGATAACGTACATGAAATTTCAATGGCGCAAATGACGCAGGTGACACAAATCATACACGATAGATGATACACGGTAGAAGTAACAAATGACATAGCATAACTGACAAAAGGCTATTTGACTAAAATGAATATACCTATCAATTGTTGGCATCCTGAGAGATTTCGACTTATAGAATCTATTTTTAATGATCTTTTGGAATAATCGTAATTATTTTAACATAAACAACAAAATAAAATGGATATATATTGAAGTTTGGGCACGGGACTGGAAACGCTCATGATTGGCTAGTAGGTTCAGTTACGTCATAATTATGCTAGTAAACCGTCGGTAAGGACGTACAGTGGCGGTGTATCCTATACGAATTGTGGTAGTTGAAGAACGTTTTAAACATTTTTTTTTTAATAAAAATAACTTTTAGTTAGAATATAAACAATTTTGTGCAAGCCGATAGTGAAAAATTGCCTAAAATAAACGCAATAATGATTACACGTTTTTTTTTAAATAATCCCGATGTTTTTGCTGCGGAGCTTAAAAACGTAAAAGCTGTAGTATCAATTAATTATCTCGAATAATTACTCATGTCTACACATTCATAAGTATTGCTATTGAAATTTGTAGGTTAGCTAAATAATCTTCAATTTTTCATCTACATACCACGATTTATTTTACAAAGTTGCTTCATGTTTCTTAATTCACCGCATCTTTCTAGGTCTATCATATAAATATCACGTTTATTTGTTATTCATATGTACAGTAAATAATATCACATGTTGATACAAATTTATAAAATGGTGTAGGATTTTAGCCCTGCACGTCTTACTGGTTTCGAGAAAACGAAAGACCATGGAGTTTTTTAGAACACTTTCTTTATTAAGGGGTATATGGAGATCGCGTATAAGGATCCGTAAAACTGTCAAGGTTCAGACAGTTATGTTCAAGTTTAAAGAAATTCTCAATACTGGATATTGTTTCTCAAACGGTACATATTAACCGTGCGTAAATATTTTCTTGATAATCATCTTAATTTTGAAAATAATTCCCTACTGTTAGTAAAACTTACTTAAAAGATATCTCAGTTGGTAAACGCGATATGAACAAAATTTTTGCAGTTATATGTTTCTTTAATAAAATTGTACAGCTGTGCGTAAAGATATTTCTTCAACTATTATAGTAATGCAGTAAATACAAAAAAAAAGTATTATATATTTTGAAAAAATTTCCAATCGGCGAATGTAAAGTTAGGCAACTTACATGACACCAAACCCTAAGGCCAAATTATTACTACCTGAGTATCGACAACGCTACCTGCTCACTGTATGACTAATTCATTTGTAATAATTGAATCCAAAACCCATTCTTATTATTGATTTTTAATCTGAAGGCAACTAAAGCCTGTCCGGTAGAACTGAACGGGTATCGGATTAACAAGGAGGATTGTCAATATATGGTTCTATTGTGCTTGAAACCGCCTTAATGCTTTGCTGTCTCGTACTTATTGTACGTGACAAAGAAAGATGGATATATTATGAATAATGCCTCTATTTCTGCCGAACAAAAGCGTTTGCAACTTTCACACATAATGACAAGGCAATAAGAATCAGATGCAGGTAGAATAGAAATTCAATAGGTATAATAAAATGCCAGTGGTTCTCAACACTGCTTTAACATTACATTTAAAATTTATGGAAGAATGCAAGTTTTTATAATAAACATTTATAAAAGCCATTCATAATAATGAATATTCGATTAAGTATAGGTATTTCAATTTACATTTAGAAAGTTCATTGTATACCTAAGTATGGTAATGACGTTTTAGTGTACTCCAATTACAAAAGAATCCAAATAAATATGCAATACTGTAACAATAAGTAATTAATAATAGATTATTATACCATTTAGTAGGTACATATAGGTATAAATAAAACAACTGCAATATCTATATTATCATTATTCTTTGAGTAAGCGTTTATATAAACTAACCATTAATATAATGCCGAAAAAGTTGAGTAAAGAAATTCGCGAATTAGTTTTAAATACAGTCGATTATTTTAAAGAAGAAAAGAAAATGGTGGTCCACTATTATCTACATTTTCTGTTCAACAAAGAACAGCAAACGCGTTAAAACTTTCGGTTTCGACGGTGGGGAAAATCTGTGCTTTAAAAAAATGGCGGCGAGTTGGAACCTCCAGTGAAAAAACAGCGTGTCAAACTTTGCACTACAGATTTTCCAGAAAATGGAAAACAAACAATTCGTGCATTAATATACGAGATGTACGCGAAGAAGGAACACGTAACGTTAAATTCATTATTAAACTTCTTAAAATTGAGAACCGCGTATGAAATAGGAAAAACCAGTTTGGCTCTAGTGTTAAAAATATGGGCTTTAAATTCCAAAAACCAACAATAGACGCGGTTTGTGTGAACAAAGCCACATTGTCGCCAAAAGAAACGTTTTTCTGAGAAAGTATCTCAAAAATCTTAACTCCGAAAGTTCGAGACAGTTTGTTTTACAGACGAAACGTGGATATTTAGTAAAGGTAGTACGTCAAAATGTACTTGGCAAGATAACAGTGCAAAGAGTTTACATCAACCGAACAAATCATCAGATGGAAAACGATTTATTATCATTGAAGCAGGTAACAGAAACGGTTTTATCGACGGAAGTCAATTAATTTTCGGTACAAAAATAAATCATTAGATTATCACGATAATATGAACGCAGAATTGTTCGAAAAATGGTTTGAGGAATCACTTTTACAAAATTAGAGGAACCATCAATAATTGTCCTTGACAATGCGAGTTATCATTCTCGAAAGGCAGAGAAGGCAGTCAAAGTTTCTTGGAAAAAGAAGAAATACAGCAATGGTTAACCGCTAAAAAATAGCGTGGGAAAATTTTATGACAAAGGCAGAGTTAGTGGAATTGGCCAAAAGAAACAAAGTAGACCAATGCGAAAAATATGTAATCGATGAGCTAGCTCTATCATATGGACATGAAGTTTTGCGCCTGCCCCGTATCATTGCCATTTCAATCCAATTGAGTTGGTATGGGGCATTACTAAGAACAAATACGACAAAAGTATCGTTGCGACATCCGGAAAGACGAAGATGTTCTTAATACGTGGAACGACGCATTAAAACAGTTAGTGCGGAAATATGGCAAAAATGTATTGATCATACGGATAAAATAATTAAAGATACTTTTGTTAATGAAGAGATTGTGGATGAAGTAAGACCTCTTATTTTCACAGTTAACACTGAAGAAAGTGATGACGATGATCTTTTCCAAGATTTGGATGACTCAGGAAGTGATGAATCTGAAGCCGAATGACAATTATAATTTTTACATTTAATTATAAAAGTATATCTTTGTAATTTAATTAATATTTACTAACTATAATAAAAATGTATTTGTTATTGTTGTTATAAGTATAAGTGAAAGGTGTCAATTGAAATTACTTATAGGTAATTAGTAATCGATTATTATTTTATTATACAAAAGTTGCATTTCTTCACAAATTATATAATGTTAAAGCAGTGTTGAGAACCACTGGCATTTTATTATACCTATTGAATTTCTATTCTACCTGCATCTGATTCTTATTGCCTTGTCATTATGTGTGAAAGTTGCAAACGCTTTTGTTCGGCAGAAATAGAGGCATTATTCATAATATATCCATCTTTCTTTGTCACGTACAATAAGTACGAGACAGCAAAGCATTAAGGCGGTTTCAAGCACAATAGAACCATATATTGACAATCCTCCTTGTTAATCCGATACCCGTTCAGTTCTACCGGACAGGCTTTATCATAGGGTTTGGTGTAATTATGATTTACTTTATACTTTGTTAACACAAAGTTGTGTGAATGTTATATATATATATATATATATATATATATATATATATATATATATATATATATATATATAATATTGTATTACTAATCACTCTTATGTATTGTTTACGGAATTCCGTTAGGTATATATGTTTTGTTTAAATACATAAATAAAATTGTTATTATTATATAATTATTTTTATTCTGAACAAAAAAAGAATTAATGTCACAAATAATAAATATTGGTATAAAATAAATCTAAGACATATAAACTTCTCTTTGAGGAAAAAAATTATAAAAAAACTGTTAATTTTTTCGCCATCTTTGTGGCCCAAAAAGAATAATTTCTGCGCGTAAAAAAATATATATATAAGTATTTGCTGGTATAGATGACAAAATAAAAAATATTCCTTTTGGTAATGTGAAGCAATCCCTGAATTTGGTAATAATAGTTATGGGTTTTTTTAAGGCACCATTTTTGCCCTTCTTTCACGCAATAATCTATTTTACCATTTTCAAATGCTTGAATTTCACTTTGTGCAGAGCGCTTGACTTCAATTATCGTGTAGTCATCTACTCAACCATCAGGTGAACACGCCAGAAATGGAAATTCCTCATCAATATTTAACCCACTGCGTTGAACTTCTTTTTGATGTTGGTCTTCTAAGCAAGAAATGACAGTCGTTTCGTGAATTAAACCAAATTCTGTAGCATAGGTGCTCCTAAAACTAAAATACAGCAGAGCAACGAGACTTTTAGCCGTGGAGGTGCTTTTTTTCATTTTACATATTTTTTTGAACGTTTTTTCCGCTCCATTTTCCATTGCTCACAATTACCTTGTAACAACGTTTCTTCACATATCACTGCTCGATGAACGATTTTCAATTCCTCCATTATGCTACTCCAGGTCTAAGTCCGGTAGTTCTTCAGGAGCAACTTCAGGACCATCGCGTTCATCTGTAACAGCAAATAACTTTCGTTTTGGAACACGACCTGTATAAATAGCATAGTATTATGATTGTTTAATAATGCATCCAGAATCTTTAGTTTGGCGGTAACCTGTGGCGCTTTAATTTTTTCCTCTCAGAAGTTTATAGTCGTCCTCAGTTTGGCCTGCATACCATACAGAAAGTCATCTTTAGTGTGGTGGAGATCATGCAGCAAACTGCTCACATTTTGGGCCAATCTTCTATTAGTGTTCATAATTGCGTCATATAATCCGCTTAGTTTTAAGTCAGGAACCAGATTCTCCTAAAAGAGTATTATTGTCACTGTTCAATTAATAATAAATAGTGTTTTCAAATACTTTTGTTTTCCTTCCTCTTTACAGAAATACTTATCACATTGGAAGTGTTCCCAAAAGATATGATTGGGACCATTTGTAACATCTTTCCTAAGCAAAATTTGTTTTTTCTGCAAAAGGTTTGTTCTCATTTTTTCTGAAGGCAATAACTTTTGTAACAGCACATCTGAACCTGCGTAATGAATCACTTCAGGTGACTTGTTGTCGAAGAGGGACAGGGAATGTGGTGTTCTTTGAAAGGTCGGACAATTTATTGATGTAATTTCTGAAAAGATGTTTTTTACATTCTACCTTTTCGATCACAACGGTAGGTCCGTATGGTGCCGTTTCTATTCATTTTCGGTGAACACTGCTGTCTCCATCACCTATAACCTTACCGTAAATTAATCCATGCATCCGTATAGATTGTCGAAAACCTTCCGTAATTATTGATGCCTCCATCGCTGTTGAACTGCCGGTCCAGTTCCTAAAACAAACATGAGTTGGTGGTTCTGTTAATTTTTCTCTGGCACAAGCAAAGCAATATTTATTTTTTACGCCCATATACAATATCTTTTTGGTTTTTGCTCCAATAACGCAAGAGCTTACGGAAAATAAAATGTAGTCATTATTTAATTAATATTTTAATACTTACAGCTGCAGACAAAGCGTTATAATTCGTCTTATCTGGTCGTTTGCTCTAAACCTCGTCAACAATTACTGATATGATAGGTACACCCTTTTTCGTAATATCATAAATGTAAATATATTTTCCAGACCTTCAATTTTTTCGGACACAAGGGATACATTCCAAAACTGCAACCAAATCCTTAAAAAACGTATATTTAATCACTAGGACAATAATAATATAAAAAAGAAATGGGTACCTTCGTGCGATATATTTTTTAGCTGTTCAAGAATGTAGGAAACATTTATTATTCTACGGCCACTAGTAACGTGACTGCTTTCAGATTTCTTGTTTTCATATTGTATCTCATAATACGTCTCTTCATCATCACTAGTAGTGTGATCAGTATCAGTATTGGCTTCTTCATCACCTTGTCCACTAGCCATGGCAAATTGAATGTTTTCAGCGTTTGTAACTGAAATGGAATGGGTTTTAGCACATAGAACTGTTTCCGAGTTACATGGAAGGTTTAGAACATGGCCCTTATTGAGTACTGTATCTGAATCTAAAACCTTTTTCCAGCTCCTACAAGCATTTAGACTTACCTATTTATAATGATGCGCATGTTTTGGTATAATTATATAAATACAAAATAAATATTTTACTAGTTGTCTCATTCGCACTTTCGTGCTCTTCCTTGGTATAGATAAGCTTCTTTTATTTTTCGGCATAAGTTTATAAGTATGATAAAATTCACAACTACTCACTGCTGCAGTAGCACGCGATAAGTAATGTTTTACATTTTGTATAAATACCAACATAGGTGCAATTATCAACCCAATTAGTTACTGCCGATGATTTATTTATAATGCTCACCAACAATTAACAAATATTTCACTAACATAGTTTGTAATTTATTAACAATTATTCACAATTCATTCCTCAATTTGAGAAATTTTTACCTACTTTTATTTTCAATAAAGAGTCATATCAATTAAGATAATTGTGTTATAATATAATGTAAGCAAATAAATTTCTATTTCTACATAAATCTTAATTTATACATTCGTATGCAAAATTGGTTCTTAATTACACTAATCATAAATTGCGATATTCACAAAGCATCTAATTTTTTTTCATAAATTTGCGAATTTAAGAACAAAGTTAAAAAAAAAGTACATAGGGTAATCGTGTAATTTTAATTATTTCTGAGGCAATGCACTCAATAATCTTCCAACAATAAACCACATCAGTTACAAAATTGATTTGACTATCCCCAATTTCAACAATAGAGGATTAGTAGTTATTATTTTGCCAAATCAGGTAAAGATGTGCTACGTCAACAGCGATGTCGACAATACAACATATATGCAAATACATGCGGAACTAGAGACGTTTTCAACAAGTTTAGTTTTATCCCTCAGGGAGTATTGACATATGTATGTTGCCTATCAGTAACGAGTAGGTCCGAAATTTTTACAGCTGTATAGAGGCGCCTTAACACAACTGGACTTCAATCCAAACTATGCTAATAAAGGGGGATACATTTAGAGGTACTTTTGTGGTCGGATTTAATGGCAGATTGCGCATGCGTCGTGTCAATTGACGTGGTATTGTTTATTATTGTTTGCCATTTCACAACGGAAAAATTTAGCTCGGCACAGCGTCTACAAACTATTTAGCAGTGTTACGAAAATGGGCGTTCTACGAGGAATGTGTATCTCGCGCTTGGAGCAACTTGTGGTCCGCATAATCGGACTGAAACTTAATTGAAACCCTATTTCCATTATTTGATAATACGCGACCAAATACGTCACATACAGCACGTAGTGAAGGAAATATAGTGACGGTAGCTGATAGTGTATGCGGAAACCATGATTTGTCGCCATTCTCAACTGCTTGGCTTCTAGTATGCAACAACTTGGTGTATTTTACGTAAGGATCTTGGTTTAAAATAATACCAACTACAACTAGTTCAAGAACTGAAGCCGACCGTTTCCGAATCGTTCCCATTATAGTCGTTGGGCTCTTGATAGGTTTACAGAAAATTCACTGTTTTCGACAAAAATGTTGTTCACCGATGAGGCCTATTTCTGGCTTAATGGGCACGTGAATAAACAAAATGCCCGTATTTGGGGTGATGAGGAACCCGAAGAGGTTCAAGAGATGCCATTACATCCAGACAAAACAACTGTTTGGTGTGGTTTATGGGCCGGTGGAATAATTGGTCCATATTTCTTCAAAACAAAGGCTGGCCAGGATGTTACTGTGAATGGATACCATTATCGCGTTATGATAATATATTATTTGTTGCCTGCGTGGTTTCAATGGCGCCACTTGCCATACAGCCCGTGAAACCATTCGATTCGGTAAACAGTACATTTCATGCTTCGGGCCATTGAATTGATCACGTAACATCACATCTTTTGACTTTTTGGTTTGGGGCTACGTAAAGTTTATATGGATAAGCCGGCTACGATTGAGGCTTTAAAGCCAATATTACTCGAGTTATTGGCCAAATACCACTCGACATGTTCGAACGCGTCATTGAAAATTGGAACAGAATCGATTGGAACTGTGGCAGGATCTGTAACAAACAAAATACACTATCCCTGTGGAACATGTGACCGGGTATACGGAGGATCAACGTTTAACGCGGGGAACACAAAAGACTGAGGAGAGAAAGACATTTTGATCATCTCTATTGCAGCACGTCTACTGTACATCACACACCATAACGTTTGAAAATACCAGGATGATAGCCAACATCAAAACTGCGACAAAAAGAACCATCCGAGAGACTATCGAAATTGAGAAGAACCTCAAAGAATACGTGGAAGTTAATGCTCGTAAAGGATCACCACACAAGGAAATCCTCGCCCTCGCAATAAACACCAACATCCACAGCGCCCACAATAGAAAACACTCAAGCAATACCATAAAACGGAAAGGAGGAAAGTACGCGAAGTGAACGTGGTGAAACACCAGATGTAAACATGAAGCCGAGCCAAGCAGTTGAAAGAACCTGAATATGACAAATGTGAGTGTTTCGAAACGTCGTTTCTGTACTTTGCAGAAGTCAGAAACACCAGCAGCGGACGCGAAGACAACACCCGGTGAAACAATGGTATTGCATACTACACTCGCATGACCTGAAATAACCTATATATATATATATATATATATATATATATATATATATATATACGCTTCGATCGTTTAAAGCGGAACTGTAATAATTGTGAAAGTATTTCAATACAGTCATATATAGGGTCTTTATGTGCACATTTCAAAAATTACTTTGGTATATACAGGGTGTGTCAACAATTAGATACATATCAAACATATGATTTTTAAATTGAACACCCTGTATTTTTTTCATTTTGAATTCTAGAGACTAAAAAGTTTAGATACTGTTATGGTTCCTATACCTGAAACTTACCGTTCTCGAAATATTTCAATTTTTTAAAATACAGATTCAAAATCAAATGTCCGTACGCCCAGTAGATTACAAACTTTCATTCGCAGCTGATATGACCGTTTTACCGTACGAATAAGGTTTAAATGACATATGAAAATACTGCAAAAATATTATACAGGGCGTTATAAAATATACTTTCAACTTGATAAACTTTTATGTCAAATAACTTTCTTATTTTAAATAGAACACCCTGTATTTGATAGGACAGTTCGATGGGGATATAGGTTGGCTTTCGATATGTATTAGGGTTCCCTACACCTATCTATCATAGTTCCTCTGTAAAGATCATTTTCACTTTCACATAACATTACGTCCATTCCTGTATTAAAGTTACGCAAAAAAAGGTGGCTGGGAAAACAAAATGTTAACATTTATTGCCCGTTACAAAATAAATTACAAATGTCAGCGACTAATACAAAAACTGGAAGCAAAAAATTAACCTTAAGTTATTGAAGTTTTAGTAAGTACTCAAAATGAGTACCGTCATTTTCAATACATAAACGAACCCTTTTTCAAAAGAATGTCTGATTTATCTTAACATGTGTGGAGTAACTGTGGAAAGCTGCTCTTATTTTTCCCTCATGTCTGCAGGTATCGTTGGCGACGTTTCATAAACAACATCCTCATAATATCCCGATAGACAGAAGTCTACACATGTTAAATCTGGGGACCTTGGCCGTCAATTTCCTGCGCCTCCTCTTTCCATCCATTTATTAGGAAAACGTCTGTTTAGTTCCGCCGCACATTCACATTTATGATATGTATCTTATTGTTGACACACCCTGTATATACCAAAGTAATTTTAAAATGTGCACATAAAAACCCTATATATGACTGTATTGAAATATTTTCAAACAACAATATATATATATATATATATATATATATATATATATATATATATATATATATATCGCATAATGGGTATGTATGCATTCCAATAGTAAAGTATTTTATATTTATTTCATTCTCTGATTAATTTATATTAAAGTATGATGGGTTTCGATTTTTATTTCGGTGTTATTCAAATTAAAGGGAGCCTCACTGTAACTATTAATTACTATGACACCTACGTGAAGTACAACAGCTACTAGATTAATAAATATGAAAGGGTATTGCGACGACGTATAAATAAGTAATGGATTTTGTCAAATTAGTAATTGTACTATGCTACTAAACAAAACAAAAGGTACATACAAAGATGATTAGTTATTTAAAAATTAACTGAGAAGAACGAAACACAAGATTTTTACTTACACTCGTAATTTTTATATAATATCGTACTTGTTTATCACCAGAAGCCCATCTAACACGAAGTTGGATTAAAGTACTAAATACTAATGTGACTTTTAGCATATTAAAACAGAACTATGCCATTCATTATGTATGAGATATTCTAATTTTATTCATATGTATCATACATATTGTATGGTAGTGACACCTATCGTACTATATAATAACTAAATTATAGTCCTTTATTCTACAATAATATTATTGATCGTTGGTTTTGTATAATAATATTGTCACATTTGTCTAATAGTAAGCACTAAAACTATTGATTTTTTTCTAATAACGGAAAATGTATGCATGAATATCCGTGCAGACACAAAATAATTTAATCGTATATTGACCTTAAAGGTGTCGCTGTAAATATTATGAGTAATTTAATTGTTCCAAATATTCTATAAAGCAGTTGAATTAATTGAATAAACACCTTATATAAGTTAAATGTAATTAATATTTACAAATTCGATTACTAAAACATAAAATATTTACTTCCTAGTTTTTTTATATAATTTGTTAACGGTTTTTATGAGTAAACTTCACAAATCTATTAAACAACCTTTATGAGAAAGGAAGTGTAAATGTTAAATTGAAGGAAATATGAATAAAATGGTGTTTTATAGATTCTTATCGTAAATTATAACTCACATGTCCAAAAATTCAGAATAATATTTCCTTAAAAAGTTTCAAACGTTATATGTCTTATATGTCATAGTACACGACGTTTAAGGTTTCAATAAAATTTAGGTGTTGATATAAATGACGTGCTGTGAATAGGACAACGCAATAAAACTTTTAACAAAGGAATTAGTGGTGTCTAAACTTTATATTTTAATAAAATAGTTATTCGTGTGTTTGAATGTTTGTGTGATTGCATGCTTGTGTGCTTGTGTGTTTGTGTGTTTGTGTGTTTGAGTATTTGTGTGTTTGTGTGTTTGTGTGTTTGTGTGTTTGTGTGTTTGTGTGTTTGTGTGTTTGTGTGTTTGTGTGTTTGGTGTGTTGTGGTGTTGTGTGTTTGTGTGTTGTGTGTGTTTGTGTGTTGTGTGTTGTGTGTTGTGTGTTTGTGTTGTTTGTGTGTTTGTGTGTTGTGTGTTTGTGTGTTGTGTGTTGTGTGTTTGTGTGTTGTGTGTTTGTGTGTTTGTGTGTTTGTGTGTTTGTGTGTTTGTGTGTTTGTGTGTTTTGTGTTGTTTGTGTTGTGTGTTGTGTGTTTGTGTGTTTGTTGTTGTGTTGTGTGTGTGTGTTTGTGTGTTTGTGTGTTTGTGTGTTTGTGTGTTGTGTGTTTGTGTGTGTGTGTGTGTTGTGTGTTTGTGTGTTGTGTGTGTGTGTTGTGTGTTGTGTGTGTTGTGTTTGTGTGTGTTGTGTGTTTGTGTGTTTGTGTGTTTGTGTGTTTGTGTTGTGTGTTGTGTTTGTGTGTGTGTGTTTGTGTGTGTGTGTGTGTTTGTGTGTTGTGTTGTGTGTTTGTGTGTTTGTGTGTTGTGTGTTTGTGTTGTTTGTGTGTTTGTGTGTTGTGTGTGTTTGTGTGTTTGTGTGTTTGTGTGTTTGTGTGTTGTGTGTTTGTGTGTTTGGTGTTGTGTGTTTGTGTGTTTGTGTGTTTGTGTGCTTGTGTGTTGTGTTTTGTGTGATTTGTGTGTTTGTGTGTTTGTGTGTTGTGTGTTTGTGTGTTTGTTTGTGTTTGTGATTTGTGTGTGTATGTGCTTGTGTGTATTGTTGTATTGTGTTTGTGTGTTTGTATGTTTTGTAGTGTTGTTTAACGACACAATCTATTTAGAATTCTTGATTTAAGGTTTATTGTTTTCTGTGATGGTTAGGTTTTGGTAGAAATTAACTGTGGTGGGTTTAGTATGTTATGTTATTTTGTTTTATAAATTATTGAATGGTTCTTGTAAGTGAATCACTATGTACCTTAAACGTATGTTTAATAAGTATTTGAATTTTTGATACGGCGCGCAATTTATTTTCAAAAAGTTCTTAAGGAGAATTTATGGGTTATACCAAATTTGTTCAATATCTATATAATAATTAGTTTTATAAGACAATGGGTAGACACGTTTTTTAAAGAAAATATAATGTTACATAACTTTTTTTTATAAAATTTTTTAGTGTGTAACGAAATGGATGTAAAAGTTAAATACTAATGATTGAATTTTGTTGTTTTATTTACAAGTTAGCATCTAGATGTCTATTGACCTCTATCTGACATGAAATTTCTTATTGACAAAGATCATTTTTTTGTTATTACAATGTTTCCTGTTTTCTAATGAACCTGTTATAAATGTATATATAGTATATAACATATTAGAATTAGTTCATTTCTATTAATTTCCATTTTGTAGGTTGCAAGGTCGTGTGTTCTACACCAGTTATTTTTATTAGTAACTGTACCACATAACCAGTGCCTAAAAATTATTACCGTTATCTACGGGTGATTTCTATCCTACGGAGAAACTGAAAGAGTAATTAGAAGGATCAAAATAAAGTTGTTTTTTAAACGGTTTAAAGTTCTTACAAACCATTGAGCTTTTTTATAGGATACGACACTAACATAAGTTTTGAATTCAAATTTGGAATATTTTAAATTTAAATAAACAAAGTGCACCTAATATTTAATAAAACTTTTATAAGATGGAAGTCATGGCTGTTTAAATTGCTCTTAAAAATTCCCAGTTATGAGTGTACATTTATTGAAAACCGCTGGTTTATTTAATTTAGTCAAGTACGTCGAAGTTTTAATGTCAGAAATTAAGTACCTTCTTTAATTGCTGTTATTGATTTATTTATTAATTGTTGGTTACCGATTCGTCTGATATGGTAAATTACAGTAATGAAGAATACGTAGATATGATGTTGGTGATTAATCAATATCGCTGCAGCTAATTTACCCGATTTCCACGATTATCAGAAAACTGGATTAGTCGTGCGCAATTGCTCGTTGAAAGTCAGGTCCAGCAATTTGAACAACTTTTGCAATTTTTATAAATTTTGTTAATTAATTTTCGTTCATCTTTATCATATGCTTTAACTCAATTTTGTAAAAAATAATACTATTACAAAATTAATTTATTATAGTCTGTGAGAAGTGGTTGTGTTTCTATATAAACGTGAAGTATAAAAGTCAGTGACACTCAATACGTAGGCTTTAACTTATAACAACTTCAAACCGTTGTAACTTTTTATTATTACCATTTGATCTAAATTTTTTCTAAAAACAGCTTTATTCTACTTGCCCTTTCAGTTTCTTCCGTAGGTTATAAATCATGCTTTATTTAACAGAGTGATGGTAAGGCTTTAAGGGATCAGTCATTGCAACAGTAAAAAATAAGAAAACTATTCGTTTCGCATATACACTATTGATAGTAATAAAATACTTATCTTTTTGGGATTTTTAATGGTGTACTTTAAATTATACAATCTAAACGTTTCGATAACACTTACAGTTATCTTCGTCAGTAGTAATGTTTGTTAAAAATTGTTAAAGATGTAGTAAACAATTTTGTCAAATTTTAAAATTAAAACATAAACATAAGCCTGCTATTAGTATAACAGTTTGGGAAATATAAAGCCAACTATAAAATTTTTAGTAAAGAATAACTAGGTCATAAAATTAAATATTATTAAACTGCCTCAAAGATGACAAACCAGAACACTCTCTACGACGAAAGCTAACAATGAAATTTGCCAGCCAAAAAACACATTTAACAAAATTTAATCGAGTTATGATGTAAGTATAAAGTTGTGAAAGTTGTAAAGTTCAATTTTAAAATGATAGAAGCATTCACAAATCCAAACATTACATCAAATAAAATAACCCAGTTAAATATAACAAAGAGATATTTTTATCAATAATTGGAAGTGTTATTAACAATGAAAAGCACAATGCAGAACGTTCTTTGTAATTTTTAATTTTAATTTAATTTCAACTACTTATGTTAAATTATAGTGCTGTGGTAATTTAACATATAATTGGTAAAGCATTTGCTTCAAGGTCTAGGAAAAACAGCAAAAAACCTAGACATACCAAAAGTTGAAGACAAATTAAAATCAAGGCGTATCATTATGCTCTTTTTTAATTATAAGATGCCAAAACCTATTTAAACGGAGATTTCTTCTTGTCTATTAAAATTATTCGGATGTTTATATATTTCAATAGCTTCACGTTGCAAACGAATATAATAGTGGGTTTGTCTTGACTGATAGTAAGTGGACAGAGTAAATGAAATATGTTACAAAAATTCGTTTACACTATAGAAGGTATTTCCTACTAATGTATGTATCTAAAATGAATATTTTACTATTAACAACACTATCCAGAAAGGTCGATATGGGTCATTCTCACAAAAACTATATCCAGCTAGTCTACCACAAATTACAGACTCGTAGTTTCACTTATAGTAAATAACAATAAAACGGGATATTTCTATTTTCAGTTAATTAGCCTCATAATGGTGAGATTTCACCCCGTGTGCTATTCCTCTCTAGAAGTCGACAGTATTTTACGTGATAGTATCATAACCCAGAACCATAGGTCACTTTAAATTCTGTTTGTGGAGTAACAATTTAATGTTCAATTCAACTACCGACAATTATACGCGGACTGCGGAAATGTGTCTTTTATGGCACAATTTTTTCCCTTAAATATGCTTTGGTCTCTTACTGCACGTGTAACAATAGTATTATTGTTGTTTAATACCTTACTTGCTCTATTGATCATTTTTTGCTTACAACTTTATAGAAAATTTATTGTACAAGATACCTATAAAACAAAACTCATCTTCATCGTACAATAAAACTTGGTACTACTCAGCATCAGCAACGGACTTGCTGTTGGAGCACATTTAGTGATTAACGTTTATTGTAGAGGTATACGACACGATGTGACCAACTAACAGTGCAAGACTGTAGAGTTAGAAATCATTTGTACCGTTTAGCGACGCAAATGAAGCAGTTATACTAAAATACAAAAATTTAGAAATTACATTATTATCAAAAATACAACATAAACTGTAGCTAAGCATAATTGAGGAATACTTGAAGTTTCAAGGAGATTCCAAAAGCAATTCATAAGTTATATTGAGAGTTTCGGTCACGTTTGATCCGGTCTCCGCCACCGAGGATTGATATGACTATATTTCGTATTGTCTGTGCCGTCTACCCAACAGGTTGTGAAGTTCAACCCTACAAATATTGCCGGTCCAACGTTGTCATAAGCATTTATGAGTATTGAAGTGTATTGAAATAATTTTATGCCAAATGTAAGAAAAAATTTGGTCAAGATTATTTGTCACCTCCGTTAGCACGTTATAAGGTTATTTGAATTGCTCATTATTCGGTACATTATTAGAGTATAATTTACAGCATGCGTAATTTCATTAACCTCAAAACACTCTACTATGTAACGGAAATGATCAAAGTTTCTCACCTCCGTGAGGTGAGGGTATGTTAACGGAAGTGAGAAACTATCAATTTTCGCATAAAACTATGATTGTATCTACAGTAAGACGATTTATATTTACAGAAAATTCACTTGAAATGACGACAGCAAAGAACAACAAAACACCTGATAAAAAAAAACAGTTAGAGACAGCATGAAAAGATTGCGAGAGAATATAGAAATAGAAATGGACCCCACTAAATAGAAGGAAGCCAACTAGAAAGAAAGCGAGCGTTGTTATGCTAAAACCAGAAGGCAAAATAAAGAATGTTAGTGATACCATGATCGCGAGAAAAGCAATTGTAGAAAATGGAGGCAAAGCAAACTTACAAAAAAGAAGAAACAAGATGATATCCAATTTTTCTTAAATGAATCAACTCCATCGCCATCACCTGTTGTTTAAAGTCTTGACAATGTTTACGATACCCCAATGAGAAGAGCTAGAGCATGTAGCTCGAGTTCCAGAAGTAGAATAGCGTGTGGTGAAAGGACGAAAAGAAAAAATTAACGCACACAAAATTTACGGATTAAGTTTCTTGAAAGTAAATTACGCGAGGGATAGAAAAAACTAGGAAATACAAAAAATAAGTTCAGGGACTGAAGAATGCGAAGACTAAAAGGATGTTCCACGAACAAATGTTAGTAATTTGGTGTAGTTGGACAAACACCGAAGAAAAAGCTACTTTTAGGTATTATTATAAGAAGAGAAAATTTCAGAAAGCAACCTGGGTTATAAAAAAAAATTCATCCAAATGTAACAGGATCCTTATCTTCTAGCAACACCTTGTTTGGAAAGAGCAGATGCAGAATCGACGGTGTACATAAAAAGGACGCCACCAATAATAATAATAATAGTAATAAGATTTATTCATGCGAAGTAAACAAAATTATTACATACACTCATTATAACAAAACCAATACACTTGTAATAACATAACCAAACTTTTAGAAATTAGTAAACAAAAGTAAATTATTTATAGAATAAGTCTACTTTCAAAATTAAATTTTAAGAATTCATTAACTGAATGAAACGCAAGGATCTTATGTAATTAGGAATGCAACTGTAGAGCTTGATGGACATATTTCATATCCTTGCTGAGTTTTTTTAATCTTAGCAACGGAAGTCACAGATCGCTATTATTTCTTGTGTTGACAATGAATTTTTGGTGAGTGAATTTAGATAAATTATTTTTTGCATACTTCAAACAAGCTAACATAAATATACAAAGTAGAGTTAAAATTTTTAAATAAATAAAAGCGGATTTGCAGTCTCTTCTAAATCCAATATTAGCTAAGATTCTAACCGTTCTCCTTTGTAGTTTAAACAAACAGTAATTCCATACGTTAAAAGACTATGACATAGAGCAAAGTATGCAGTTCTTAACAATTCACTGGAAACATTCGCAGACAGTCTACGCAAAACAAATGTGTTGCTACTTAACTTTAGAATCAAAGTACACACCTCAGGAATTTCACATGCTTATAGGTTTCTACAAGAGATGTCTTTAAAGAAAAAATATTTGATTGGTTTGCAATACACCACTAATTAGGTAAATGGTGAGGTATATTACTTTCAAAATTTATTTGTTGTATAGTGTAACGTGCCAATTCTTGGCTATTGTTACCTTAATTAATTTTTAATTTTTGGCTATCGTTACTTTAATTAAGTTTCGAAATTTGCGTTATTATTGATAAATATATTTACATTACATCAGTATCTTTAAGAATTTCTTTTTTCTTTCACTAACTAAATTTTTAAGTTTTGCTTCGTTTTTATAAGGTACGTAAGGCGTTTAATTACATTTGTGTAATTATTATATTTCATAAGACAATCCTTGGGCAGTGGCCAGGTCCTGGAATTGGGAAGATCCCCAATATGGTAATAATTTCGTATCGTTGCAAAAGGTGAACTACGTGACGTCACGGAAAATGCATAAAATGGCGCATGATAATGCATGTTTTGCATAAATCGCACATCTTGCTATATATATTTTGCATTCGTCGTCAATATCTGCCGCTTTAGTCGTTCGAATCTGCGTTAGTCTACATTTCTATTATTGTAGGTGGAACATTTCATGAAAATTACCTTACGTTAATGTATACTACAGTTCGTTTATTTGTACGTTGAACACAAATGATTTTCTCCTAAATTTCAGTGGCGTATCACCCACCCACATACATTATGCATATACACAAAAAAATTTTTTTCGTTCAAACTCAATACACCCGCACTCAAAAGACGTAATACACGTCATTATAACATCTTACATACAGGGTGCGTCAACGCAACCTTACAGGTCGTGTGTTCCACACCAGTTATTTTTTATTAGTAACTGTACCATATAACAAGTGCCTAAAAAAATTATTACCGTTATCTACAGGCTGATTTCTAGCCTACGGAGAAACTGAAAGAGTAATTAGAAGGGATCAAAATAAAGTTGTTTTTTTAAACGGTTTAAAGTTCTTATAAACCATTGAACTTTTTTTATAGGATACGACACTAACATAAGCTTTGAATTCAAATTTGGAATATTTTAAATTTAAATAAACAAAGTGCACCTAATATTTAATAAAACTTTTATAAGATGGAAGTTATGGATATTTAAATTGCTCTTAAAAATTCCCAGTTGTGAGAGTTCATTTATTGAAAACCGCTGGTTTATTTAATTTAGTCAAGTACGTCGAAGTTTTAACGTCAGAAATTAAATACCTTCTTTAATTGCTGTTATTGATTTATTTATTAATTGTTGGTTACTGATTCGTCTGATATGGTAAATTACAGTACTGAAGAATACGTAGATATGATGTTGATGATTAATCAATATCGCTGCAGGTAATTTACACGATTTCCACGATTATCAGAAAACGAGATTCGTCATGCGCAATTGGTCGTTGAAAGTCAGGTCCAGCAATTTTTATAAATTTTGTTAATTAATTTTTCGTTCATCTTTATCATACGCCTTGACTCAATTTTGTAAAAAATAACACTACTACAAAATTAAATTATCATAGTGTGAGAAGTGGTTGTGTTTCTATGTAAACAGTATAAAAAGTCAGTGGCACTCAATAGGTGGGCTTTTACTGATAACAACTTTAAACCGTTGTAACTTTTTTATTATTACCATTTGATCTAATTTTTTTCTAAATAACAGCTTTATTCTACTTGCCCTTTCAGTTTCTTCCGTAGGTTAGAAAGCATGCTTTATTTAACAGAGTGATGGTAAGGCTTTAAGGGATCAGTCATTGCAACAGTAAAAAAACAAATAACCATTTGTTTCGCATGTACACTACTGATAGTAAGTGGACAGAGTAAATAAAATATGTTACAAAAATTCGTTTACACTATAGAAGGTATTTCCTACTAATGTATGTATCTAAAATGAATATTTTACTATTAACAACACTATCCAGAAAGGTCGATATGGGTCATTCTCACAAAAACTATATCCGGCTAGTCTCCCACAAATTACAGACTCGTAGTTTCACTTATAGTAAATAACAATAAAACGGGATATTTCTATATTTCTATTTTCGGTTAATTAGCCTCATAATGGTGAGATTTCACCCCCGTGTGCTGTTCCCTCTCAAGAAGTCGACAGTATTTTACGTGATAGTATCATAACCAAGAACCAAAGGTTACTTTAAATTCTGTTTGTGGAGTAACAATTTAATGTTCAATTCAACTACCGACAATTATACGCGGACTGCGGAAATGTGTCTTTTATGGTACAATTTTTTCCCTTAAATATGCTTTGGTCTCTTCCTCCACGTGTAACATAATAATATTATTGTTGTCTAATACCTTGCTTGCTCTATTGATCAGCTTTTGCTTACATCTTTATAGAAAATTGTACAAGATACCTATACAAACAAAGCTCATCTTCGTCGTACAATAAAACTTGGTACTACTCAGCATCAGCAACGGACTTGCTGTTGGAGCACATTTTAGTGATTAACGTTTATTGTAGAGGTATATGACACGATGTGACCAACTAACAGTGCAAGACTGTACTGAGCTAGAAATCATTTATACCGTTTAGCGACGTAAATGAAGCAGTCATACTAACGGCTTTATAGGCACATTACCCAAAAGTTTAGAAATTACATTATTTTCAAAAATACAACATAAACTGTAGCTAAGCGTAATTGAGGAATACTTGAAGTTTCAAGGAGATTCCAAAAGCAATTCATAAACTATATTGAGAGTCACGTTTGATCCGATTTCCGCCACCCGAGGATTAATATGACTATATTTCGTATTGTCTGTGCCGTCTACCCAACACGTTGTGAAGTACAACCCTACAAATATTGCCGGTCCAACGTTGTCATAAGCGTTTATGAGTATTGAAGTGTATTGAAATAATTTTATGTCAAATGTAAGAAAAAAATTTGGTCAAGATTATTTGTCACCTCCGTTAGCATGTTATAAGGTTATTTGAATTGCTCATTGTCCGGTACATTATTAGAGCATAATTTACAGCATGCGTAATTTTATTAACCTCAAAACACTCCACTATGTAACGGAAATGATCAAAGTTTCTCATCTCCGTGATTCTCACCTCCGTGAAAGTCTCTGTTCACGGAGGTGAGGGTATGTTAACGGAAGTGAGAAACTATCAATTTTCGCATAAAACTATGATTGTATCTACAGTAAGACGATTTACATTTACAGAAAATTCACTTGAAATGGCGACAGCCAATTCAAAGAACAAAACACTGATAAAAAACGAAGAACAGTTAGAGACAGCATGAGAAGATTGCGAGAGAATATAGAAATAGACCCTACTAAATAGAAGGAAGCCAACTAGAAAGAAAGCGAGCGTGATTATGCTAAAAAACCAGAAGGCAAAATAAAGAGTGTTAGTAATACGCATGATCGCGAAAAAAGAGCATTCGTAGAAAATGGAGTGCAAGGAGCAAACGAAGCTACAATAAAAAGAAGAAACAAGATGATATCCAATTTTTCTTAAATGAATCAACTCCATCGCCATCACCTGTTGTTTAAAGTCTTGACAATGTTTACGATACCCCAATGAGAAGAGCTAGAGCATGTAGCTCGAGTTCCAGAAGTAGAATAGCGTGTGGTGAAAGGACGAAAAGAAAAAATTAACGCACACAAAATTTACGGATTAAGTTTCTTGAAAGTAAATTACGCGAGGGATAGAAAAAACTAGGAAATACAAAAAATAAGTTCAGGGACTGAAGAATGCGAAGACTAAAAGGTAATGCGAAAAAGTCCACGAACAAATGTTAGTAATTTGGTAAGTAGTTGGACAAACACTGAAGAAAAGGCTACTCTTTGGTGAGGTATTATTATCACAGTTAAGAGAAAATTTCAAAAAGCAACCAGGGTGTATACAAAAGAGAAAATTCATCCAACATGTAACAGGATCCTTATCTTCTAGCAACACCTTGTTTGGAAAGAGCAGATGCAGAATAGATGATGTACATAAAAAAGGACGCCATGTGCACCAATAATAATAATAATAATAATAATAGTAATGAGATTTATTCATGCGAAGTAAACAAAATTATTACATACACTCGTTATAACAAAACCAATACACTTGTAATAACATAACCAAACTTTTAGAAGCTAGTAAACAAAAGTAAATTATTTATAGAATAAGACTACTTTCAAAATTAAATTTTAAGAATTCATTAATTGAATAAAACGCATGACACGTGAGAAAATTTTTCATTGCTTTCTGGAAGGATCTTATGTAATTAGGAAGGCAACTGTAGAGCTTGATAGACATACATTCATATCCTTGCTGAGTTTTGTTTAATTTTAGCAACAAAAGTCACATATCGCTATTATTTCTTGTGTCGTGACAATGAATTTCAGATTGGTGAGTGAATTTAGATAAATTATTTTTTGCATACTTCAAACAAGCTAACACAAATATACAAAGTAGAGTTAAAATTTTTAAATAAATAAAAGCGGATTTGCAGATTCTAACCGCTCTCCTTTGTAGTTTAAACAAACAGTAATTCCATACGTTAAAAGACTATGACATAGAGCAAAGTATGCAGTTCTAAACAATTCACTGGAAACATTCGCAGACAGTCTACGCAAAACAAATGTGTTGCTACTTAACTTTAGAATCAAGTCACATAGGAATTTCACATGCTTATAGGTTTCTACAAGAGATGCCTTTAAAGAAAAAAACATTTAATTGGTTTGCAATAAACCACTAATTAGGTAAATGGTGAGGTATATTACTTTCAAAATTTATTTGTTGTATAGTGTAACGTGCCAATTTTTATTGTTACCTTAACTATTTTAATTTGGCTATCGTTACCTTAATTAAGTTTCGAAATTTGCATTATTATTGATAAATATATTTACATTAACAGTATCTTTAAGCATTTCTTTTCTTTCACTAACTAAATTTTTAAGTTTTGTTGGTTTTATAGTATGTAAGGCGTTTAATTACATTTGTGTAATTATTATATTTAATAAGACAATTTTGGCAGTAGTCGAATTAAGATCCTAACATGGTAATAATTTCGTAATCGTTGCAAAGGTGTGCTACATGACGTCACGGAAAATGCATAAAATGGCGCATGATAATGCATGTTTTGCATAAATCGCACATGTTGCTATATATATTTTGCATTCGTCGTACATATTTGCCGCTTTAGTCGTTCGAATCTGCGTTAGTCTACATTTCTATTATTGTGGGTGGAACATTTCATGAAAATTACCTTACGTTAATGTATACTACAGTTCGTTTATTTGTACGTTGAACACAAATGCAAATTACTTTAATTATCGTATGTTTGTCTTTGAATGGAAATGAAATGCGTACATTCGGTTCAAGAATTAATATATTTAGTTTGTGCAAGTAAGTATTATCCTTTCAGTGCGCTCACGGCGAGTAGACGAACTCAATAGACCGAAAGCAGTTGATATTTAATTGACGTAAAGCTCACTAGACCGCAGCAGTACGAAACTCTTGGTCGAAAATATGTTACGGTTAAAATTCGTAAATGTGCACATTAAATATCTGAAAATTACATTTACTTAATAGCATAACTTCTTCACACTTTATTTAGCTTAGGACTGACAACATAAACTGCTGGCGTGTTTAAAGTTTTATGTTTTGTTTTGTTTTGTTATTGATGCTGTTTTAAGTTAGTTCTAATATAATTACTATATTTAGTTTTGTTAGTTAGAATCTTTTTGTTAATCACTAAGGCATTATTATTTGTGTTTTTTTTGTTTTGATTCATTTAAGTTTATAAAACTAACACGCCAGCAGTTTATGTTGTCAGTCAAGCCTGAATAAACTGTGAAGAATTGATGCTATTGTTAATAAATGTAATTTTCGAGATATTTAATGTACATTTAGCGAATGTGTACTTATCAATTACATATTTTCGACCAAGTGAGTTTCGGTCTACTGCTGCTTCGGTCTAGTGAGGTTTCGGTCTATTGCTTTTCGGTCTATTGAGTTCGGTCTATTTACCTAGAACCCTTTCAGTGCAGTTTAAGTAAATAATAAATTATTGTAGTTTTGTTTTGATACGGTTATAAAAGAACAGCTGATTTCTGTTCTTAAATAGAGACATTGAGTTTACACTGTAATATGTGGTAACATCGGTTAGTACGGATTATGATTGAATACTGTATTGATCATATTATATTTTGAATTTTAGGTAAAAGTAGATGATAAGCTTATATAGTTGTTTTGATTTAGTAATTATTTAAAATAGTAAATCGTTACGAGAAATATCGTTTGAGTTATTTTGTGGCAAAATTGTTCAGACACTTTGTTTTACTTAAATATACATATAACTTCAATTGTGTATGGTTATTTTGATTACTTATCTTAATAAGATACTACTTCCTCAATTTTTGTTGTATTTTAATTATTAAACCTATAAATTGAGTGGCGTCCAACAAACCTGAAAATCAATGAGTTCTTAATTACAGTAAGTTTCTTAAGTTTGTACCTCACTGAGCTAGACCGTGGTGCAATTTACCTTTTGTAATCTAACAATCAAACGCCCCTAATTTTTTATTTGTTATAATATTACTATTTCTTAAGATAAAAGGTAATATAATCGGCATAAATAATTCACTTGTCTTCTATTGACAATAGTTGTTCTGTTACATAAATAAGATTTTATTAAGGACACACCAACTTTGTCAAATTTATAAACTTTCTCTATTTTTTTAAGCAATATATAATGGAAAGTACAATCAAATGCACGGAAAGGTTTAAGAAGGTAGAGTTCTCTCATGTTTCAAAACAGCCCAAAGTAGAATTAACAAAAGATATTAGAGCGTCAGTTGTACATCTGTTAGACCTAAAACCAAATTAATTCTTGTAAAATAAGTTATTATACATTCACAAAATTTTCTTAAAATAAACCCTTTAGAAGATTTTGAAAAAAACAGGTAAAACAGGCACAGGTGGATAATTTTATACGTTATTGACATCTTCTTTTTTGTATAATGGTACCACCACAGCATCTTTGAGTACATCAATATACTGTTGCGAAGAGCGTCGTTTACTAGCTTTTGCAAAGGGTCTACGTATAGACTAGGATAGCTTTTAATAAGATTTACAGTAATGCCAAAAATATCTTTGCTGGTAATACTGCTTAACGAAATTGTCACGTCTCTTATCTGAGCGTGTGATACTAAGTGGAAATTAAACTTAAAATTTTAAGGAATATTAATTTCACAAATATCTATTACGTTTAGAGGAACCCCTGGTAGTGAATTATGTGCTTAGAAACATTTACAGAATAAATATTAAATTCATCATCTGATATGAGTCACTTCTTTCTATTGAAAGATGAGAATCGTCGTCTTTCGCCAGGGACAAAGGACAGAATAACCCTTCACAAACATACAAAACAATCTAAATGACAAATTAAAAGGTATTAATGGAAATTTAGGAACACATTCTGCAAAATGCATCCATTTTGGGTATTGCAACCACCGGTTTCTGGCAGGGGGGTTTGTGCTTCATACATACAAACATGGTACTTATTATTTCTAGACTAAATGTTCTGAGAATTATTGATGTAAATACTCATATAGTTTTCTTGATAAACCTTCAATAGAAAACAGCCTTGAAAAGAAATGACAAAAATGTAAACACAAAGAAAAAAGAATTTCCACCTACGATGGAAATGCTGAAACATATTACGATAAGTGGTTTACAAGGAAACAAAAGTTAACAATAAGAGGAAAAGAAAAAATGTGTCAGACAGCGGTAAAAGAGGAGATTTTTGTAAGAACGGCGATCTGGTGCTTATCCTAAACGAAAATTTAAAGGTCTCTTTAATGCACGTAAGGAACATAATACATCAGTATAAAGTCAAGCGAAATTTAACAATAGGGGAAATTCTGATTCACGCAGACTTGTCTGAATACTATAACTGTTAATATAATGAGACAATTCTGTCATCGTTTGTGACTACATTATGATGATGTTTATAGTACGTCCTCGCCAGATAATAAAGATGTTTCACTTTCGACACTTCTGCAAAAAATAAAACCAAAGAAACTTCATGAAGGCATGTATTGTGGTAGTAAAGCTAGCTGGGAAGAAAATTGTTCGCTATTATATAGGTCTATCATAGATTAACCAGATGTACAACGATTTTAAGTTATCCACAATTCAATCAGAGGAATAAGGAGGAATTTTTAGAGGACTTGAATTTTATTAATCTGTTGTAATTTTTTTACGTAACCTACATTCTATACATATCTGTTGTTTCGGAATTTATAGGTTGAATGTCCATAATTCATTTTTAGTTCGAAATAAATACTTCACACTGCATTACCATGTATTATTTAATAATAGTCTGATTTCAATTGGCAATTAACACCAAAAATCTGAAACATATAATTTAATGATTTTATCTTGTTAAAGTTAAAACTCAAATAGTTTCCTTCTTGTGAGAATAGCCCATAAGAACATAGCAACCTGTAACAATTGATAATTTACAACTTTATGGCTTACATAACGAATTTTTGACTCTTGAACTATTAACGGACTATTGCCTTCGCCTTTTCCTGTAATTATTAAAATTAAAGTGCGTCATATGCCAATGGCGGTTTTTTGCGTTGTGTGATTATTTACAAACAATTACATATGATGGTGTTAAAATTGTACATAATAATTACTTGTGATGTAATTTTGATTTACATTATGCAATTTATTAAAAAAAGTGGATTGTAAGTTGCATTTGGCATTCACGAATGCATAGGAAAAGTAAATAAATAAATAATTATAAAGGTTCAAATGATATCATAATTTATAATTTCGTACTATATTAAAAAAAGTTAAATAGCACGCATACCTTCTAATCATTTATTTATCTCCACCTACTATTTCACCTAAACACGAAAATCACAAAAATAACTAAATAATAAACAAAATTATTATATTATTAGACTTAATCTTAGAAATGTAAAGTGATTAATGTATTTTTAGTATTTTATTTTAGATTGAATCAAGTGAATTTAAAAAAATTAACTTTTTCTAAACGTTGAATTAAATAAAAAAGTCACTGACGCCGTAACCGAAATTACCAGAGCGGTATCGACTTGTTGATACAAACATTAAACACAAAATTTCTGTTTTTCACAGTATAATTAATACAGTTTAGGTTTATTATAGATATTATGAATCCAGGTCAGTACTGTTGTACTGTATTGATCATGGTATCGTGAAGACGAAACTTCGGAATTAAAAACCACTAATCCCTTCTTATGGAGCTTTAAAAAGTATCTTGATAGTGCGTAACTTCTTTTTTTTTTTGATAAATTTAAAAACAGAAGTTCAGCCCATTTAATTAGGATACTTCGAAAAAAGGAGCAAAGTTAATAAGATCGAATTTGTATACCGTTGTGTAGTGAAAGTTTGAACAGTCTGCGGGTTTAGATTGCAGTAGAACATTTTCTTAGGCTTATTTGAAACAAATAGCCAATTTGAGTGTTATATTATAAATGAGTAGTGCCTTTGTTTTTTCATGTGCAAAGTTACACCAAGGGTCACCAGAGCTCAGTGTAACAATTCACTTCTTACTTTTACCTACATCAATGTTGGTTTGAAATTAGATTTCTCTTAGACAAACCTTTAAAAAATGTAATTGCTTTTATTTGTTTATATAATATACAATACAGATCTTAGTGTCAGTTACTGTTTATCTCATTTTTAGTCATTATTTTCTATGTTTCTATAAAGATAGAAATTCCGACCTCAAACAAGGCAAACCACACGTTTAGTACTACTATAATCTTTATTTTTTTATTTACAAAATATTCCAAAGTTATTGTGTATACTATTTACAATTGTCTGTTTGCTTACTCTCCTTTCGTTACTCCGCCTGCCCAGTCTTCCTTCCTCTTGTCTCCTCTCCCCGTAACCATCTTCTTTTTCATATTTCTTCCATACAATCCGCCCCCTTCCTTTTTCCTCCAGTAGCTTCTCTTCTTTCAACATATGATTTTTCGTCTCCATCTTCCCTGATTTTGGACCTGTCCCTTTTAATTATGTCCTCTCTTGCGCTCACTCCTTCCCTTCTTAGTCTCTCCACTTCTTCTTTTGCATACCCATTTCGTTCATAATTTTCTTTGCTGGTTTCTTATCCATATTTGATTCTTCCTTTTTTTGTTTCTTTCCAGCATTCTTGTAGAATCTTGCACTTCGATCTTCTGCTCATTTCCTCCTCATACTTTATGGCTCTCTTTCCCGCCTCCGCTCTTATTTTTTATACTTGCACCTCCTCTCTGATAATGTATCGCAGTATGTCTCTTTCCACTACAAGTATTTTTCTTGCAATCCCTCTATCTCTTTATACTCTTTTTTCACTCCCACACTTCCGCCCCATACAACACCACGCTGTTTATTAGTTTCTGGAATAATAGTTTCCTTTTCCTTAAGTCTATTTCTCCTACACTCCACATTTGCCCTATTAATTTGTTTTATTTACTTCCAAATCTTTTATTTTTAAATATCTGTCCATCATTTTCAACGTTTCCTTCATTTCTTTTCTTCTTCGCTATCAGAACTATGTCATCTGCGTACGCCAGCGACCTCACTTTCCTGTTCCCCACCACTAGGCCTCCTTCCTAATGGCCCCTTAATGTCTCTTCTAGATCTAAGTGTATACCGCGAACAGGCTTGGGCTTAGTGGGTATCCTTTCCTCAGTCCCTTGCTTGTTACAAATCCTTCACCTAATTCCCCGTTTCTTCGTATATTTATTCCATCCTTTCTATTAGTGTTTAGTTTATCTTGTTTTTCTTCAAGTATTCCCACAGCTTATGCCTGTTCACCCTATTGAATGCGGCTACTAGGTCTATGAATACCGCTACCATTTTCCCCCTTTTCTTTTCTAATTCCCTATGTGCCACGTATTTCAGTATGTATACATTGTCTTTCGTTCTTCTTCCTTTCCTAAATCCCGCCTGTCCATCTGGTAGCAGTTTGTTTTCTTCTTTAACCCTTCTTTCAGTACTGTCGCGTATATTTTGTATGCAGTGTTTAGTAATGTGATACCTCTGTAATTTGTCACTTGTTTTTGTCCCGTTTTTGTGCACTGGGCATATATGTCCTCTACGCCTCTCTAGGAATCCTTCCCCTCTCCATATTTTGTTCACTATTTCCGTCATCCTTTTTGCTACGTTTGCTCCACCATACAACCACACCTCACCTTATATCCCATCTTTTCCTACTGCTTTACCTATTTTCACCTTCTGTATTACCGCTATTACTTCTTCTTTTATACCTTCTCGTTCTTCCTGTGTTTAATACATTTCCCTACTTTGTCTGCCTTCTCCTTTCTGTATATTCTCCCCCATCCAGTACGTTCCTGAAATATCTCTCCCATTCGTTTATTTGTATTCCCGTTTGTGTCCATCTTCTCATATTTTCTTTCTCCAAATGTTTCCATACGTTCTCTTTACTTTTTATATTCTTAGTCTGCTCCTTTTCTTAATCTCTTCTTGCCTTTTCCTTGGCCTCCTTGCATTCTCGATTCCACCATTGCTTCCACACGGTTTTCTCCCCCTTCCATCTTTTAAACTTGACTTTCTCCGTTGCTTCCTTAATTCTCTCTCTCATTTCTTCCACACTTCCTTATTTTCTCTTTGTATCGCTTTACAATCTATTCTGTCCATACCTTGTTGGTTGTGAATTCCTTTAATTTTCTCATCTCCTCTCTTTCTTTCCCCTCCATTATCATTTCCAAGGCCGATGGTCCGATTCGATCCTCTCCCCTACCCTAAATGTCTTCACCTTTTTCTCCACCTCTGAATTCGTTATTATGTAGTCTATTATTGAGTACCCCTTGCTTCTATGTATGTATACCCTCCCCTCTCTCTTTCTTCTCTAATTCCATTCATTATTTCCCACCCTCTTTCGTTACACACTTCTAGCAGTTCTTTTCTTTCCCTATTTAACACTATCTTTCGTCTGTCTTTTTCCCGTCCCTCTCTTCTCTCAACTCCTCTAGATTTTCGCTTGTCTATTTCATCTTTCTACTGTATACTGTCACTGTTTTAATTTTTCATTTTCCCCACTGTATATTTCTTTCTATCATACCTCTTCTTTGTAGCACTATTTTTTCTTCTCTTTCCAACCATTCCCTTGTTATTCACACTATTATCCCCCCTTTGCTCTTCCTTTCTGCGTACTGTACATGAGAATTCACTTGAAATTTCCCTTTCCCACCATTCTCGATCTATTTCCCTAGCCATGTCTCTTGCACTCCCACCACATCCTGCTCTTTAACAAACTCCCAGAAATCTTGATCTTTATTCTTTATTCCCGCCAAATCTTGATCTTTATTCTTTATTCCCGCCACGTTCCAGAACATTCTCTCTAGTTCGTTCATCCCTCCCTGTATTATTTCCCTACTTTCCCTTTGTTGTTCTTTTCCATTTCGTTTACCCAATTTGCCATTACGCAGCTGTTTCCTTACCCTCCTTTCACCCTTTTTCCCCTCTCTTCTTTTAGTATTTTGGCCTTTGTAAATTTCCTCTTTCCCCGCTTTCTCTGCTTAACTCCTTCGTTCTCGCGTTCCATATGTATCTTTCTCCGTCTATCTCCATTTATCTATATCCTACCCATACGTTTTCCCCTCCGCTCCTATTTTCGCCGCTGTGTTCCTTATTTCTTTTTGTAATCTTCTTTCTTCCCTTGTTGTGTCATGGTCTATGTAAACTCCTGTATTCCTCAGTTTTATCTTCTCTGTCATAATCTTCTGCTTCTCCTCCTAGCTCTCCATTTCCGCTACCATCTCATTTTCCCTCTCCTTGTTTATCACCATCACTTTTCTAATTTCGTCTCTTACATTTAGTTTCTCTTCCATCATCACTCATAATTCTTTATGTGGTTCCCTGCTTCTCCTCCCCTTTATAATGATATTATTATTTCTTTTCCTTCTTTCATCTGTTTCTATTCTTCCTCTTCCTATTCTTTCCAGCAATTCTTGTTTTCCCCCCTTCCATCCCTGTTCTCTTTCTTCCACTTGTTCTTTCATTTTTTTGATGTCTTTCCTTATTCCCTTCATATTTTCTTCCATCAGCTTCCTCATCTCACAAATTAATTTCTTTATTTCCTCCATTTATTTTTCTTCCTTCCTTGTTTTGCTTTGCACTATTGCGCTTTACCACCTTTTTCTTCCCCGGTCTTTTTTATGGTGATCTTATTATCCTCTTTCCTTTTCTACACACTCTTTGCCTTTCTGCCTCCTCTTCATACCTCTCCCTTTTATTCATTCCCTCCTTCTCTTGACTTTATATGTCTTTTCTTTCGACTTTTATTTCGTCCCCAATGTATTTTAGTTTAATGCTACTTCCAATTAAATTAATAATTTTTGACTATTAATAATAGTATTCCAATTATACGGTATAAATTCGCATTAAAAATTACACTTTAATTTCGTCCCAAATGTGTGCATTTAATACTACTTCCAATTAAATAAATAATTTTTGACTATTAATAATAGTATTCCATTTATACAGGATCAATTCGCATTATAAATTTAAACAACTTACAATGGGAAATTGCAAGGTTAAAGGTTACCCGCGTACCATATAACACTCAATAATAGTATTTCTATTGAAATAAATCAATTTTACCTTTTTAAAAATTTTACTATTAAGGTTCGAACCACTAAATAACTGATAATTAAGCGTCATATCGCTAAACTAAGGAACTAAATCGCTTTACGCTTTACGAAAAACGACTAAATAAAGTTTTCTATTTTAAACCACGCATTAAAATCGAAAAACGAATCAATAACTAAGGCGATTTCAGAACACGTCTACTCTCTACAAACTGTATACACGTTTAGTATATTAATTATAATATTTCAAAGAACGATAGTTGATTCTGATTTAAGCACGTATAGTTACGCCCGTTTTTATTTTGAAATAGGGAGCACTGACCTAAGGTTTTCTAAGCAAAGGCAAAGACAAAATTACTAAAATATTAACCTATTATTAATTTGAAGTACGTTTGCTTCTGTTTTTAAATATGTTCCAATCCTGCTTTTACAAATCAGTTTAAAATTCATGCCTTTAACAATTATTTTCCGATTAAGTGTTATTTATTTATCAATTTTAGATTATTCTTGAAGAAAATAATTCAGTTAGAATTGATAATATTTTGGACTTGTGTTTTCAAAAGTAATTGACGCACTGTTACAGGTGAAAACGGAATTAAACCGGAAGGTAACATAATTAATGGTTTGCCGGCTAGCTCGGTGGGAAAATTGGGCCGTGAGCGTCCTTCGGAGTTTAAATATTTATGGTGGCTTATCGCATTACCAAAATTCGCAAATCGGGGTGAATCGTAATTGTGATAATGTCTTTTAAAAGGCACCAGACTGTTATTAAAACAAAATAGGTGAGAATACCCACTTGAACTTACAGAGATAAGTCAGCCAAACACACAAATGCTCACGTACCTGCACGCGAACTTAATTCCCCAGGTGCACGTTATTGTAGTCCAGGAAATCCATCTATAAACCAAATCTTCAAAATAATCACACACCTTCAAACAATACTGAAGCGTGTGATCAAATCAGCTGTTGGGGCCAGCGGCCTTCTTTAACGTACCTTTACGTCAAAATGGACCCCCAGTGCATTCAAATAAAGGACGAAAAACAATCACTAGATATTTCAGCTAATTAATGAAAAAAGCCGATATCCAAAACTAGTTGTCTACTAGAATGTTATCATCACTTTTACTCAAAAGATAAACAAGCGCAAAGCTAAACAAGCCCTTTTAAAAAATGCTGTAAATTCGTTATAATAAATGAAAGCTCTATCAAAAACATAAATAAATAACTGAATTACTTTCGGTCGTGAATTTACTAAATAAAATTAACCATGACTTAAATTATATTTTACTTGAACTTTTAAAAAACACTAGCTTCAGTATAAATGATTTTCGCTGTTCGAGAAAATATCACAAAGTAATACTCGTAACTTCAATTAACCAGCCATCTATTAATTAAAAATAAAAAAAACACAAAAGACAATACAGATGGCACCGCATCAATTCATATGTAAGTTATGTTAAAATTTTAATTAGGAAACTAAATATTCCTCGCTTGCTCGGAGCTAACTTGTCCTCTCTCTAGTCTTAAAATAATTTTAAACTATTAGTTACTAAGCGCTTTTAAACTTCGGAACAATTATGAAAATCAATTTTGTTCCTTCACAAGTTAACCGTTTGACCACGTGAAATTTTGTAATCATCAATCTTTACCTACAAATAAACAACCGTAAATCGTTAAATGCAGTTCGTTATAATAAATAAAAAACGATAATGGACTAAAACGTTCAGAGATAGAACAACTACGTTCATCAGCTTTGGATATATAATTTTGGTTAATCACTGTCAATTACAAATACGCACAAGCACGATAAATATACAGCGATTGAATTTTCTCTTCCCGTCCACAGCGAAAATTGACCTGTATGTGGTCGGACTCCCTCTCGTTAAAAAAAATATTTATCGGCAACAAAAGCAACAATTCCAAATGACAAGTTCACAAACGTTATGTTCTTGAGCAGTTGAATAACAAAATTGCAAAATTTAAATACTCAATATATCGCGGAGTCCTGGTACCTTAACTATTGCACCTGATATTATTTACACATTATTATTATAATTAGATATTTTTATTTACACGTATCACTACGATTAGCATATGTATTTACAAATGTTATGTGCAATGAGTCCTTTATATGTTAAGGCCGGCTGATATTGGACGCGATAATTAGTGTGCTTTTACAACAACTATTATTCCGCAATGTCAATCCGCCAAAAGGCGTTAATTAATTCATGTAATGGGTACACTTGATAAAACACAACCCCATTTTTATGAAGCACGTCACTGACTCCAAAGGTCCGATAAATCGACAATGCCCCTGGAAAGCTGAACCACTAAACTATCCACCAACAGTTGGGCATTCAAACCACTATCACGAATATTTCGTCTTTCCCAGGTCCGATATCGCACCACCACAAATTCACGCGTCAGCCTACGTGCTAACCCCGAAAACGACCAAGAACCGCCTGACCATTAATCGCACAGGAAAGAGAAACCCTTTTCCTTTTGCAATTACATCATTTCTCCTATTGCGTCATGTTTTTTTAACATCGAGCTTTCACACGAAGCTGCATACACAACTTTTGGTCACCAACGAAATCATCTTGCTTCTTCCCTTACGTCTACTTTAGGACATACTGTAGTTCAGATGTGTATTTCCTTTTTCCATAATGTTAATTCTTAACAAAACACAAATCGATATACTTTACATCGAAAGACTCCTGGCACCAGTTCCCAAATTGAGCCTACTTAGAATTTATATATCATATTTCTCCAAACTCTATTGTAATTACACTCAACAACAAACTGCGCTTTTAATTTTAAACCTTGGGAAATTTGTATGATATTTACGATTTCAACTAAATTATTTCTAACCAGGAAATTAATTTTAAATTTAATACGAAAAATGTTATCTAAATTTATCTATATTATACGTCATTTTACTTCTTAATTTATGAGTATTTCAATATCACAAAAAATAACAAATGAGTAGCGAGAAAAGAAAAAAATACGGCATTAAAACAACCCTATCTAACAGCACTTGTTTATATTTTTGGGCCATTCAGTTGCTACACTCTTCCTTTTTATCTGAGCAAGTGTAAAACTTGCTAAAAAGACACGGTGGGTAGAAATCTAACGTAGTTACTGACAGTTATGTTAACCCATTAAATACCAATACCAGAATTTGACAAAAAAAAATTTATGAAACAACTTAATTGAAATATAAGTAATACTACACTAAAACGGTTTTTTTTTTAAAAAGTACAAAAAAATGACATTGCGTCTTCGCAATATTGGCAACTAGGGTTGTTATTTTTTATGGTATGTGGAAACACATTTTGAATGCAAAAATACACTACACTTTATGCAATGATAATATGTTGTTCTTTTGCAAATCTTACATGTTCTTCTTTTGTGGATGTTTTCTCGCTAGGTGCCCGACATCGTCAAACCGACTTTCGTTCATTGGTCTTCTAGATGCACGGCCTCTTTGGTAATTATTTGATTTCTCGCATTTATTTTTCAAGATTAGTTCTCTGACTAACAAGTTTGAACATTTCAAGAGGACTTTTTCCATGCAATTCTTCACGTATTCGCTTTATCCGATCATGTTCATGTGACTGCGGAACATACTCGTAATCCTGATAATATACAGGTGTCGTATACCACGTAATTACATTTTGCTTTTCGACGCGGCTGACTTTGGATTTAAATAGTTTTACTTTTTTTGGTGCTGGAGTACTTGTATTTTCCTATTCAGGGGCTTCTTCACCTTAATTATCATCCGTAGGATCTAGATCCAGTTCTCTTTCAACAATTTCGTAAGTTGCAGCTATTTCCCAACCATTTTCGTCACCAATTTGATCGTCATCAAAAGCTTCCTCATCGGTTAGAGAATCCACGTCTGGTGGAATATAAACTACGTCTATCACATAAACTACGTCTAAATCCAAGTTTTCAACGATATCTTCAAGTTCTTACACAATCAGAGATCTATTTCTACATTGTTTATTTGAGTGTTGGAATTAGCAAGATTTTCAACAGTATCGCATCATTGCATTCGATGTTATAATTTTACCCAAAGAACTAACAAATTAAATGTTATGTACTCACCATAATTAATTTTGTTATAAAGATATAAATGTTCATAAGTAAATAAGCTAAACTGAACTACAGTAAACTAGATATTCAAGGGTTTATTTCGGAATGTACAGAACTGCCAACGTGATTATTTTGTATTAGTCATTAAATACCTTCACTGTTTGTAAAATTTTAGGTGCTTAGTGTGAGTCTCATATCCAACATCCGCTGCAAGGGTTTGGAAATTCCACATTTTGCCAATATTGCGTTTTCGCAATTGCAATATTTCAATAACAAATACTAAAAATGATAAAGTCTGGCATATATCTTGATGTTCATCCAGACTAATCCATCCTAGAGCTATGTTTTAAAATTTTAATTACAGTTCAAAGCGTTCAAACAAAACAAATATACATGCAAAATGCAGGGCATAAAAACGTCAATTTTGACAAAGATCTAATTCAAACACAAAAACGCATAATATAATTTTTATTCAAAAATCGTTTTCCTGTTAGTGCAGTCCTTATTTTAATCATTCCGCGTAATTGTTTCAATTGATGTCGAATTAACATATTGAAATAAATTCCACATTTTACATTAGGAAAACGCAATATTGGCAAAATGTGGGTTAAACACCCTCCGAATGACAAAGGAATTGTAAAAATACTTTACAGTATAATGAAGAAACAAATGTTTCTTAACCTTCTTCATCAGTGTTAAACACGTTACACAAGAGCATTTAAGTTTGGTAAGGTAATTGTAACAATCTACTGTAAATTTAACAATTAGTAATTCAATTAAAATTTGTGCCAAATTTTGACCACTGTTACTTTTAATTCCGATGAGATTAAAAATACTTTTAACCCCTAAGAAGTGACACAGTTTCTGAATTGAAAAACTAATCACATAAGGTTAGTTTTCAGAGTGCAAGAATCCATATAAAATTTGATGTTTCGAAAATGATTAATCTTTCGACGGAGATATAATTTAGATGAACCGGCATAGCCTGATGTACAAAACAGTTCTCTTTGACGTTTATGTCAGATTCTGGCCAAATTTAAGTATTGGTGAAAAACGTAATATGAATTTCTGTGACTACAACCACAATTGTGGATTATTGGCTCTTTAAATTTTGTTGTATACTAGTGGTATAATGTAATTTTTAAATAACGTTTTTTTTTCTTATTTTGAAATGAATTTTCCTATTTTTCGAGATACTTACACGGAGCGGGGGCTCAGATAACTGATTAATACGGCATTAAAACAACCCTATCTAACAGCACTTGTTTATATTTTGGGCCATTTAGTTGCTACACTTCTTCATTTTTATCTGACTCTGGAGCAAGTGTAAAACTTGCTAAAAAGACACGATGGGTAGAAATCTAACGTAGTTACTGACAGTTATGTTAACCCATTAAATACCAGTACCAGAATTTGACAAAAAAAATGTTAAGAAACAGCTTAGTTGAACAAATATAAGTAATACTAAAACGGTTTTTTTAAAGAGTGCAAAAAATGACTTTGCGTCTTCGCAATATTGGCAACTAGGGTTGTTATTTTTCATAGTAGGTGGAAAAACATTTTGAATGCAAAAATACATTACACTTTATGTAATGGTAATAAGTTGTACTTTTGCAAACCTTACATGTTTTTCTAATATTTTGTGGATGTTATCTCGCTAGGTGCCCGACATCGTCAAACCGACTTTCGTTCATTGGTCTTCTAGATGCACGGCCTCTTTGGTAATTATTTGATTTCTCGCATTTATTTTTCAAGATTAGTTCTCTGACTAACAAGTTTGAACATTTCAAGAGGACTTTTTCCATGCAATTCTTCACGTATTCGCTTTATCCGATCATGTTCATGTGACTGCGGAACATACTCGTAATCCTGATAATATACAGGTGTCGTATACCACGTAATTACATTTTGCTTTTCGACGCGGCTGACTTTGGATTTAAATAGTTTTACTTTTTTTGGTGCTGGAGTACTTGTATTTTCCTATTCAGGGGCTTCTTCACCTTAATTATCATCCGTAGGATCTAGATCCAGTTCTCTTTCAACAATTTCGTAAGTTGCAGCTATTTCTCGCCAACCATTTTCGTCACCAATTTGATCGTCATCAAAAGCTTCCTCATCGGTTAGAGAATCCACGTCTGGTGGAATATAAACTACGTCTATCACATAAACTACGTCTAAATCCAAGTTTTCAACGATATCTTCAAGTTCTTACACAATCAGAGATCTATTTCTACATTGTTTATTTGAGTGTTGGAATTAGCAAGATTTTCAACAGTATCGCATCATTGCATTCGATGTTATAATTTTACCCAAAGAACTAACACATATTAAATGTTATGTACTCACCATAATTAATTTTGTTATAAAGATATAAATGTTCATAAGTAAATAAGCTAAACTGAACTACAGTAAACTAGATATTCAAGGGTTTATTTCGGAATGTACAGAACTGTCCAACGTGATTATTTTGTATTAGTCAGGTAAAATACCTTCATCTGTTTGTAAAATTTTAGGTGCTTAGTGTGAGTCTCATATCCAACATCCGCTGCAAGGGTTTGGAAATTCCCACATTTTGCCAATATTGCGTTTTCGCAATTGCAATATTTCAATAACAAATACTAAAAAATGATAAAGTCTGGCATATATCTTGATGTTCATCCAGACTAATCCATCCTAGAGCTATGTTTTAAAATTTTAATTACAGTTCAAAGCGTTCAAACAAAACAAATATACATGCAAAATGCAGGGCATGAAAAAAACGTCAATTTTGACAAAGATCTAATTCAAACACAAAAAACGCATAATATAATTTTTTATTCAAAAATCGTTTTCCTGTTAGTGCAGTCCTTATTTTAATCATTCCGCGTAATTGTTTCAATTGATGTCGCAATTAACATATTGAAATAAATTCCACATTTTACATTAGGAAAACGCAATATTGGCAAAATGTGGGTTAAACACCCCCTCCGAATGACAAAGGAATTGTAAAAATACTTTACAGTATAATGAAGAAACAAATGTTTCTTAACCTTCTTCATCAGTGTTAAACACGTTCACACAGAGAGCATTTAAGTTTGGTAAGGTAATTGTAACAATCTACATGTAAATTTAACAATTAGTAATTCAATTAAAATTTGTGCCAAATTTTGACCACTGTTACTTTTAATTCCGATGAGATTAAAAATACTTTTAACCCCTAAGAAGTGACACAGTTTCTGAATTGAAAAACTAATCACATAAGGTTAGTTTTCAGAGTGCAAGAATCCATATAAAATTTGATGTTTCGAAAATGATTAATCTTTCGACGGAGATATAATTTAGATGAACCGGCATAGCCTGATGTACAAAACAGTTCTCTTTGACGTTTATGTCAGATTCTGGCCAAATTTAAGTATTGGTGAAAAACGTAATATGAATTTCTGTGACTACAACCACAATTGTGGATTATTGGCTCTTTAAATTTTGTTGTATACTAGTGGTATAATGTAATTTTTAAATAACGTTTTTTTTTCTTATTTTTGAAATGAATTTTCCTATTTTTCGAGATACTTACACGGAGCGGGGGCTCAGATAACTGATTAATAGTAATTAGAATCAAAGATTTAAAGGGCAAATTACACCATAACGGGTGATTAAATAATATTTTTAAGGTAATGAACGTTATTCTGATAGCAAATTTGGATTTGGTAGGCAAACCCTAAATTAACATAAAACAAGCCAATCCTTAAATAAATATTTTCAGTACAGGCACCTCAAAAAATTCATAAGCATCCTCAAACTAGACTTTAAATTTTTAATAAAACCTAATTGAAATGTACGAGGGGTATTATTTAAGTGAGGGGCGTTTGAAAATAAAAATAAAACCCAAGAAAAATTTCAAAAACCAAATTTGTTTTCAGATTCTACAAAATTTTCTCTATTTTTCAACACAGATGCCAAGTTCGTTTAAGCACTTATCATACCTTACAGCTAAGTTTAGGATACCCTCCGCCGATAAACTAGAGTTCATGTCGTTTTTATTTTTTCGTTATCGTTGTAGTGGTTGCCCCCGAGGTGATGTTTGGGATGGTAGAAAAAATGAAAATTGCTCCGCGCAAGATCAGTGCTGGTGGGTGGTTCAAAACTTCCCAGCCAAAAGAGTCAAATAAAGCTCTATTATTTTGTCATCTTCTTCGTCATAACTAGTGAAATAATTAATCTAATATTCAAGTATTTTGTTTTTGTGGTCCTCCTTTAGGGACCCAACGGTAGCTCAGTTTCTTAAAGTTTAAGTTTTCAGAAACAATTATGTACAGCATTGACCTAGACACTTCAGGCAATTCTTTTTAAGAATATATATATATATATATATATATATATATATATATATATATATATATATATATATATATATTAGTAAAAGGGGTGCACTTGAGGACCTGACGTTGTAATCAATTAAAAGTGGTGGGGGCATGGGTGCGGCTAGGAGTGGGATTGAGGGTGAGGTCGGCTTTCGTGGGCGTTTTCAACCCCTTGGCTGAATTTTAGCCACTAATTAAGGTCCTATTGGCAATACTAAGAGCCTTTTGTGTGTGATCTAGCGTCCACTTTGGTTGGGATAAGAGGGTTGTTAAGACTAGCTAAGGTCCTTATGGCTTAAGGAGGGTTAAGTCTAGGACACATCCATTCCTTCTACCTGATTGGTTGTACGTGTATTAAGGCGGGGCTAAGACCAGACCACACCCGTTCGTTTTTTTTTTGCATGACTGGTCATGCGAGCGCCCGCTCCCTGGCTTCTGATTGGTCCTTAGACCCACTACTCAGCAACTGTGCTCTGAATGGAGGACTAAGTCTGCATTCTGATTAGTTGTCGGGGGAAAGGGGAAATTTGAATTTGTATTCTAATAGAGGTCATTGTTGGATGCATACGCCCTACCTTAAAACATAGTATTAGACTCCTTGCTTAAAATTTCTCGCCATAACCATTACAGGTTCCTGTATGTACTTTTAAAATATACCGCTAGATGGCGGTACAAATAAATCTAAATTTTTTGGCCAAGGGACGAAGCGCTGAGATCAAGTTGCGCAGCCCTACACCTGTCATACAAGAATTATTAGAATGCAAATTCAAATTTCCAGTCAAAACAAAATGGACGAGGGTCTTGATTATGACTCATAATTAAAAGGGTTGTGATACAATTTAATTATAAAAGAATGATTGCGGGTCTTGATCAATTGTATCATCATAAACCTTTTAATTATGAGTCATAATCAAGACCCTCGCCATTTTGTTATAATTAAATTGTATCATCATAACCCTTTTAATTATGAGCCACATCCTCGGCCATTTTGTTTTGGCAGGAAATTTGAATTTGTACCCTAATAGGGGCTTAATGTGAACTTATAAGCCAGGTGAAGGGCTGCGGAACTTGCTCTGGGTTAAAAGCATACTTGATTGTTTGTGACGTTAGAAATTTGAATTTGTATTCTAATAAGTGGGGCTCTAATGCTAACTTGCAAGACAGGTGTAGGGCTTCGCAGCTTACTCTCTGGGTTTCACAACCTTGTCGTGGCCCCTTGGCTAGAAATTTGGATTTTTATTGTAATAAGGTCGTCCTAATGCTAACTTGTAAGACAGATGTAGGGCTTCGCAACCTGCTCTCGGGGCTTTGCCCCCTGGCCACTTTGGCGGAAAATTTGAACTTGTATTTAAGTCTCTGTATTCTGATTGGTTATGGCTGGGGAATTTGAATGTGTATTCTACTAAGGGGCTCTAATTCCAACTTGTAAGACAGGTGTAAGTCTTCGGAACTTGCTTTCGGGTCTTAGCCCCCTTGTCGTGACCCACAAAATTTTAATTTGTGTGTGGGGCTAAATTTGAACTTATATTCTAATAAGAAGCCTAATTCTAACTTACAAGACAGGTATTATAGTGCATCGCAATTTGCTCTCGGGGCTTCGTCCTCTGTCTGCTTGGCGCAAAATTTGAATTTGTGTTTAAGTCTCTACATTCTAATAAGGGGGCCTAATTCTAACTTATAAGACAGATATAGGGCTTTGCAACTTGTTGCCGGGGCTTCGCCCCCTGGCCCCCTTGGAGGGAAATTTGAATTTGTATTCTTATAAGGGGCCCCAATTATAACTTGTAAGACAGGTATAGGGTTTCGGAACTTGCTTTCGGTCTTAGCCCCTTGTTATGATGGCCCCCTTCCCAAAATTTAAATTTGTTTGTGGCGCCATATACTTGTGTATAGACTAATGAATGTTTTCTGTAGTGGTTATAGGGGAAACTTGAAATAAGAGGCCCTAGCTCTAACTTGTTAGATACGTGTAAGACGTCTACACCCGTTTTCAGGGTTTAGTCCACTGTTACGAACAACCTGCCATGGATTTAATTATGAGTCATAAATAAAAAAGATGAAGGGTTTTAATCATTTATTATAAGTAATACTATTTTGAAATTTAAAACTCATGAATGTGTTCTGTAATAGGGGCTGGCGTTATTGGAAATGGAAAAATGCTAATTAAAATATTTTACATACAAGGCCTTAGATTTATAAGTCTGAACGTCCCAAGTCATTATTATTCTGTTTTTAATTAAATTTTGACAGCAATTTTTTTGGCGGGAAATTTGGAGTCTTTCCTTGTCAAACGGCGGAAATTAATCAAATCAATCTATAGTCCAATAAAATCATCCGAAATGATATCAGACCAAGTCAATCACTCTCGGTCAAATCAAACAAATCAATTAAGCAAATCAATCTCGAACAAATCACTCTAGATCAAATCATACAATCAGATCAATAACAATCTTGTATGTAAAATATTTTAATTATCATTTTTACATTTCCAATAGCGCCAGCTTTATTACAGAAAACATTCATGAGTATTACATCTCAAAATAGTATCACTTATAATAAATGATTAAAACAATTATCTTTTTTATTTGTAAATTTAATTATGATTCATAATTAAAGCCATGGCATAAGTTGTGCGTAACAGTGGACTAAACCCTGAAAAAGGGTGTAGACGTCTTATACTTATCTCACAAGTTATAGCTAGGCCCTCTTATTTGAAATTTTCCCTATAACTATTACAGTGATCTGTATGTAGTCTTACAATATACTGCTAGGTGGAGCCACTTCTATTACAGAAAACATTCATGAGTCTATCCACAAGTAGATGGGGCCACAAACAAGTTTAAATTTTGGGATAAGGGGGCCATGACAAGGGGCTAAGGCCCGAGAGCAAGTTCCGAAGCAAATTCAAATTTCCCGCCAAGGGGACAGTTAGTGAAGCCCCGAGAGCAAGTTGCGAAGCCCTATACCTGTCTTATAACTTAGCATTATGCCCACTATTAGAATACAAACAAATTATGATTAAGTCCCGAAAGCAAGTTGAGACCTGTCTTACAAGTTAGGATTAGGGCCCCTTATTAGAATACAAATTTCCCTCCATAACCAATCAAGAATGCAGAGACGTAGCCGTCCAATCAGAGCACAGCTGTTGAGTAGTGGGGCTAAGGACCAACCAGAACCCAGGGGGCGGGCGCTCGCATGACCAGTCAGGTAAAAGGAATCGGCGTTATCTAGTCTTAGCCCCACCCTAAAGCACGTACAACCAATCAGTTAGAAGGTATGGGTGTGGCCTAGTCTTAACCTCTCCTTAATGAAGCCATAAGAGGGTTAGCTAGTCTTGGCATCTCTCTTATCCCAACTAAAATGGCCGCTAGATCACACCCATAGGGGCATCCAACACTCTTAACTAGGGGGTTACACAGCCAAAAAGGCTCTTAATTTCGCCAAAGGGGCTAAAATTCAGCCAATCGGTTGAAAAACGCCCCCGAAAAGAAGCCGAACCCACCCTCAACCCCACCCAAGCTCCCATTCTGAAACCATTCCACCCCCCACCACTCTTAAATAACCTCAATCCACCCCCACCACTTTTAATTGATTATGACGTCAGTCCCTCAAGTGCACCTCTTCTACTTATATTTCGCAATTTACGGAACGTCCTTGTCAAAACATGGAGCGTCCGCCAAAAGTAATGGAAATATATCATTTTTTGTAGAAATATATTGTACCTTGACAGGTATTCACGCTGTTTAAGATACTGATATTAAATATTTCTGATTTAGTCTACTATCCACCAGACGTCCTTTCACATCGCCCCCATTGTACTACGCACAATATACTAAATGTTTCCTGTCTAAGAGACGCCCGACAGCGTTGTCGCGTCTTAAATATTAAGCTGATTTGAGAAATCGTGTTAAGCATTTTAAACTAACCTACATATTTTACAAATTATTATCCAATTCTCGTTTCGCTTTAAAATCAATAGTTTATTTATTGGTAATCTATGTTTATGAGATCAATTTATTGGGGAAATAGTTCCCCATGTTGTTTTGCTGACATAAAATCTGATTATTTTACCTTATTAAATAACGGTCTTTCATAGAGAAGATGTTTTTTAAGCAGCCAAAAGTTCAGTTTTAGGTACTTTTTGAGAATGTGATGTAAGTCAATCGTCCGTGTTTTGCACATATTGAATAACATTCCAAACCATATCCCAGGTTAAAGTTTATGAGGCAGGGCTCTGTAACATTTCCGAATAAGAGATATTTGCTTAGAAATTTTTATACATCTTGTTTGTGATTCCTAGGTTGGGTAAAATAGTCATCAATTTTCATAAACTTATTAATAACAGCAAAACAAAGAAAAGCAACGAAAAAAGTTCGTGTTAATATCTAGGCTACTTCAAATTGTCAAATTTAACCTCAAAACACAAAAATCCTACCGTTGCGTCAGGACTTTGAAAATCTTCCGTGATAAAAAAAAAGTGCTCTGCTGTAGTTAGAATAAATATGTAATCTATATAAGCCCGATAATCTACACTTACCAGTGCGAACAGATTTGCAAAAATAAATATCCTAAAGCTAATGAAGAGTGCATTGTACACAAAAAATGTAGACAGCGAATCTGAGATTTATACGTATTCTGAAGCGAGTAATAGAAAGAAAAACTGTACATTAGGTATCGTAATTATTGCACTACGTTAACCATACGAATGTCTCGAGTTGGTTCTACATTCAAGAAATCTGAAAATCCGAAGTTGTTCACAGGACAGTCTTTCCATTTGTATAACCTAAAGTTCCTCGATAATTATATTTTCTTCAGTTGCGTTGATTCAGAAGCATTGGATGAAGATGCAGAGGGTAACTGCAAATCTAAGAAATGATAAACACGTTGAGAATAGTTAATTTTGTACCCTAAGCGTATATAAAATAATAATAAATATTACCAATTCACCATCTGTTGGATAAAACTTGTACCGATTATGTAAATTCAAAGCCATCATTACACTTTATTTCTGCATGTTCAAGTAAAAGGATTTATTACGTTTAATTTTACACATTTCTTACAAGAACAAGTTGTTACATGTTTTTGCCTATATCCATCAACATTTTTGTTACTTTACATATCAAAACAGAAAGAAGCTGGGTTTTATAAAGTTAAACGCGTTTGAGTTTCATCGTGAACATATTCTGTAATCAAAATAGGAAAAAAACAATATACGCTATCGATCTATTTGAGTTTGATTTGCAAATATGTTGATTAGCGTTTACTGATATTATATTTTGTTATAATGAAAATCTTTTATAATGTGGGACGTGTCTAGAGTCTTGCAAAAAGGATTTAAAATATTCAGTATAAATTTTTAGTATAAAGCCTCTCAAGCTTTATATTCAATTATTGTGGGTACACAATTTACGTATATTGAATGTTCACCTATTGAAATTGATCTAATTATCTCATTCTGGATTAAATGGAAATTTACTATACTCTAGCAAAGTGCAGCTCGTAGGATCAAATCCTACTCGAGGTAAACTTTTTATTTATGTATTTAATAAACTTAATAATAATTTTTAATTACTTATTTACTTTTGAACTTATTCGTTCATAACAAAACTTATAATAATGTTAATATCATTTATTTATCCATAATACAATATTAATACAATACATGTTTAGGTCATAAAAATCATTCGAGTTTTGTTATACGAGACTTAGGTATGACTAAGCGATGAAAGACAAAATTCAATTTATTCTTTGAAAGCTGTTACTCATTCACAGGGTGTTAGTGACTACTGTGCTACTTTTTTAAGAAACGAAAGATGCTACAAAGGAAATCTTCATATTCTACTCTGCTCCATCTTTGAAATTATGAAATTTTTTACTACACCATGTATCCAGCCTGAGTAGTTACTCACAACCTTCTCCACAATATTTTATTTATTAATAACAATTACTGTCATCTTCCGACCTAATTTCAACGAACAGTGTAAAATATAAAATTATACAAAAGTGAAAAATTACGACACTCTTCGAAAAGTGGTTCAATCGATAGAAAATAAAATACACAATTACATAGGAGAGATGGTAGTAAGATGAATTCAGAAATAAAAACATCGAAAAGTAATCGAAGAGAATTAAAACGTGAAATCGTAAGGTTAAACAGATTCTTGCGATGTTTTAATTTATTATCAGAAAAAGTATAAATATTATCCTGACCTATGCTTCCATGGGGATAATCGGTTAATGAGCACAGAAGTCAAAAAAATTATACAAGTGAAGTTGTAGTTTAGTAAAAATTTAGAGGACAACGTTTTGAAAAAGACCAATTAACTGATTTTTCTTTAAATAATTGTGGCTCTGATCAGGTGAAGTTTAGCATTACATGCTAAAGATAAGGAACATTTAGGACGATGGATAAGGGTATTTTGAATTACCACCAGATGTGGTATAAACGGCTACCTAAATTTTTTCATATCATAACTGAAAGGAAAACATGAAGTACGAAGATCATTCCAGAGTTTAAAAGTAGTATCGAAAAATGTGGATTACGCACGTTCGGTAGGAGAAGTTGAGATTTGTACTGCTTATTGATAATTTGAATAACCAAACCCAGTATTCCGAGTAAAGGTGGCCTTAAATGGGGTATCAAATAATATAATTCAGCAGCATACTAGCCATTGTAAAGCGATAGTACAAAAAAAGAACTGAAACGATTCTTCTATTCTTGAGGGGGTCTGTTTTACGAGCAGCTGTTTCAGTAGTTAACATAAGATGGTCAACCCATCATAGATTTGAAATTACAGTCATTCCCAGCATAGTAATAGAGCCAGGAAACTTAAGATCTGAGCCATTTATAATTACAACAGAAAATAATGAATCTTTTTTGGCGGACACAATGAAGCACTGAGTTTTGTTAACATTAAATTGAACTATATTATGACTTCCCCATTCAAGGCTAGGTTGAAAGATTAAAATAGCCATTTCAACTTTAATATTTTGAGTTAAGATGTAAGTTAGATTACCATTATAAGTGCACTAGGATGAGCTACAATGAAGACTGCTGTGGTCATCAGCAATGGATTGAGTTAGTCGTTGAAGAAATAAGATCATTGATGTATAGCAGAGAAAAGTGTACGAGCATAACTGATCCCTGTGGCACACCCGCGTTAATGCCAGCTTCTATTGAAAAGAAGTCACCGAATACGACACGTATTGGCTTTTAGATATGAACGTGCTGATGAGCGTATCAGCTAATCCGAACGAGGTACGTTTATACACATGTATACTAAACTTGGTCAAACGCTTTTGAGATATCTAAAGCGACTACAACTGTTTCACCGGTTTGCTCTAATGTATTATGCACATATGAAAGAAGATCACTTATTGAACGACTCCGCCGAAAACCATACTTGTGGTCACTAAGGTGTTTGTTACATTCAAGAAGAGAAGATGATTTATGTCTTTTCGCATTTTTTGGGAATATGATGAACTTGTGATAACTACATGACGAAGGAAATTCCCCAGAAGACATAGAGGTCAACTAGAGCTTAAACTGGTACTAGTTTGGAGGAACATTTATTTAAGACAATAGCTACAATATCATCTGGGCCAGTCGCCTTATTGGGCACAAGTCTACCTATGATCGATTCTTAGAGCTTGTATCGAAAATCATCTGTTGCAGAATCATTAAGACATAAATTTTATGCTGATAAATCTACAAATCCAATAAATCCGTCAAAACATGTCGTGAAGATGTACCATAGCTTTTACCGACGGATTTAAGTTAAGGACCAAATTTTACGAGCCCCCAAAGGATTGCAATTTTGTTGTTCAACAATGTTTTGGGTTTAGCGATAATAGTATCGCAGGTATTTCTAGCACTAACGTGGTCTACATGACTCGACCGTTTTATTAGATTTCCATTTGGTATAGGGCATTTCTTGTGTATCAGCACAAGCCCTATTGTACCAGAATTGGGAACGAGAATGACCTATGACGATTCTTTTGTTTGGGAATGTATAACTGAATTTTGTACATGACGCTTAAAAACGAGAACAGATGCATGTCGGGGTGTACTTAATGCACTTCCTCGCATAGTACCCCAAAATTTCATAAATATTTGTTCAACCTCACGCTTTTCGGTTTTAATTATCCTCTATGACTTATATAAACGTACCTTTTTGGTTTTACTTTACAACTACCTGTTCAGACTGTGTTTGCATTTTATTCTGTTCTTATTGGATTACTTCTATCGATGGGACTTCAGGTAAATAACAGCAACGCTTCAATTCTCTAGTCCACCATTTCCGTAGCTGTTACAAGTAACGTAATTTTTACTACATTATATTTTATATATATATATATATATATATATATATATATATATATATATATATATATATATATTTAAATGCAATTTTTCTTTAAAACTTTGTAAAGTAAATTTAATTCAACGTATAACGTCCTTTGTTTTATGTCAAAATATTTGACATTACAGATTGAAATAAGTAACTTATTTTAACAAGTACAAATATATTGTACTATAAATATCAATAATTATATTACATTATTAATATATTTATAATATATATAAATCTATATATATATATATATATATATATATATATATATATATATATATATATATAATATATAATACAGGGTGGGCCACCACTAACGCGTCGGTCTCTAGCACCCAGACGACTGAATTTTTTCAAAATCTGTTTGGGCGAGAATATGTAAGCCTTCTAGGACTACAATCTAAAATTAGTTTGATTTATACAGGGTGATCTACAAACTTGTTACTTATCAAAGTTATATTATTTAGTTCCCTATACCTAAACCTTACAGTTTCCGAAATATTTAACATTTTTTGAAAATGTAGAGTTGTCAAAAAATTCGATTCAGAAAAGATGAGACAATCTAACCTAGGTGATCGTAATAACGATATTTGGAAGTACGTATTCTGTTGTTTATTTTTTCAAATCATAATTTACAAAATACAAAGAATAACGCGTAAAGTTAACAAACTTCAAAGTTAAATATCTTTGTTATTTTAAATACAACGCCCAAGAAATTTTTATCGGAATGGAATAGTCTTTTGACAATAGTTCGAACTGTATTAGGGTTCCCTTTACCTAACTTCAATACTTTTCGAGAAATTAGTGTATCTGTTAGATTTTTAGAAATTACGCCATTAACTCTTGTCGATCAGTTATAATTCTGTGATTTACAAAGGTTACAAATGTGTTAAACGGTTTTTGGTTTATTAAGGTTATCAAGGTTATACGGTTGTTGGTCTTGAAAAAGACCGTTTTACATTATGAACCGAGAGCCTATTCTGTATTTGTCATTACAGTAAATGTTCAAACTGATGACCGTCTTCTTGAATGCATAGTCTAATTCTTTCTTCCAAATTTTGTCTGACTTTTCTTAACATATCTGGAGTAATTGTGTCCACCGCATTTCTAATTCTCTCTTTTATATTGTCTGCAGTAGTAGCAGGAATATTGTAAACAATATTTTTAGTATATCCCCATAAAAAGTAATCCATTGGAGTAAGACAAGGCGATCTTGGTGGCCAATGACATGGTCCGTTCCTTCCAATCCATTTATTAACAAATTTCCTAGTTAAATAATTTTTAACTCTACGATCAAAGTGTGCCGGTGCCCCATCTAATTGTAGCCACATATTCCCTCTAATGTTCAACGGAACGTTTTCGAGAAGTGTCCAAAAGTCTCGCTTTAAAAATCTCAAAAATTTTCTGCCATTTAAATGACCATTGAAAAAGTATGGTCCAATTACCTGATCTCCAATAATTCCTGCCCATACGTTTATGCTCCAACGATTTTGGCGGTCAACAGTATTAAAAGCATGCCTATTCTCGGTATCATAATAGTGAAAATTATGTCTATTTACCAAACCGTTGTTGTGAAATGTTGATTCATCAGTAAACAAAACGTAATTTAAAAATCTTGTTGATCCCTATTTTTCATTTGCCCACAAACAGAAATCAATTAGTTGTTGAAAGTCATTGCCATACAAATTTTGATAAATTTCTATGTGATAGGCATGAAATTTGTGTTTTTTGAGAACTCTTCTCACACTTCATCTACTTAAATCTGTTTGTCTAGCAATTACTCTAGTACTAGTGTAGGAATTTTCAGCGATAGATCCTAATACTAAAACTCACTATCTTCATTGCCAGTTACCGGTTTACTTTTATTAGGTTTTGGATAGGCAGTGTTACCTGTGGCTCGAAATGTTTGTAAAAGCCTTTCAAAAGCTCTCGTATCAGGATGGTTGCGATCAGGGTACTTTTGGGCATAAACCCTGGAAGCCAAGACAATTTTCATGGCATTCTCCTATGGTCAACACCATATCCACTCTTTCTTGCACTGAATATTTCATTGTAATGAAAATATCATCAATAGTTATAAACACTGTCGTATTTTGAAATACGTCAATATGACAGAAATGTTTATAAATCAAAGAATTCTAACTGATCGACATGAGTTAATGGCGTAATTTCTAAAAATGTAACAAATACACTAATTTCTCGAAAAGTATTGAAATAAGGTATAGGGAACCCTAATACATTTGGAACTATTATCAAAAGACTATTCCATTCCGATAAAAATTTCTTGGGCGCTGTATTTAAAATAACAAAGATATTTAACTTTGAAGTTTGTTAACTGTTAAATTTTTGACAACTCTACATTTTAAAATGTTAAATATTTCGGAAACTGATGAAAGTCTACCTTATTTTTTCACCTTATTTCAAAAAAAAAAAAATTAAAAGGAGGGTATTCCATTTAAAATAATATAACTTTGATAAGTAACAAGTTTGTAGATCACCCTGTATAAATCAAACTAATTTTAGATTGTAGTCCTAGAATGCTTACATATTCTCGCCCAAACAGATTTTGAAAAAATTCAGTCGTTTGGGTGCTAGAGACCGACGTGTTGGTGGTGGCCCACCCTGTATATATATATATATATATATATATATATATATATATATATATATATATATATATATATATATATATATATATATATACACATAATTACTGCATGACGCTAACGCTGACGCGCGGTCCTTTATGCCTAAACAGTAAAAATTTTTGACCATTCAGCGATATTCAGGTTAATGAAGGGTATGTTTTAAAATTATTTTAAAATATACAGGGTGTTCCAAAAATATGTATCAAAGTTATGTTTTTTTAAATGAATCATCCTATGTTAAGTTTTTCGATTGTACCTGAAGAATAAACCAAAGTTTTATAAGGGTTCCCTATACCTACACACAGGGTGTTTCGATTTATTTCAATTTGACTAAAATTCTAAAGGTTTAGTAAAATTTAATACCTCCAAAACAAAATTATTTAGAAAAATTCTTTTTTGGCCCATACTATTAGATCAAGTAACTTGCTATTATCAAAGAGATTACAGAGTGTCCAAAAAATCCAGTTTCATTTCTAGTATTGTAAAAGTATAATATCGTTCTTATTTTAAATGAATCACCCTGTATTTTATGAGTTTACCTTACATCACTTTTAATTACCTTTCAAGCTGTATTAGGGTTTCCTATACTTATCTCTTCTAATGTCTAGGTAATTTACACATTCTTGAAATTTAAACTCTTATACACAATAATATCACCAACTGGAAATTGTGCAAAAGCAAAATTCATATTTTGACTGATATTCATCAGCTAACATTAATAATTTACCGATAGTGATGATCTATTATGTTTTATACGTGGCGGTTTTCTGTATCACTATAATCAACATTATGGTGAATTTATTATTGTAAAAGGTGAGTTTGTCACTCAAACAAAATTATGAAGTTACTTTTATTAATTTTAAATATACTTTCTTTAAGTTTTTACAAGTTGGCTGCTATCAGTTCATGTCAAAGGTCTTAAATAATTATGTTTTCACTATTGTCCAAGTTGGCTGCTGTCAATTCATAGTGTGAATCCTTAATAATTGTATTTCGCTAATCTCTAATTTGGCTGACTGTTAGTTTTTGGCAATCATTGAACAATTGTTGAAACCTCCCACTATTTTTTGTCTAAGTTTGTTGTACAAGCAAAAATGAAATATTTCGTGCAAGAGAGAATAGACATGATTTTAATAATCGGAGAATGTTATGAAAATTGTTTATTGGCAGAAAGAGTATACGCAATATCTAGATCGACGTCATCCTGACAATCGTAATTTACAACAACTGATTGGAACCTTTAGAGCTGCAGGTTCTGTGATTTATCCTAAAACGGAAACAACAAAATCGATAATCGATGATGAGGACAGTAAATTTATGGTACTGGGATCTGTTGTTGAAAATCCTAACTCTAGTACTTTAGTAGTCGCCCGGGAGACTGGTTAAGTCAGTCTAGTGTGTCCAGAATTTTAAGAAAACATAAATATCACCCTTATCATATCCAGATGCATCAACATCTGTATGGAACCGATTTTCAAAGACGGTTAGATTTGTGTTTATGGGCAATAAATAAGGTTAGTGACGATGACGATCTTTTTATAATGTACTATTCACGGATGAATCTACCTTTCATAATAATGGATTAGTTAACCGCCATAATTTCACTATTATGATACTGAAAACCGCCACGTATTCCGTACAACAGATCATCGAAGTCGGAGGAGTATCAATGTTTACGGAGGAATTATAGGCGACACAGTAATTGGCCCATATTTTTTTTATGGTCATTTGAATGGACCCAAACTTTTAGGATTTTTAAAGCGAGATTTATGGGGACTATTAGAAGACGTTCCACTAAATATTAGACAACAGGTGAGAATGCAACTAGCTGGTGCTCCGGCACATTACTCTGCTGAGTAAGAGAAGATATTTAAATAGTAAGTTTGGTAACAAATGGATAGAGCGAGGAGGACCAGATGGTTTTCCACCTCGTTCCCCCGATCTGACATTAATCGGTTTCTTTTTATGGGGCTATATCAAATATATCGTTTATAGCACCGCTCCTACAACAGCGGAAAATATGAAATAACGGATGCATTTCAAACAACTACTCCAGATATGTTACGCAAACTGCGGAAATCCTTTGAAGAAAGGGTCAGGTTATGTATTGAACAAGATGGTCATCGTGTTGAACATTTGTTGTAATTTTAATTGTAAGATTCTTTTAATCAACATTTGCAATATTTTTTTCTATGTAGGTTTATTTTTATTACAAATTGCTAGTGAATAAAAATACAGCTTAAATTTCGAGAATGTGTAAATTACCTCCAAATTAGAAGAGATAGGTATAAGAAACCCTAAAACAGTTTGAAAGTTAATTAATAGTGGTGCAAATTAAGCTGATAAAATACAAGGTACGATATTATATTTTTAAAATACCAGAAATGAAACTGAATTTTTTGAACACTCTGCAATCAATTTGATAACAGTAAGTTATATCTATTTTTCTAAATGATTTTGTTTTGGAGGTATTAAATTTTTACTAAACCTTTACAATTTTAGTAAAATTGAAATAAATCGAAATACCCTGTATGTAGGTATAGGTAACCCTTATAAAAGTTTGGTTTATTTTGCACGTACAATGGAAAAATGGAACTTTACCTTACATAAGGCGGTTCATTTAAAAAAACATATCTTTGACACGCCACATATTTTTGGAACAACCTGTATATTTTAAAATAATTCTAAAATATACCCCTCATTAACCTTCATATCGCTGAACGGTAAAAAATTTTAAAGTTTATACCGTTTAGGCATGATCGAGCGTCGCGTTAGCAATGACTCACCATATATATATATATATATATATATATATATATATATATATATATATATATATATATATATATATATAAATGTATCACTGTACTCTTTTCGGATTAGTCATGTCTAGGTATCATTATAACGTACTCCTAAGATAGTAAGTATGATGTACATAATTGTTTGTTACTAGCATTTGTAATTCTGTTTATATTAAACCAGGTCCTGAAGAAGGAACAAAATTTGCTCCGAAAGGCTAGACTAAGCTCAAAAATAGAGTTTCATTAAGCATAAAAAAAGCCCTGACTGAAATTCCCATTATCCAATATTATCAATTTTAACAATACAGTCATTATTTTTAAGCAATATATATATATATATATATATATATATATATATATATATATATAGGGTCCGCCTTTGGGAGCTGATCCTATGAGTATTTGCTAAACCAAACTTACTATAATTTTGAAAATTTGGTGACAGGGTAATGATGTTAGGGCTAACTCATCTAAGATATTTTCACGTTCGTATCACTTCCGGTTATACCGGAAGTCAGTACTTAGTCGCTTATTTTAAATGGAACACCCCATATATTAATACATTTTGGATTCTATGTCGAATTTTATGGTAAGTTTGTTGAATAAACTAGATACAAAATTTCTGTCGTTTTAAAAAAAACACTTTTCTGAAAAAATTGACCGATGCGGTCTTAGTGATAACTCGTTAATTGTTCTGTTCCTGTCAAACAATTTGAATAAAACTTTGAGTGTTGTAGGCAAAGGTTTATTGCAATAGTCTGCAAAATGACATTTGTGTTGTTTTGTGTGGGTGGTGTGTGGTGTGTGTGTGTGTGTGTGTGTGTGTGTGTGTGTGTGTGTGTGTGTGTGTGTGTGTGTGTGTGTGTGTGTGTGTGTGTGTGTGTGTGTGTGTGTGTGTGTGGTGTGTGCGTGTGGCGTGTGCGCTGTGCGCGTGTGCGCGTGTGCGCGTGTGCGCGTGTGCGCGTGTGCGCGTGTGCGCTGTGCGCGTGTGCGCGTGTGCGCGTGTGCTGCGTGTGCGCGTGTGCGCGTGTGCGCGTGTGCGCTGTGCGCGTGTGCGCGTGTGCGCGTGTGCGCGTGTGCGCGTGTGCGCGTGCGCGTGTGCGCGTGTGCGCGTGTCGCGCGTGTGCGCGTGTGCGCGTGTGCGCGTGCGCTGTGCGCGTGTGCGCGTGTGCGCGTGCGTGCGTGTGCGCGTTGCGCGTGTGCGCTGTGTCGCGTGTGCGCGTGTGCGCGCTCGTGCGCGTGTGAGCGTGTGCGTGCGTGTGCGCGTGCGTGCTGCGTGTGCGTCGTGCTGCGTGTGTGCGCGCGCGTGCGTGCGTGTGTGTCGTGCGTTGCGTGCGTGCGTGTGCGTGCGTGCGCTGCGTGCGTGCGTGCGTGCGTGCGTGCGTGCGTGCGTGGTCGCTGTGCGCTGGTGCGTGCGTGCGTGCGTGCGTTTGCGTGTCGTGCGTGCGTGTCGTGTCGTGCGTGCGTGCGTGCGTTGCGTGCGTGTGTCGTGCGTGCGTCGTGCTGTTGTGTGCGTGCGTGCGTGCGTGCGTGTGCGTGCGTTGCGTGCGTGCTGCGTGTGCGTGGTAGCTTGGTGCGTACGTATTGTGTGCTGTATGCGTGTGTGCGTGTCGAATGTGTGCGTGCTGTGTGGTGTGTGTGTGTGTGTGTGTGTGTGTGTGTGTGTGCGTGTGCGTGTGCGTGTGCGTGTGTGCTAAGTATCGCGTGTGCTGTGTGTAAACATGCGTGCGTACTGTGCGTGTGGTGCTGTATGCGTGTGCGTCGTCAATGTGTTGCGTGTGCGTCGTGGTGTGTAGTGTGTGCGTGTGTGTGTGTGTGTGTGTGCGTGTGTGTGTGTGTGCGTGTGGTGTGTGCGTGTGTGCTGTGTGACTGTGGCGTGCGTGCGTGTGGCAGGTGCGTCGCGTGCGCAGGTGCGTGCGTGGTGTGCGTATGCGTGTGTGCTGGTGCGTCGTTGTGCGTGCTGTGCGTGCGTGCGTGCGTACGAATGCGCGGTGTGCTCGTGCGTCGTGGTGTGTGTGTGTGTGTGTGGTGTTGCGTGCGTGCGTGCGTGCGTGCGTGCTGTTTTTCTTTGCGTGCGTGCGTGCGGCGTGCTTTGCGTTTTTGGTGTGTGAGTGTGTGCGTGTCGTGTCGTGTGCATGTGCGTGTGTGTGCGTGTATGCGTGTGTGCGTGTGTGCTGTGTGCGTGTGTGCGCGTGTGTGTGCATGCGCCTGCATACGCGTGCTTTCGTGAATGTGTAAATGCGTGAGTACGTGAGTGCGTACGTATGTGCATGCTTGTATGCGTGTGTGCGTGTCTACGAATGTGCGTGTGTGCTAGTGTGTGTGTGTGTGTGTGTGTGTGTGTGTGTGTGTGTGTGTGTGTGTGTGTGTATGTATGTGTGTGTATGTGTGTGTGAATGTGAGTGTGAGTGTAAACATGAGCGTGAGCGTGCTCGTGCGTGTGGGCATGGACGTGGGCTTGATCGTGAATGTGTCTGCAGGTGTGGGTGTGTACGGGTGTCAGTGTGGATGAGGATGTTAGTGTGAGTTTGTGGGGGGAGGCGTTGTGTGGGTGTGTGTGTGTGTGTGTGTGTATTTGTTTGTGCGTGCTTTCGTTTATTCGTGCGTGCTTAATTGCTTGCGTGTGTGCGCGGGTGTATTCGTATGTGCGTGCATGTGGCGTGCGTACGGGCGTGCGTGGGTGCAGATATCGAACACATATGTACTTCAAGTTTCGAATTTATTTGAAGCTGGTTAGATTTTTGCAGAAACTCGTCGGCGGAGTGGAGTTCACTAGGAGCAGGTTTTTAGTTTTTATTAAATATTTCCAGAACAGCTGTATATTTCATATATATAAAAATATTATTACATAGATCTTAAATACATCGATTAGTCATGTTTTATGCAGTTTGCGATACGACCCGTAATTTAGTGGCAAGAGCTCATAAGGCGAATGTATAGAATTTTTTTAAGAAAAATTTAGTTTTGCATAACTTTTTCTTATAAAGTTTCTTAATATAAAGCCAACTAAGGCTAAAAATTAATTGACTAGGTTTGAAAATGTTTAAATGTTTAATTGCTTTGGAGTTAGCATCGGTATATCTATTCGCGTTTTTCTGATATGAAGTTTTAAATGTCCACGTGACATAGCTTATTGCTTTTTGTTTTAAATGTTGCCTATATTCGTAGTGATCTTATCAAAAAATGGGATGCATAATTATCCTAATAAAATTATTAGTAAAATTGTTTCAATGAATTTCCACTTTGTAGTATAGAGGTCGTGTGTTGTTCCACACCAAATGGTTTAGATTTGGTGTCGTGTTGGTATTGCATCTTTTGTTTTCTATTTAGGGTGATGATGATGATAACTTTGCTAACAGGATACCAAATAAGGTATTGATGAATGAAATGTGTATATTCAGTTGCAAATATAAAGAAGTTAATGAGAAGCATGATTATATTCGTACAAATCCAAAGCCAATGGCGGATTTATAATTAATTAGATCTAAGTTGAAAGCATTTGTTAGATCAGTCAGTACTTTTTACCCCGATAGTAAAACTTATTTTTATTCAATTAGAATTATGCAAAGGATCTGTGGCCATGCGATTGCTGTTGATAATAAAAAATGAAGTGAAAGTACAATAAACGGCGGAACTAAATTGCCGTTATAATAGTATGCTATTTTAGTGAAATTAAAGTTGTAAACGAATACGAATAAAACCAAACCTGTTTGTATAAATCTGTGTAATCGTGGAAAAAAAGTACAAAAAAGATAAAGCAAACTTAAATGCATTAGCAATTTTCTTTATTGAATACAGTTACGAGTAAGATGAAAATGTATGTATTCTATTTTCATTAAAGGGGCTAAGACATTTCTACGGTCAATCCTATACTTAAAATGCATGTTATTCTCCTCTGCGTCCGTATTGTTTAGATTTAAAATATGATTTCCCTGTGCTTATTAAATATCTGTGCTACGGCTTTTTGCTTAGATTACTGGGAAAATATAATTAATTTCGTGCATAGCGCCCTAATGAATTTTAGTTTAATTTAAATAAAAATTGCGGCGTTCAAAAATTTATTTAGACCTAGCGAAGCAGTAGTTAAACAGCGGTCATGCAAACATGTGCCATTTCCATTTATACCTTAAAAAGGAATTTCCTTATGGCTTGAGTTCGTTGAATAGCACAAAACTTGCAGACTGACTGAAATTGTTCTAGGTCAAGAATATAAGGTGGTTACTTTTATATTTAGACATAAAAATAAAATTTAAATATACGTTTAATATGTACATGGTTTAATATTATTCTTAAATAATAACAGGATCGACATAACTAGGAAATTATATGCAGGGTTCTAGGTATATTTATGTTTTGTAATTGCCACATGTTATTACTGTATTTATCTGGACCTCTCTAACAAGTTCAACGAGTTTGGCTTCGTTTACAATGAAATATTGAAATTGTTAGTTGTGGCTTAATACACGGTTTTGCTAAATACGTTAATTTCCTAATTTCATAAGGGAAAGATTAACACCGTTATGTCACAAGGGGACTTTTTTTAATAAATGACTAGTCGGGATTAATTCTTTAAGACATCTGGTTAACGGAAATATACACAGAGCGAATTCGTTAACATTTACTGGTCGGATTCAAAACTGTGTTTTTTAGATTAACTATACACTCTACTACACTTCCAAAGAATTATAATTAGTCACATATACAATACTGGAGAATTTATTCGTTTCAAATAAATTCTACCAGGGCTGCGTGTGTAAACCTTCAGGAGTTTAATGCTGGAGAAAATGTTTTATGTAAACATTTTATATTTACTTCTTGATAGATTGTTTCTAATAAACAGGGTTTAATCTACTCAGGTGTTAGAAATTATAGGAAAATTCCTTTATGTAAGCAGTTAGTTCATTTCTGGGATAGATACTTATAACTATAAAACTGGATTCATAATCTGGAATTAGTAAAAGGAGTAAGGTATAAAACTGGAATTTAGGCTAAGTATGCATTATTTATTACTATAACGTAATATTGTATCTGGTTCGTTTTGGAAAAAAATAGCGATCATACTTTGGTTCCAGTTTCCACTCTTTATTGCCTTAAATCGGATAAAAGTACCCTAAGAAAAGATGGTTCCTTAGCACAAAACAGGGAAAACACGTGAACGTACTTTTTGTAGCAAAGGATATGCCTACTGATAATGTGTGAAGTTTAATACCAAGTTGGTCGCAGTTTTGGCCCCTATCTGCCACTTTCGATTTGGAGATTTCAAATTACAAATACACACACGCACACGTACACGCACACGCGCACGCACACGCACGTAAACGACACGTACTCGCACACGCACACGCATAAACGCACAACACGCACAACGCACACGCGACACGCACACGCACACGCAGCGCACACACATACACACGCACAGCACGCGCAACGAACGCGCACGCGCACGCGTATACAACAACACACACACACAACACAAGCACAGCACACACACACACACACACACAAACACGTACAACACGTACACACGTACACAGACACACGTACACGCGTACTCACGTACACACGTACACACGTTCACACGTATAGACGTACACACGTACTCACGTACACACGTAAACACGTGAACACGTACAACGTACACACGTACACGTACACGTACACACGTGGAGACGTACACACGTACACGCGTACTACGTACACACATACACACGTACACAAGTAACACGTAGACGTTCACACGTACACACGTACAAACGTACACATGCACATGCACGTGCACACGACCGTATCAACGTACACACGTACAGTCACGTACATACGTGCACACTTACACACGACACACACGTACACGTACGACACGTACAGACGTACGCACGTACGCACGTACGCAGGTACGCACGTACGCACGTAAACGTACACGTACACACGTACACGACGTACACACGTAATACGATAAATGCAAACGTACAGAGCACACGTCCACACGTAACATCACGTACACTGTCAGGTTGCGATGACGCACCTTGTATGTAGGATGTTATAATGACGTGTTTTGAGTGCGAGTGTATTGAGTTTGAACAAAAAAAATTTTTTTTGTGTGCATAATGTATGGGTGAGTGATGCGCCACTGGAAATTAGTAGAAATATAATTCAGTATGTAGATACGTGTATTTGAATGTTATAAAGACTTTAGTGTTGGAATAATTAGATTTTGATGAATGTAAATGTGAAGAGAAATTTGTCTATGGGACGATAATGCGTCCCACTGTATCGCTACTGTTTTGCTGCTGTTAGAAATGGAATGTTTGAAGATAAGATGAGCAATCTTGGTCAGAAAATGTGAAGAATAAGTGTAGAATGTTTTACAAAATATGTAGAGAAAGATTGGGTATGTTTAAGTGTTAATTTCGAAGGGTTTTGTAATGTTGTGCAATTGTTTTGAGAACAAATGTATGTATATGGAATTTGAGACCTTAGACGGTGCTTATTTTTGCAAATGTTGCGGAACGAGATTGAGCGCAGGTTGAAGATAACTGTTAAAAGTTGCGTAATGGCCCAGAGTGGCCACTGAATGAATGTGGTGACGAAAAATGATTTCTTCATGAAGTAATTGAAAATTTGTAAGTACGAACAAATATGGCGATGTATTGTAATTACACGCGTGCTTGTATAGAGGAAGCATCTGTTGGAACTATGTGGTTTTGAGTAAATACTATTGGAGAATATAACGCGGAAGGAAGACATGTTTAAAGATGGATGACTGAAGTTATAAATAGGAAAGTCAGAGATTGACAAGGAAGTTAGCTTTTGGCTTGTGATGAGAGCTCGGTGAGACGCGCACGCGAGGTAGTGTGGGATAGACTGGGATGATGTTGGAGTATATTTGTGAATTTTAATGAGGCTTACTTGGTGGTTTAACTTTCAACCACGCTAATGTAATTTATGTAAATATTTGTGTTTTGATTATTTTATGCAGGACAATATATACTTATCGTTAAATTTTATTCTGTTGTTTATTTAACCAGGTGGATTGAAAAATTTTCCTGTTTGTTTTAATAGCGCAATGCACTATTAACAGATCAGCTGTTAGTTTAAATTTCATTAAGTATAACAAGAGTTTTGAGAAATTATACAGTTACGGATGTCTATTACGATTCAGAGAGATTATGTTGAAGTAACATTTATTAAGCCGAAGACATTGATCTTCTTTATTTAGGAATTTTCAAAATTAATTACCGAATATTGGGTGAAGAAATATTTTATTCAGTAATAAGTAGAAATTTAACGTTATACATATACGAGGGATACGCAGAAAATATTCAGTTACCGTATTATAATTTTGTTTTGGATATCTTAGTTTACGAGGTGTATTCAAAAGTTTTAATAACCTGGGTAGTACTAAATTTATTTGAGTTTGAGTTGAATTGTTTGGGACGAGTGTTTGTTTTAGAACCTTCGTATATGAGTTTACCAGTAAGCACAATCCTACTTTCCACAATCAGGTAGGGTTAATTAACATCCAGCTTAAGACAATTATATTAGCAAAGTTTCGATTGTGGTGGCGCCTAGAGACATATTTTCCCGGACTGAGCTGTTTGAATGTAGGTGTAAGGTATTTGAGCATATTAATCATTTTCAGTTTTGACTTATTAGTTTCGACCAGTAGCCCAATCTCTGTTAGCTGGTTGGCTAACTCCGCAATTATATTAGTGAGTCATTGTGGACGCCTAGTGCTGTTTTGGACGATGTAAACGTACGTAACGTTTTACATATACATTCATTTTACGTTAATTTTTCAGTACAGCGTACACTCGTTACAACGTTACACTAGTACAGCACACGTCACATCGGTATGACGTTAATTAACACGTCACACGTAACGTACATGTACACTATACAAAGTACACGTAGCAGACGTACACGTACACGTACACAACGTACACATGTACAACGTCACACGTACACGTACACCGTACATACGTACACACATACACACGACACAAGTACACAGTCAGACGTTCACACGTACACACGTACAAACTACATGCACACACGTGCATACGTACACGTACACAGCGTACAATACACACGTACAAGTACACACGTACAACGTTCACGTACACACATAAATCTGCACACGTCAACGTACACACGTACGACAGTACACACGTACACGTACACGTACGTACACACGTCACACGTACACATACACACGTACACGTACAGTACCTACACACGTACACGTCAACGTACAAAGTGCACGTACGCCACTACACACGTACACAGTACACTACACGTACACGTCACAAGTACGCAGTCGCACGTACGCATACACGTATACACACGTACACAACGTACACATACACACGTGCACGTACACGTACACAGTACAAAGTACACACGTACACGTCACACGTACACGTACACGTACACGCACACGTACACACGTACACGTAACACACGTACACATACACACGTACACACAGTACACACGTACACACGTACACAGTACACACGTACACTGTACACACGTACACACTACATGCACACGTATACACGTACACGTACGTACCCATGTACACACATACACGTACCCACGTACACAAGTACACACGTACAACGTACACACGTACACGCGTACACACGTACACACGTACACACGTACACACGTACAGTACACGTACACACGTACACAGTACACACGTACACACGTACTACTACGTAAACACGACACGTAGACGTTACACGTACACGTGCAGACGTACACACATGCACGTACACACGTACACACATACACACGTACACACGTACACAGGTACACGTACACGCGTACTCACGTACACACGTTCACACGTATAGACGTACACGTACAGACGTACACACGTACACACGTACACAGTACACGTACACGTAAACACGTGAACACGTACACGTACACACGTGCAGACGTACACACTTATATATATATATATATATATATATATATATATATAGTGTAACATCCAAGATGCAAGGTTAGATAACTCCTTTGGTTTCATAGATATCAAAAAAGTCTCACAAAAAATGACACAGGAAGTAACAGTGCATTATTTAAAATTATTTTAAACTATACAGGATGATCCAAAATGCATATATGAATCTAACTTATGTTTTTTTGAATCGGAACCCCTGTATATTATCTCTAACTCAGAAAGCCCACATCTTTTCGATTCTTTTAATGTCGGGATTGAATACATTATACAGGGTGTTTGGAAAGATATGGATTGTTTTGTGTTGTAATTTTACTCATTTCAATGCCCTGTAGTACAATACACTCTGTAGAAACGAATTATCTGTTGGCCAGTTGTCTTTCAGAATATTGTCTAGTATCGTTACCCACCATTATTCATTTAGCTACTTGGGGTTTATATACAGGGTTGCTCAAAACTCGGATGTGTCATTTTCTTCCTTAACTCTAATGGAACGCCCTGTATTTTTTATCCTCTGGTACTCCTCTTTAATCTTTGTCAGAGGTTCCCTGTATCTAACATGAGTATTTATCGAGATATTTCCAGATATTTGATGAATTTGATACAAAATCTAGGATTATGATGTTTATCTGGTCGTCATTGTGTTTGACAGATAAATTTGAAGAATTTACTGCTGTTTGTGAAGGATTTGTCTTGCAAATGTGTCGAAACAATACAAATAAATCAATCTAGTGCACTATCTAACCTGTTTACTTGATAATGATAACATTAACTGTAAATATAGAAGAACAACAATAACGAAAGAATAAATAACAAAAAGAAAATAAGAACATTAAGTTAATCATTTTAGGTGTTCGAAGTGACCTCCACCAACGTCAATACAATGTTGAAGTCGATTCTCTTGAATGCTTCTGCAGTTATGACCTTCATGTTTCCTTTTGTCGTTGGTGGGTCATTATACACCATACACTTTACATAACCCCACAAGAAAAAATCTACTTTAGTTAGATCTGGTGATCGAGCTGGCCAATGTTTATGTCCTTCTCTGCCTATCCATCTTTGTTGGAAATAATTATTCAGATAGTCCTTGATGGGACCTGTGTTATGAACCGGTGCGCCATCATGTAGCAGCCACATGCGTTGCCGAACGTCGAGGGGCATTTCTTCAAGAATAACTGGTAAATGATTTTGAAGAAACTGTAAATAAACACTACCATTCACCGTTTCTTCAAAAAACTCCACCCCAAACTTTCAAGGACCATCTTGTTTGGCTGTGTGTTCATATCAAATGTGGGTTAGATGTCTGGTAATAGTGAAAATTGTGTCGGTTAACTCCTCCATTTTTCGAGAATGTTTCCTCATCCCTAAACAAAACAAAATCAAAGAAAAATGGTTCTTAGTCGATTTTCGCTTTTGCCCATTGACAAAATTTGTAAAATAGTGGTGTTGTAAATGGTAAAAACTTTGAATAATATAATAAAGTAATAAGTGTAAAAATGTTCTCCAAAACAAATCGTTAAGCTAACTGGAGATACAAACCATTCACCAAAAATAATGCCTTTGATTCAGTTGGTAGGTTTACGTAGGGTGGTTCATTCTTTTGATTTGCTTAATTACCAGAAATTTATGCTTGTTATATCCACTTAACATCAATAAAAAAATTGCAATGTAACACTAATAAAAATGATCTCGGACGCCAAGTTATTTTGAATAATGCTCGGAATAACTAAACCGAGTTCTATACTAAAAATTTTATCAAAATGAAAAATAATAAAAAATATACAACTATGTTTATTAAAAGTTAAAATGATAGGGTTAGATAAAATATATCTTAAAATAGCCTTAAGTTACTAAAAAATCATTAAACATTAAATACCTGTTACAAAATATAATACTTCTTGAGAACCCCTGGTATTATAAAAAATAATGCAGAATTGCAAACCAAGGTGACGTACTCCATGTGTCAATGTTCTGCAATATATTGCGATGACAATGATTTTATGTTGTCAAACACACCCAAACTGGAATTTTGTTTCTTATAAATTTGTCTTATTCAAATTGAATAATCCGTTTATTGCATTTTCTTGATATTTCAAAAGCAAAATTGCAATCATAAAATGAAAGCGTACGCAACAGTAAAATTAAATGCGTACTTAAAATGTAATTAAAGTATAAATCAAAGTAATAATAAAAGAAAGGAAAGTAAAAGTGCCTGAAAAGAGCAAATGTTTTAATTTTTAGTATAATGCGTTAAAATATCTTACCATCAAATCAATGGCAATTTTCACTAAATTTAGGGGAAACCCAAAAAAAAGCTTCCTAATCAACACAACCTTCATCAGGAAGTAAAAAAATGGATACTTTGAAATTAGAAGATGTAGCCGTGCGCAAAAAATTTGCGCAAAGAATTAAGTCAACGAAGACGCGTAGCGCGAACGTATTGAGCAGAAAAATAATTTAAAGTGGGAATATAAACCATTAAGAAGTATATACACTTAAGTTACACCAAAATGTAAATTAAGTTGCCTACCTCATAGCTGTAATGCAAAAATAATTAAAAGTTTTTCTTATACTTACAACTGAATGAACGAAAGACCTAAATTATGGTATGTTTTAATTCAACTCAAAATGGGTTGTTACACACTCCCTCCTAAAACCTGAACTCGGAAATCACCAAAGCGGAGATTTTCATACATATAACACCAGATCGCGTAATAAAATTAGAAATGAGACTATAAATTCAAGTATAGTGTACAAATATTTTACAAAATCAGGCAATACAGACGTATAACCACTTATCAAATGAGATAAAAAAAACTCTAAGTCAACATTTAAAAACAAAATTTGTAAGCATTTTGAAACATTTGCTTTTACTCAACTCAAGAGTTTTTGACTCAACTCATAAAATTATATAGTGTAAATTAGTTCCATATTAATAACATTTGTTAGTATACTTTGTTTTATTGTGAGTTAAATAGTGTATGTACTTATATTACTATACCTCTATATGTTTTGTACTATTATTTTATATTTTATATTTTATATTTTATATTTTATATTTTATATTTTATATTTTATATTTTATATTTTATATTTTATATTTTATTTATTTTATATTTTATATTTTATTTTATTTTATATTTTATATTTTATATTTTATATTTTATATTTTATATTTTATATTTTATATTTTATATTTTATATTTTATATTTTATTATTTTTATATTTTATATTTTATATTTTATATTTTATATTTTATATTTTATATTTTATTTTATATTTTATATTTTATATTTTATATTTTATATTTTATATTTTATATTTTATATTTTATATTTTATATTTTATATTTTATATTTATATTTTATATTTTATATTTTATATTTTATATTTTATATTTTATATTTTATATTTATATTTTATATTTTATATTTTATATTTTATATTTTATATTTTATATTTTATATTTTATATTTTATATTTTATATTTTATATTTTATATTTTATATTTTATATTTTATATTTTATATTTTATATTTTATATTTTATATTTTATATTTTATTTTATATTTATATTTTATATTTTATATTTTATATTTTATATTTTATATTTTATATTTTATATTTATATTTTATATTTTATATTTATATTTTATATTTTATATTTTATATTTTATTTTATGTGTGTTTTGTATAATGTATTTACTTCACACCATTTGGTTAAGAAGAAAATATCAATCAATCAATCCAAACACTAAGCTAATACACAAATTTAGTAAAATTAAAGGAAATAAAAAACGTTAAGCTAATTAAGATTCAAACAAAATGTAAACAATAATACCTAAAATCTAAATAAAATGTAAATAAAATAAAAAGGGATAAAATTAAAATGCTAAATAAACCACTAAATAGAACAAAATCCTACCACAGTCACGTTCGGTGAGTCAAAATCTGTAAATCCAAGATACGACTATTTCCATGGCAAATTAGCTCAGGATGTTCCTCAAATGTACTTGAAAAAATAATAATATCGTCCAAATAAACAAAAACTGGGATAAATCATGATCTAAAATTGAATCCATAAATCGTTGTGAAGTACTGGTTGCGTTGGTAAGTCCCATGGGCATAACGGTATACTCAAATAATCCTCTACGTGGAACAGTAAAATTTTGAATTAATTTGGAAAATCTTCAGCTGGAATACTAACTGAAGTATTAACATTGTCGTTAGGTGACATAGAAATATTAGAAGTGTCTAAATATGGTGACTCATTCTTCAATTCAATATTATGATTTATAGATTCAACTAATTCTATGGATTCGTTACATAAAGTTAACAGTTGATCATGTAAATACAAAAATTCATTATCAAAAGTGGTATAATTCAAATGTTTCAAAATATGCAATAAACCAGTATGAAGTCTAAGGTATTCTCCTCTCGAAGGCTTAATTTTGTATTATTGTATTGAAGATTGAATGTTATGAAGTTTTTCTTTTAATATTTCCAGTTCGAAGGTTTGGTTGAATTCAATTTTCTTGTATGAATCAAATAAATTTGAATCAATCCTTTCTAAATTTAATTTGCGTCTTAATAATTTACGTTTCTCATCAACAGATAACCTTTTATCGCATCATTAACATTTCTAAAATTTAACACTACTAAGCACTCAACACTACGTAAAACATCTACTAAATAATTCAAGTTTGACATGGTAACGAACAATACACAAACAATAAAATTTCACTAATCATAAACACAATAAAAATATCAAATCGTAATAATAAATTGTTACAATACCTTTCAAATGGCTAACTCTAACAATCGAAACTGAAAGAAATAAAAGCGGAAATAACCAGCAAATGGTAATGAAAGCAAATCAAGTCCCATGCCCGATGCGCCAGTGTAAAATAGTGGTGTTGTAAATGGTAAAAATTTTAAATAATATAATAAAGTAATAAGTGTAAAATATTCTCCAAAACAAATCGTTATATAATAACGATATATATAATAAACAGTTTTGGTGCATTCACCAAGTATCCAAATCATGTCAGTCATTTCACGACGGGAAAATTGTTCACCATTCATCTCGTAGCTACTTTTCCCTTCAACTATATTGAAACAAATAACTGAGCGAAACACTACAGTGAAACCTGTCGAACTGACAGATATGTAAAATACAAAAACTACTTGATAATAATACAAAAACTTCGTGATAATTACTTTCAAACAGCGAATTGCAATGAATATCTGGAAATATCTCGATAACTACTCACATTAGGTAAAGGGAACCTCTGACAAAAACTATAGAGGAGTACCAGAGGACTTTGATAGTGATAAAAAATACAGGGCGTACCATTTGAGTTAAGGAAGAAAATGACACATTCGGTTTTGAGTCACCCTGCATACAAACCCCAAGTAGCTAAATGAATAATGGTGGGTAACGATACTAGACAATATTCTAAAAGACAACTGATCAACAGATAATGCATTTCTACAGAGTGTATTGTTCTACAGGGCATTGAAATGAGTAAAATTTCAACACAAAGCAATCCCTATCTTTCCAAATACCCTGTAAAATATATTTAATCCCGACATTAAAAAAATCGTAAAAATGTGGGCTTTCTGAATTTGAAATAATATACTGGGGTTCCCATTTAAAAAAAAACATAAGTTAGATTCATATCTCAATTTTGGAACATCCAGTATAGTTCAAAATAGGTTTAAATAATGCACTGTCACTTCCTGTACCCTTTTTTTAGAACTTTTTTGATATCTACTAAACCAAAGGAGTTATCGAACTTTGCACCTTGGTTGGTACACTGATATATATATATATATATATATATATATATATATATATATATATATATATATATATATATATATATATATATATATATATGTATATAGCGAACGTTTCAAAGCAGGTTCAAAATGTGCGCTTCTAGTTAGAATACAAGCATCCCTCGACGTCTAATGGATTGCCAAATAAGTTCGAAGAAGCCAGGAGTATTGCAAATAGCATTAGAGCCTCGTATGATGCAATTTTGGAGGCCTTCTAAATTTAAGATAGAAGTTGTGTAAACGAGTGATTTTCAATAACCCCACACACAAAAAGCCGCAGGATTGTGAAAATGAAGCGTATAGCTCACGTGAATAAAATTGCACGTTAGCTTCCTTGGAAGACGTTGATGGTCGTCCTGGTCGCCCTTCGTCTTCGACACGATCTCGGCCGTCTTGGTACTCTTTGTATCACTTGTAAACATTTATTTCGACATATTTTCATTACCAAAAGCCTTCTGTACCATTCTCCACGAATTGGCAGTGGAAGGTTTGTTCCGCAAACAAAATTTAATTCAAATACTTTGCTCAACAAATTCAGACGTTCTCAAAATCGCCAAATACACTTTTTTTGACGTGTACAACCAAGCGTAACTCAAAACCCAATTAATATTTTGACTTGAAATTTCGCACAGATGTCAAGGACAATTTTACCAACCTTAAAGCGAAAGAATTTTAGCGATTTGCTTTGCGCGCGACGTTTAAATCCAAACTACGCGCCATTTTCGTTCTGCAAATGTTGGAAGTTTGCATTTTTACAGTTGGTATCTATACACAGGCCAAATTAATCAAGGCGCCGTATACCGTGCAGCAGCGCATAAATATCACGCAAGTTTAATCTGAGATCAGGCGATCAGTTACGATTACGGGAAGAAAACTCCGACCACTTTTTGGACGTAATAATGTCCAAGTGAGCTTGTAATTCGTGATCTACTGTAAAAATTTGAAACAAGTGGTATGCTTATTGATACACCAAGAGCTCACTACAAACGCAGTGGTCCCTCTGGTATTGCTGGTATAGTGTGCAAGAAGAACCAAGCACCGTCACAGTTCACAGCGATAGAATCTCTCAACCAATTTAAAAAAAGACCTTCATTTAAAAGCGTATAAAATTAAACTAACGCAAGAACTGAATGCAGAGGACCAGTTCAAGAAAAACCAATGCATCCACAAAAATTCAATATTTGGTGTGCATTAAGGGCTGAAGGAATCATTGCCCCGTACTTTTTTGAGGACGAAGCTGGTAACGCTGTTATTGTCAATGGTATACAGTATCGGGGGATGCTAAACAACTTTTTTTTTAATGAAACCAACAATTTGAACTTAAACGACATGTGGTTTCAACAGGATGGAGCCACATATCACACAGCACGTGTAACACTTACACACCAAATTTTCTGGTCATGTTATTTCTCAAAGGGGCAACATCAATTGGCCAGCGAGGTCTTGCGATCTATCCCCACCAGACTTTTTTCTTTGGGACTTGCGATCTATCCCCACTAGACTTTTTTCTTTGGGACTATTTGAAGGAAAGGGTCTAGCCAATAAACCTTTTCGTTACCATTGTGATTTGAATGTAATGAACTTAACAATTATTTTGTCTATTACTAAAACATAAAAAATTACTTTTATGAAAAATATGCTTTTAAAAATAACCATTGTATAGAAACTATTTATATAGTATATGGTGTGCACGTTGTTAAATTTTTTTTTTTCAATTGTAAGATGTCAAGTTATTATATATTAACTTACAAATAAATATTAGCTATTGTGAATTCAAACAAAAAGTATAACTTTTCTACTTTCCACAATAGCTATATTCTCAAAACCACCTGAACTAATGCAACCTAAACTTGGATTAATACAGGTTTAATAAAGTCCGTATTTGGAAACATATCTAAATAGATTTCGAAACAAAAAGACATTCTTACTGTAACATAATTGTTGAACGTCATAGTTTTTCTAAGTTACCTAAAACTTTTATATATTTAGGTTCTCATGAGAATTACAACCCTCTTTGTTAAGCATAAACTGCTTTAATACTTATGTTTTGCTTTGTATTAGATATAAGTTTAACCCAAATCAATTAACCACCTCTTAAATTTCAGCATCTGTTTAAATTGAAAGAAATTGTAATCATTTAACATTTTTATCTGATTCTGATATTTTATGGCACATATATATTTCGTTATCCGCAATTAGTCCGTATCTCCTAGTTCTAAAATACATAAACTATTCTAATCCATTCAATAGCTATAAACCAAATCGTAACAGTTGCGGATTAAACGCTATTTTAGGACTCATAGCAGTATTTATCCAATAATGAACTAGAGCTGAGGTATTAAATTTACTTCGATAACAATAATTGGGTCATATGGAAAATTATATTAAATTGGCGAAGACATAAAGATAGAGTATTAAGGAAAATTTTAGTTCCTGTAAATTGTAAGAACAGTTCCCAAGGGAAATTCTTTACGGAGAATAATTATAGTTAAGTACATATTGTATTCATGGAGATTGTAGCAACCATGACTATGGAGTTAGTTTAATCTGTGATAAAATTATTAAGGGATTTCAGGTCGGACAAGCTATCTTAATGCTTCTTTTGTGTAAATTCCGAAACATTGTTGGCATGTTCCTGGTACACTAGAAATTATCCTAAACAGAAACTCCTTTCGATTACAAAATTTATTAAAGATAAAGATAAAAGTTAAATATTAATTATTTTATAAATAAGCCTGTATAAACATATCTGTTGTGGAACAACACACGACATTCCTACCTACAAAGTGGAAAAATTGAAAGAACTGCAATAATTTTAATAATATTAAAATACTTATCTTTTTTGGGTTTTTATATGGTGTATTTGTATATTTAAGTTACACAATCTAAACGTTTCGAGAACACTTACAGGTACCTTCGTCAGTAGTAAGATTATCTTCCAAAATTGTTAAAGATGTCGAAATAATTTTGTAATATTTGAAAAATTGAAAACGCAAACATAAGCCTGCTATTGGTATAACAGTTTGGTAAACGTATAAATCCAACTATGGCACGCCATTTTGCTATTTAATATCATAAAAAGAATAACGTCGACTGTAAATAGTTACAAAATTAAATAAATTTATGTCATGGTATAATAAAAATTAACAAAACTATTATTCAGGCTAGTCATAATTTTAGTTCTGCATTATGTGATAAGATAATACTGATTACACGAATTAAAGTTATGGTTAAAGAAAATAACACATTCTACTAAATAATATTAGAATTATTCATCACAAATTATTGTAATGTACAGGCTGTCCGAAATTCGAGGGCAAGCATGGGGATCTCGTTTATTATAAGAGATATGATATAGGTTTAAATTCCGCACTTTTGCTAAATTCGATGCCGAGTAATAATTTGAAAAGAAATTTGAGCTAACGCGAATGGATTTCGTTTTATGCTCAAAAAACTAAAAATTTCGATTTTCGTTTTTCGCGTTTGACCACCTTATTATTAGGAATTATCAAAATTAGATTAAACATTATTAAGGCACCTTTTTACGCACGCGTTGCCACGTCTATAATTTACCAATTAAAATTATGTGCATAATAATTCAAACCTTAAAATGTCATATCTAATACAAATTTGGGAATTAAATTTATGTACATAATATTAATTCTAAAATTAACATTATGTACGTAATAATAATTTAAATTAAAAAGTATGTTATTACTAAACTTACACTTCATCGTGTTACTATTATGTCATAACATAATTGGAATTGGCGTATTTCATATTACTTTTTAATAAAATATTAATTTGAAATTACATGTATATCCAGGAATAATAATAATTTGCTAGGACATATAAAAATTATTTAGTAACATAATAATAGTTCAGAAAATAAACCAATTTTATACTATTCCAGTTATAAATTTTTCTTACACTATAACATATAATAGTTCGGTTTAGTTCAGAAAAACAGCGTTTTGTATTATTATTATTATGTCGCGACATAATAAAAATATATTATTTTTATTTCGAGTAATAACAAAAATGAATTAAATTTAAGTGAAGACATAATTATAATTCAGTATTTTACCTATCCTCGCATGTGTTTTTCAAATTAATTTTATGTGTAGACATAAATTTAATTCATTAATTTCATGAGAAAACATAACAGTAATGTTTTTCATATAGTTACATTTTTATTTTAAATAAGGCGTGTATTATTATTTTAATATTTACAAAGTTTGTTAGTAAATAGTAAAATGGGGTGCCATAACCAACTATGAAATACAATAACTAGATCATTAATAAATAAAATTTTGTTAATACTAGAAATACGCCATATTGTCCGGTCAAATTGACCGGAGTCTAGAATTACATTGTAAGGGCAAAATAATAAACACAAACTTTTTTTTATTTTGAAGATACGAATACATAATTATTAAGTAATTAAATACACCCTGAACATAATTTGTTTAGATATAATGGCAACTCATTTCCCACAAACTACTTTTTTACAGTTTTTGCAACTGTCTTTTAATTTATTGGCACATTTTTTAGTTTGACACTCCCTTCGCTTGTTTGTTGATTGCGACCCATCTTGTTGATATGTAGTGGATTTTTTGTACGTACGTACTGACTCCCGAGCTCATCGGTGAGTTTCAAAATATATTTTCGACGACACAGACACACAGACACACAGACATACAGGCACACAGACACACAGTCACACAGGCACACAGACACACAGACACACAGACACACAGACACACAGACACACAGACACACAGACACACAGACACACAGACACACAGACACACAGACACACAGACACACAGACACACAGACACACAGACACACAGACACACAGACACAGTCACACATGCACACAGACACACAGACACTCAGGGACACAGGCACACTGACACACAGGCACACAGGCACACAGACACACAGACACACAGACACACAGACACACAGACACACAGACACACAGACAGACGGACACTCAGACACACGACACACAGACACACAGACACACAGACACACAGACACGACACAGACACATAGACACACAGACACACAGACACACAGATACACAGACACACACACACACACACAAACACACAGACACACAGACACACAGACACACAGACGCACAGACACATATACACACAGACACAGAGACACACAGGCACACAGACACACAGACACACAGGCTCTCAGAGACAGGCACACAGACACACAGACATACAGACACACGCACACACACACACACACACACACACACACACACACACACACGACACCCAGACACACAGACACACAGACACACAGACACACAACACACAGACACAGAGACACACAGACACACAGACACACAAACACACAGACACTCAGACACACAGACACACAGACACACAGACACACAGACACACAGACACACAGACACACAGACACACAGACACACAGACACAGACACACAGACACACAGACACACAGGCACACAGACACACAGACACACAGATACACAGACACACAGACACACAGACACACAGACACACAGACACACAGACACACAGACACACAAACACACAGATACACAGAAACACAGACACACAGACACACAGACACACAGACACACAGACACACAGACACACAGACACACAGACACACAGACACACAGACACACAGACACACAGGCACAGACACACAGACACACAGACACACAGACACACAGACACACAGACACACAGACACACAGACACACAGACACACAGACACACAGACACACAGACACACAGACACACAGTCACACAATCACACAGGCAAACAGGCACATAGACATTACACACACAGATACAAGAACATGCACGTGCGCCCACACACACGTGCTCCCGCACACACGACTGCACGCCACACACAGAGGCTCGGAGATACAGACGAATAGACACGCAGAAAAGCCGAAACTCAGACGAACATACTCGTAGCTACACTTAGTATACATCAAAAAAGTAATTTTTGTATTTAAGATGTTATGGAACTATAATAACGAAAACTGTGTTACATTGTATGACGCCTTAATTTCTCTAGCTGCGATCCAAATTTGTTTTTCTGTATATTTCAATAAAATAAACAGCGTATTATTGTAAAATTTTTAATACAAAATAGAACATTCAATAGACAGATATGTGAATGACCTACAGTGTTTATTGGAATACACATATTGACTCGTAGCGTAAATTAGCTACTTTTATGATTTGTAATAAAATTTATGTGTAATAATCAAAATACGTGGTAAATGCCTTTATATTATTATAAGAGAGTTTAATGTACTTATTTCTTGCTGTAGTTTGATATGATTGATAATTACAATTACATTACTATGTACTTAATTTAAAGGAAATATATATATTTATGTTAGTTTTAGGCTCAAAAGGCAGTCATGGATCAGTAGATTCTCCTCGCTCAAACAAGAGCTCTCCAGGGCAAATCAACTCTGGAAGCGCTGCAACTACTCCGATGTTAGAAAGCGTTACAGTAGAAGTTCGCAATCCATAAACAAAGCGTGTATTTGTTATACATACTTCTAACATTTAGTAGTTTTAATTAGTATAGAAAAAAAAGGCAAGGGATATTTAGATAGTAAATTGAAAGTGAACATAAAGTTGGACGCGTTACTATCTTTATATTCTTTGCTTTCTTAATTTTAATGACTATAATGTATCTAATACCTTACAAGTGATGTAGGGGACCATTGAATCTTGTCCAAACATGTTAAGAATTACTATTTGCGTAGATATATTCTCAGCTTAACTATTCATTTTTCAAACTATTAAATGATTATATTAATGCATATTATTGGTAGGTGTTAACATCCATAGCGCACATTAAGTTAATCAAAGACGCCTTACACGTATCTTAAATTCTACAGTGAGCTATTTAACAACGGTTTAGCTTTGCTTAAATTACTATTATATACATAAATTTAATGATAATTGTAATATTTTCAAACTATATTAAAACTTCATTTTCTTATACTACGTTTGGTGGTTCAAAAAAATACTGGGAATTTTTGTGATACTACCAAGCTGTGATTGTAAGTAGCTTCTCTCTATAGTAATGTTAAAGGGAAAGGCAGAAAGCAGTGGGAAAGCCTTTTGCCTTTTTCGAAGCATTTAATTAAGTACTCGCAATTAGTGTGACGTATATTTAAATCTTAAAATTAAATATAAGGGATAATTCAAGTTCATTACATATATACACTATTCAGGTATATATACCTACACGCCTACTTTTAAACTGTAAAACAAATATTGTAAACTCTAAAATATATTTACATTTTACATAGAGTAGGAAAAAGTTTGCTTGACTTCAATAAGACGTAACAACTTATGCATTGTTACAAGAACCATAAGCTAATGCAATCAACACTTTCATTTCAAAACATTGTCCTCATGAGATATATTATATAACGTATTCTACATTATAAGCTTAAGTCTTGTACTATTGTACTAATATTTTCACACGTTTTACTGTATCTTGTACTTGCCAATACTTTTAATAAAATTCTTAGGAAATTTCAATTTCTAACCAGTCTTTTAAACCTTTACACTTTGTGACTGTGACTGGCGAGATGGTACGTGGTATGCATGGTAAAAAATTTGAAATTGCGAATTTAATGTAAGAAAGGCACATTGATATTCTTTGTGTGTCAGAGACAAAGCGCAAAGAAAAGAATGCTGTGAAGATGGAAGATGGCAGCCTAGCACTGCGGTCAGGAGTTGAGACTGAAGTGCAGAAGGGATTGGGGTGATTGTAAGTGAAAGAGCGAAAATATGTGTTTAAGAGTACGAATTCGTATCTCCCGAGTAATGTGGGTTAGAATCAAAGTGGAGGTTTCAAGAATTTGCATGCTATGCACCGGTGAATGGAGAAAGAGACCAAGAGTGTGAGAACTTCTGCAATGCTGTAGAGAACGTGTTGAACGTATGTAAGCCAAACGAAAAAGTGATGGTAGTGGAAGATGAACAGATGGGTGGGTGTACAGAGAAAATGCTGAACGCATTCTACGAAAGTTCGGAGACCAAAGAGTCAATGATAATGGTGAACGCCTGGTGAATATCTCTGTGGAGAGAAGCCTGTTTGTATCTAACACGTGGTTTAAAAATAAAAATGTGCATATGTATATATGGTAAATAGGAGAATCTAAAAGTATAAGTGACTTGATAGTGCGAAAGTCCATAATTAGGGTAGGCAAACTAGTGGATAATGTTGCTAGAATGAAATACGCAGATGTTGTGAGTAAAGAGTTGAATGTGAATGAAACAGTGTGGAGCGAACAAATAAAAGTTGAAAGTGCACGGATAAACTTGAAAAACTGTGTTGTCAATTGTGCCGTGCGCATATCTGGAAGACCGACTGTAGGTAAGAAAATGTCCTTGGTGGAATGAGTAGGTAAAAAAGGCAGTACGTAAGAAAAACAATGCGTACATGGTAATGATTGTTGCACAAAATGAGACTGAGAAGAAGAGATTGTATGAGGTGTACAGATTAAGAAACAAAGAAGCGAAGGACGCAGTTAGAATAAGTAAAGAGGAAGTGATGGCTGTGGAAGGAGAGAAAATGTAGAATGATTTTGAGGGAAACTGAAAACATGGCCCGACACAGAACGTTGCAGGAGTGATCAATACGAGCAACGAAATAGTATGGGATGATTATGAAGTGAGGAAACGCTGGATAGTAGTAAGGAAAGTAAGACTGAAAGGTTAAATAAGGAGAATGTAGGAGGAATGGTGGATGAAACTGAGAAGTATATTGGGATAAATGAGGTAGACAAAACGGTAGAGAGGTTGAAAACGGTAAAGGAGCAGGCGTAGATGAAATCACTGGTGAAATGCTAAAGTATGGGTATTGAGGTGCAAAGCTTACACGAAGATTGTGTGAACTAATCAATGTATGCCTTAAGGGTAGAAAAGTGCTGAGGGATTGGAAGAGCGCAATCATTGTACTACTGTATAAGGGTAAAGGAAACAAAAGTACTGATTGCGTATGAGAAACTACACAAACTGAGATTTGGAATGTACAGCGTGGCTTCATGCCAGGGATATAATGTGTCGATCAGATGGCTGCTCTCCAGCAGGTGATCGAAGAGTGTTTAAGTGTAAAAGGAAGGTATACTGTGCGCTTGTAGATCTGAAGAAAGCATACAACAGAATGAATAGGGAGAAGCTGTGGGAAATATTAAATGAATATGGCGTATATAAAGGTCTAATAAACGGTATAAGGGCAGCATACGATGATAGCCGGTTATGTGTTAGAGTGAGAGGTGGTGTGAGTGAATACTTTAATATTGAGCAGGAGTGCGACATTGCTGTGTGAAGTCACCGTGGTTCTTTAATTTATATATGGATAAATGTGCTAGGCAAGCATGTACCAATACAAATTGTGTCGGTGACGTAAATGTACGAATTATGATGTATGCATATGACGTAGTGTTATGAAGTGACAGTGCGTATGAGCTACTAACTCTGTGGAAGTTTGATACAGGCTGTGAGAGCATGGACCTAAAGGTAAACGTGCACACAATTAAGATTGTGGTGTTCAATCGGGAGGATAGAAAGGATAATAGAGTATTTATTCTGCAAGATGAAATTTTGAAGCAAGTGGGTAGAATGTTTACTGCAGATGGTACAATGGATGGCGAAATTGGACGAAGGGTCAATGCTGGAAGGAAAGTGATTGGAAGTATGTGGGCATAATTAGAAACGAAAGCATGAGCCTAGCTGCGAAACGACTAACGAGCAATCCATAATGGCGGGTTTGTCCCGCCAGTACTGTATGAAAGTGACACATAGGTCTGGGAGGCCGCGTAAAACTTGACTGAATGTATTAGACTGTACGATAAAAGAAAGAAAGATAAGGCATTTTGAATAATTAAGTTACTTTTCCAACTCTTCGCATTTTCAGGCGTCGCCGGTCTTTAATTTTTTGAGTATTCTGATTAGAGTTTTTGTACTGTTGTGGTGGGGTGGGCCACATACTGTACGCCTTTTTATTTTGTTTAAATTCATGTCTTTAAAACACCCCTTCATTTTTATATAGATTTTGAATTTTTACTCGATTTCTTATTCCTATTGCCATTTGCATTACCTTTTACGTTATTCTGATGATGACATCTATTGTCGAAACTTACGGCTCTATTTAATAAATCTTAAAATTTTACTAATTCTATGGGGAAGATAATGTGTGTATAATTTCAACGTTGGCTTTTCCAATCCATTTCAAGATTTAATTTATACACAAACATGGACATTTTGGAGAATATTATTTTCGATGAAATATTTATCAACTAAAATCGGTACATCATCGTAGCAATGACGTCGATTGTGACAAGTGGTCTTAAACTAATTTTTGGCTAGGTTTATACCAAGTTTCGTATAACATAGATATGTGTACCTACCACGATATGGGATAGGAAGGTAGAACGACGTGGCTCTCTGTATACTTGCGCAGCGGCAGCTTATCAGCGAGACGGGCGTTAGACAAATACGGTATAATTGCGGCTGCCGACTGTCGAGAGCTTACCTCGATCGTGTTGCAATTTGAATTGACACTCGGAAATCTTAAGATTTTACAATCCTTTCAATTTCGGCTATTTAAAGTGGGACGAAAATATTGTGTACCTTTTGCAACGCGTTATGAAAGTTGCAAGGAGAAACTATCCGTGTTTAAAGTACCAAAAGAAAAATTATCACACTGGCAGGAGAAAATATCACGAGATGATAGAAATTTAACTGAAAACGATGCGGTATGTGAAAAGCATTTCAGAAGCGAGGACATTATTCGTTAAGTGAAAACAGATTTATATGAAGTAAGTGGTGTTACGGTATAAATGTTCATTAGGACAAGGTAAAAGATAAACCTGGTTTTTGCACGGCTAGCTCGGCGTGCGGGTGAGGGTCTATAGGGACAAAGCAGTCTCGTCTCCGCAGTTTACGTTTCTACCAAAGTCGAAATCGGGAAAATGTCACAATAGGTTCCGGTAGGCGCCAGGATATTCTAAAAGAACACACCAGGGTGTTTTAAAATGCGAATTAAACGACGGTACGTAGTGGTCCGAATACCCAACTTACCACACTTACCAAATCGTAACGCTCGTAACTCCAGGTCTCCGCAATACTGCTTCACCTGAAAAGACTTAATATTAAAATAATTACTCCAAAACAGTAACTAAGTTAAACATCTATTAATTCAAAATAATTAAATAAAACAATTAAAATTTAAACATGTCAATTAGGACATAATGGTAATCGTATCTTCTTAACTTTTACCTCATTAAATTCTGGCCAGTAGCAAAACTATCTTAAGCTAAATTCAATTCAAAGAAATTCTATAAATTTGAATTACGTCAGCACGTAAATCTTATATAAACTGAATAATAAAGGTAAGATTTTATTTACCTCCTTGCATAAAATATTAATGGTATCAAAACACCTTAAATAGCTACTAAATAGACAAAGGAAACTGTCCGAGAACGTTAACAAAATGAAACACTAAATTAAAAAAAAAATTATTGCTTCCAACAGGTTCCTTCGTTAACACACATGACATAAAATGCTCTATATAAAACACAATCAACTTTTATTCTTTCAAGTCGCAAGATCAACAAACAGAATATAAATTACATTACCTAGGTCACACAGGCAAATAGGCGATAATCTTTGCTCGGCGAAAGCGTCGGGTACGACTAGTGCAGTCCACGGTATTGCGGCTGGTCGACGACACGACGCTGGCTTCCCCAGGTCTCTACCACGCATTCAACTTGCTTTTCAACATAATGCCTCGTAACTTATTGAGGCAGCATTAGCTAACTTAAATCACTTTAATAATTTCTTTAATTCAAGGTTGTTAAAGTTCGACAAACAAAATAAAACACTCAACAAATCGTTTTGCACAGCTTACGTTAATAGGTTCAATTACGAACAGAACAGTCCTAAACGGTATGTGTGTGTGTGTGGGCGATCGTTCACTACGTACACTTAAATTTTAGGAATGGGGTTCTTTACTTATATCTCGTTACTAACGAAAATTCAATAGTCCTCAGGTTCGCACTACAATAAACACGAACCAAATTTCTATCATAAACGCACTCGAAGATGCCGTTCTTCTCCACTAAACTAACTTTATGAGCGAGCCCGGTTGAAATGTTACTTCACAAAAAATATCCCAAACTTGGTTATAATCGACTAATCTTTCAAGTCCTCAACACTACTCCCTTAACTTTCACTAGGAGCTCGCACAATGATGAAACCCCAATTCCGATAATTCGACGACTTCACCTACACGCACGACTTTACGCTTCAAAAGCTTAAGACAGACGTTCTCCCATTCAAAATTACTTTCTCGCCATATTAAGAAAACGCTCCCCCATACAAATTCATTCTAACAAACCAATCAACCATTTTAATTGTAAAAATTTCTACCCCTCTAAATTTACGATGATCTCCGACAGCAGGCGACGAAACTGCCACGTTTGCATTTTCCTTCGACACGATACAGAAATGTTATTGCAAAGGTACAACCAATCGCCCACCCATATTACTTACACGGATGAAAACCAACATTCCGACTCTCCGACTGTTCCTCTACACGAATGCGATAGTACGGCACCAATGCGATAACAACGCTTCTTTGTAATGAAACAAAAAAAAATCAAATGAATATATCTCAATAAAACTCCACATATGATTCGGGCAATAAACTGAAGATGGTACTTAAAATTCCAAAAACTTTTCTTAATGAAAATTACGTAATTACACCAAAAAAACGAAATTCCTAATGCACATTACACATTCCTAAAATTCCTTTACATACAGCGTGACCCATTCAAGCAAAACATTCATTATCTACAGTAAGCTCTTAAACAAAAATATATATATATATATATATATATATATATATATATATACGGAAACTAACTAAGTGAATAAAATTACAAAAAAATTACCCAATACGTATGCAGGGTGTTCAAAATACCCTGACAGTGGATAAAATGATATTTCTATATTTAACCAAAGCAAATTAGGAATGGGTTAGGTAAATAGTAATACATTTATTGCAAGCTTTCCATAAGATCTACCTTGCAGTAGGTATACGTAGCCACATATTATAGTCCACAATATCATCAGGAATATGTAAAGCCTATGTAATAAATGCATACTTATAGGTAAAGCCCGTTTCATAAAAGATCAGCGGTCTTAGGATTGTTATAATAATTTTAAAATCTTTTTGTATGGTTTATGTTCTTGTGATACGCGTCACGAGAACGTATGTATTACGGCTTTGATCGGACACAATGCTCCCGTCTCTCTCACACACGACGATCGCCGCTCAGTTCCCGCTTTCATGCGAGTAGTCGTTCCACTTTTCTATCCTATATCGTGGTACCTACATTACATTATCAGAGAAATTATTCTTAAATTGATTCTCCTTGAGTGCGCGAATTGTGCATTCTATTAAATGACGTTAGTTCAATTTAATCCTATTAGTTCACGCGTACCGTCGAGTTCTAGCGAAGACCAGGCTTTAATGTTTCATAATTATTGATAATTTTCCAAGCACATAGAAAATTCGGTTAAATAATATCAGGAAGATGATTATATAATGCATAATGTGGTTGGTTTTAACAGTCCTTAACGGAGCTAGTAGGATCTGTGGTAACACAATCTGCATAGGATTCGCGAGGTAATGAGTGCGATTCCAGTTACAGTCTACATTGTATAAGGATTTTCCTCATACACATATAGCAGCATGATCACTGCGTGTATTCACATCATATGAGGTTGTTTAGACAAGTGCTGGGGTAGTATCTTTCCTCTGGAAACCCTAGCTAAATTCCTTCTGATCCTATCCTGACTGCACCCATCCTTAACCTCAGAACGCGTATATACGTAATGTATATATGCTGGGAATCCATCGCTGTGGCTGAACGAGCGTGGAAACCTCGAGCAAACGGCCGTCGCCTTCAGTGAGGAAATGAAACAAGTTACTTCTGTTTCATTGCCAATAGTCATTGATCGGAAACAGATGCTTTTTATTATTCTCTGTGTCCAATAATATTTTCGTTGTTATTACGACCCTGTATATAATATATACAGGGTGTGGCGCGAAGAGCTTTGATTAAAAGTAATGGCGGATACAGTTATGTTAAAAATCTGAAATTACGAAGCTGTAGGTTTTAGATGACGCTGAGTTCAAATATAATATTGTCCTGAATGTGGCACTTCCGGTTATACCGGAAGTAGACGTCAACTTTGTTAGTTTAAATGGAACCTAATATTTTTTATTTTATTTTCGAATTCTGCATTAAATTCTAGATAAAATTTGTGCACAACGTCCTATACCAAAAATGAAGTATTTTTGAGATATTTCGATTTTTTGTTTAACTTTGAAAAATCCTAGTCCACATTGAATAACGATATCTCCATTAATAACAAAGCTAGTGACGTGAAATTGTAACCAATAAACAAAAAGCGCTTGTCAGTTAACTCCATATATCAATCTCATTGATATTTCATACAGGGTGTTTTAAACTTAGCCGCCAACATGCACAATTTAAATCATTTATAAGTTGCTTACTTTAAATAGAACACCCTGTATATTATTACATTTTCCGCTGTATTTTTTTAAGTCAATTCGTTTGGTATCAGAGTTCCCTATACCTAAATCCAACCACTTTTGAGATACTTCATTGTCTTAGTTAAAACATAACAGCACTCAATTATTTCAACATTAGTAAAGAGTAGGCTATGATTTCCATTATTTAAGGTGATGTTTTGTTATTTTTTCATAAGTTATTAATTCTGAAAAGTAACCAATAGCCTGAAAGGATTATTAATTGTGGATGTCATTAAAAACGTTGACTAGGTATTTTGTATTTATTTAATTAGATAACTTACAAACAAAAATAACTAAATGTAATATTAAACAAATAAAATTTTATAACAAGTGTTCAAAATTAGCACCATTTACTTCTAAACATTTATGAATCCTTTTCATTAGGTTATGTCTTGTAATTCTGAAAATATGGTCGGGTGTTAGAGAATTAAAAGCATGTAATACTCTCCGCATTTCATACAATGTCACTAGCGCTTTTGTCATCTCACTTCCCCATTTTTTATTAATTGTACTCTTTTTCACTATATACCTAATTTAATTTATTGTTTAAACAATAACCAATATAAGAAATCAGAAGACAGAGACCAATATTTGAGGTTACGAGGTTATTTGGCAATCAGTTTTTAAGTTAAAATATAGTTGGCAGCACTGTATTCGCACTAGTCACAAGTATGAAAGTTGGATGGAAAATGGGTCTGGACCTAGTTTCAAATCTAGTTCCTAGTTTAGAAACTTGGATGGAATTTTCTGATTTACATTGCCAAATTTTTATCAAGTTAGTTTAGTACAAGTTCTAGTCAAAGTTTTCTAGACGAAAAAAGTATAATGTAAATTGAGCTTTAACATTATTTTAACAATTTTTTCTGTATACGACGTGGAAGACGTTTAAACAAATGAGTAACACATTAAAGCAACTGTCAGATTTCAATAGGTTATTACTATTTTCAATTGGCATATCTCTTTGTGACCAAATTTTTTTCAAACTGAATTTATCTACAGAAGAAATGGTAGACATGATTTTATCCTTGGCGAATGCCTAAAAAATTGTTTATTGGCTTCAATAATTTAAAGATAAGGCATAAAAAAATTTTCAAATTAAAAGATTTTTTCAACTGGAAACGTATTTATTATTCTAATATATTGATTTTATAAATAACTTTTATTCAATAATATTTATTTTTATATTTTTGAAATTAAATTAATTCTATATTATATTGATTTAATGAGATATCAACCTAGTATTCAAAATATATATATATTATTATATACTTTTCTTAGATAATTATCATTTGTATATATTTAACCTTTAGTAAATTACAAATGGTTATAATTGGAAAAATGTTTTAATATTAGCACCATAATTAACCATGTTAATAAAATTCTTCCATAATTGTATTTCTTAAAATTATTAAGTCTGATATTTTCGTTAATAGTTTTCATAAATATAGTATATTCTTGTTTCTATGCAAGAGATACTTCCAGATTTGCAATTTAGTAAGGATACGTAGATTTCAAAATAATTTTGAAAAGTTATCTTACCACTGTAAGAGATATCCAGAACTTTCGATTTTCTATGGACATCTTTAGGATTTTCGGATTTTAATTCTTGTTAAAATTCTTTCAACCATATAATAGTTTATAATCTCCAATGGAATGTTGAAATTCTAACTTAAATTTATATCAAAGCACTTGCATATTATGTATTTTAATAAATGAAATTAATCCAAATTATAAGTATTTGAGAACAATATTATTGATTATTCTAAATCATAATAATAAAGTGACAAAAGACAAAAAAAATTTAATATTATAATTAATTGGTAATTAATAAATCGCTCATAATAACACTCAACTTATCCATAATTACATACGATTCCAGAGTTCATTACCATTGATTTTGAATTTTAAGTATAAAAGCTTTTCAACATATATCATGTTTATATCTGCCAATAGAAAGTGTCATTACATATTAAATTTTATAAGCAACCTTGATATATGTATTTTAATTAATGAAAATTAATCTAAAATAAACTAACTATTGAGAACAATTTGATTGATTAACATAAATATAATAATAAAAGTGACAAAACAACATAAAATAAAATTTAATATTATACTGAATGTATATAATTAGGGGATATGGTTTAATTCGTTTTATAAAAAATTATATAATTGTAGGTTTAAAATATAATGTTATTTTTATGATTATTGGTTTAATAGGGGGTTTTATTATTTCTTTAATTTATTTACGTCAAATGGATGTAAAATCTTTAATTGCATATTCATCGGTTTCACACATAAGATTAGTACTTGGGGGTTTAATGACAATAAATATATGAGGTTTATATGGTTCAATTGTAATAATAATTTCTCATGGTTTATGTTCATCAGGATTATTTTGTTTAGCTAATTATTCATATGAGCGTGTATCTAGTCGTAGATTGTTTTTAAAAAAAGGTTTAATTAATATTATACCTAGAATAAGATTATGATGATTTCTATTATGTTCTTCCAATGTAGCCGCACCTCCTCCTTTAAATTTATTAGGAGAAATTATGTTGATTAATAGCTGGCTTCTTATAGTTCAATTACAATAGTTTTGTTAGATTAATTTCATTTTTAGAGGTTCTTTATATTTATATTCAAATACATAACATGGAAATTTAATTAGTGGAATAGATTCTTATTCTTCTGGGTGTATTCGTGAATATTTACTTATTCATTGAGTTCCTTTAAATTTAATTTTTCTTGTTGGTGATTTATTTATTTGTTATTTAGGTAGTTTAAAAAGAACATTAATTTGTGGAATTAAAAATATAAAATTTATCTTAAATAATTTCAATTTGTAAGTTTTATTTTACGTTTTTACTTTTTTTAGACTAATTTTATTTTTTTCAAGTTTATATTTTATGATTTCTGATCATTTAATTTTTATTGAATACGAGTTATTAAGTTTAAATTCTAAAATAATTTGTATAATTGTTTTGTTAGATTGAAAATCTTTATTGTTTTTGAGACTTGTTTTATGTGTTTCTCTTAGTAATTTATTATAGATGAATATATATATATATATATATATATATATATATATATATATATATATATATATATATATATATAAATTTGAATCGATTTATTGTATTAGTTGTTTTATTTATTGTTTCTATATTTTTTATAGGTATTTCTCCTAGTTTAATTTCAATTTTGTTAGGATAAGATGCGTTTAGGACTTAGGAATAGTAACTGCCTAATCAAATCGAATTGGAGATGTGGCTATTTTAATGTCAATTGCTTCAATATTTAATTATGGTAGATGAAATTGTTTAATGTATCATGATTTTATATTTTCTGACTATAGAATAAAGGTAGTTACATATTTTATTATTTTGCTTCTTTATCAAAAAGAGCTCATATTCCGTTTTCTTCTTGGTTACCTATAGCAATGGCTGCACCAACTCATGTATCTTCTCTTGTTCATTCTTCTACATTAGTAACTGCTGGTATTTATTTATTGATTCGATTTAGAAATTATTTGGATTCTAATATAGTATTAATATTATTATTTATTTCTAGATTAACAATGTTTATAGCTGGAATTAGAGCTAATTATGAATTTGATTTAAAGAAAAGTATTGCTTTATCAACACTCAGACAACTAGGATTAATAATAGGAATTTTATCACCAGGAGATAAAAATTTAGCTTTTTCTCATCTTTTAACTCATGCTTTATTTAAAGCTTTGCTTTTTATATGTGCTGGTATAATAATTCACAATTTAAATAATTATAAAGACATTCGTTTTATGGGTTCATTAATTAATTTTAGTCCTTTAACTTGTTCATTTTTTAATATTTGTAATTTTTCATTATGTGAACTTCCGTTTTTAGCTGGTTTTTATTCAAAGGAGTTAACTGTTGAATTTATGTCTTTCAGATATTTTAATTTATATATTTATATAATTTTTTATGTTTCAATTGGTTTAACAGTTAGATATACATTACGACTATGTTATTATTCAGTATTTCGTAGATTTAATTTTTTAAGGTTTAATTATTTTAATGATCAATCTTATTTAATGTTAAAAGGCATAGGTGCAATAATTTTATTAGTTATTTTTGGCGGGAGAATTTTAATTTGGTTAATATTCCCATCAATATATTTTATTTGTTTACCTTTTTATATAAAAATTACAACTTTAATTATAATTTTAATTGGTGTAGTATTTGGTTACAAGATATCAAATTTAAAAGTTTATTAAAAAATAACTTGATTATAGGGAGTTTTTATTTTTCTTTATGAAATTTATCAATATTATCTGCTTATGGAGTAAATTATTATCCATTAAAATTATCTGGATTTTATTATAAAAATGTTGATCATGGAAAATCTGCATATTATGGTGGGAAGGGGATATACAGTCAGTTATCTAATTATTCAAGTTTATTTCAAATTTTTGTAAATAATTCATTAAAAATTTATTTAATATTATTTATGAGATGAATTATTTTGCATTTATTTATTTATACCTTAATAGCTTATTTAGAGCATAATATTGAAGATATTAAGGAGAATTAATTCATAAAAATTGAATTTTAATTTTAAAATGAAAATGTAATGTTTGATTTAAACTATATAAAAAAAAGAAAAACTTACAAGAAATTAAATTTATTATTAATGGAATATTAATTTAAAAATTAAAAGTTAATTAATTTATTATTGCTTATTAATGATTTGCGTATGACTATATTTTCAATATATTTGATTAATAAGTATATATATATATATATATATATATATATATATATATATATATATATATATATATATATATATATATATATATATATCAACTGTCCCAGATAACATTTCCACATGGGGATCTCGCTTATTATAAAAGATACAGATTTGGTTAAATTAGATGAATTACTCCTAAGGATTAGTGAAATTATAGGACACTCTCCAATTTCCAAATTTCCATGTATTTAAGACTTATGGCAAGAAAAAGGAAAATGTCAAATTTCTTTTTCTTGTAATATCTTTTTTGTTGTATTAGACATATAAATTTTATTTGCACTTTCTTTAGATATTTTTTATGCAGAATTTAAATATCAATTTGGATTTTTTTTGCACTTTCAATTTTTTTAGTTTCAACCCCTAAATTAAATTTTTCTTATGGAACGGCCAGTCGGCTTTGAAATAATTGATCGTGTTTTTTTATCCTCTTTACAATGATATAGAACATGTACTATCTATTTTTAAAAACAACAAAGAAAATTGAAAAAAATGTATTTTATTAAGGGCTCTGACAATAAGTAGGCCGTGAAACATGTGAAAACGACAAATAATAGATAACAATAAGAGTTAAGCAGGTAATAGTATTGGAGATAATTATCCAATTATAAAAGATGTTCAAACAATTGACCATTCCGTTCTAAACATAATTGTGCCCTGCGTAGTGTCGACGTAATTGCTCCGCGCAGTTTTTGGTGTTTAATGCTACCAAACGCTGCAAGAACAGCTTCACGGAGATCTTCGGCATTCTCAAATGTTTGCACATACACTCGATTTTTTACGTAGCCCCAAAGGACAAAGTCCAAGGGAGTTAAGTCTGGAGATCTGAGTGGCCATAAAATCGGCCCTCCATTACCAATCCTTGAATTTGGAAACCGATTATTAAGATATTCGCTGATGATGTTTGAATTGTGGGGTGGGGCGCCATCTTGTTGGAAGCAGATATTAATATTCTCAATCAGTGGTAAATCATCAAGTTTATTTTCTAAATCAGTTTGTAGTAAATTCAAATACTTTTTACTATTTAATGTTTCGTTAAAAAGTATGGGCCCAATAAGTTTAGCGCCTAAAATGCCACACCAGACGTTAAAACCAAATCTCACTTGATGCCGACTTTCCTTAACAACGTGAGGATTTTCACGGTCCCAAAAGTGAACATTGTGTCGATTGAAAAGGCTATTATTTGTAAATCTGCTTTCGTCAGACCACAAAATCGTAGCTGGAAAATTATCGTTCTTCTCACATTGATTAACATACCATTGGCAAAATTGTAATCTTCTCCTCTGATCTCTATCTGTCCCTGCAGAATGGTGTACTTATACGGATGATACCTGTGACGTTTTAGAATTCTTAGTGATGCAGTTTTCGAAATACCAGTGTTATGTTCAATTTCTCTAACAGATGTTGAAGGATTTTCAATAACTGATTGTAATACATTTAGTTCTGCATCTTCATTCCGTAATTTCGGATTTCTAGTAGGTTTTGAAAATGAACCATATTCTTTTAAATTAATTACCAAATTTCTGTACGTACGAGCACTGGGCTGCCTTCTTTCAGGATACAGCCTCAAGTCCATCCGTTCAGCTTCTATACTGTTTTTATGAGACAAGATGTAACAACTCAACATATCAAACTTTTCAGTTTTAGTAAATAAAGCCATGTTTGACACAATTATATTCTGGAACGAATAATTTTTAAGTGACATTAAATTCGATTGTGTTTTTATGTTTCACGGCCTGCTTATTGTTAGAGTCTTTAACAAAATACATTTTTTTTTAATTTTCTTTGTCGTTTTTAAAAATAGGTAGTATATGTGCTATATCATTGTAAAGAGGATAAAAAAACAAGATCAATTATTTCAAAGCCGACTTGTCGTTCCATAAGAAAATTTAATTTAGGGTTGAAACTAAAAACAGAAAGTGCAAATAAAATCCAAATTGATATTTAAATTCTGCATAAAAATATTTTAAGAAAGTGCAAATAAAATTTATATGTCTAATATAACAAAAGATATTACAAGAAAAGAAATTTGACATTTTCTTTTCTTGCCATAAGTCTTAAAATACATGGAAATTTGGAAATTGGAGAGTGTCCTATAATTTCACTAATCCTTAGGAGTAATTCATCTAATTTAACCAAATCTGTATCTTTTATAATAAGCGAGATCCCCATGCTGGAAATGATGTCTGGGACACGTTGTATATATATATATATATATATATATATATATATATATATATATATATATATATATATATATATATATATATATAATACAATTTTGTTTGTTTTGGTTTTAATTATTAATTTTATAATTTTATATTTAAAAAAAATTAATTGTTTCGATTTTAAAAATAAGGTTAATTTTTTTAATTTTATTTTAAATTATTTTTTTTATTTAAAAAATCAATTAAATAATTTATGCTATTTAATTAATAATGAATTTAACTTCTAGTATTAATGTTTATAAAATAGTAAAATTTAATTTATTAATAATTTATTTATTATTTAATTATTTTTAATTAATTTATTTGTTTTAATTATAATGATTTAAATTTAAAATTTAATAGCTTATTGTTTAAATTAATAATTTAGTTTACATTAAATTAATTCATATTTAGCTTAATATAATTTAGTTGTCATTCAAATGAAAATTTTAATATTTAGTGTCAATTTTATTACATTATTATTGTTCGATATTTAGGGGTAAATGTTTAAATTAATTTTATTAATTTATTAAGAAAAATTTTTTTCTATTATAGTTTATTATTAATGTGAGTGAAATTTTAAAAAATTTTAGAGAAGAATTAATTTTTTGTACCTTTTGTATCAGGGTTGATTAAATTGACGTTATTTAAATGATTTTCTCGAATTTAATATTTTAAAATAATTAATTTGAAATTAAATTTTCTTCGTTTTTAAATATATCTAGTTTCTAAGAAAAGAATTCAATTCTATTATTATTTATTTAAAAATTAATTTTTAAGTTTTAATATTTAATATTTAATGGGATGAGCTTTTATTTAAAATTTTAAAAGTTTAAATATATCTATATTTTGTATAATTTGAATTGCTAATCATAGTAATAATTTAATAGTTATTTATTATTTAATTATTAATTTATATTAGTTTCAAATTTTTTATTAAAAGTTATTTTTATATTTTTTATTATTAGTTATTATGATTAAATTAGTAAATTTGTTTGTAAAGATAAAAAATTGTTTAGATTATAAAAAGGAATTCGGCAAATTAATTTTCTTCCTGTTTATTAAAGCAGGTCCTTTTGAAAATAATTTAAGGTCTAATCTGCTCAGTGAAAATTAAATAGCCGCAGTATTTTAACTGTGCAAAGGTAGCATAATAAATAGTTTTTTATTGAAAGCTGAAATGAATGATTAGACAAGGAAAGATCTGTCCCTTTATGAATTATTTTTGAATTAATTTTTAAGTTAAAAAGCTTAAGTCTTTTTAAAAGACGAGAAGAGTTTTATTTATTATAGTTAATTTAGAATTAAATTTTTAATAATAAATTTAGTTGGGGTGATTAGAAGATTAAATAAACTCTTTTAGCTAAAATCATAGATTTATCAATTTTGAATCTTTAATTTTAAATTTAAATTGGATTACCTTAGAAATAACAGCGTAAATTTTTCTTTAAAGTTCTTATTGAAAGAGAAGTTTCTTATTTTAACGTCAAAAATAATCTAACAAATACCAGACGAGGGTTCGATAAATTAGAAAATAATTCTTCAGATTTTTTTTAAAAACCTGTTGCCATTCGGCAACAGGTTTTCGAAAATCTGTCAAACTATTTTCAAATTATTCTCACTCTTTTGTGATATTACTTCTGAAAACAATGAAATATTATTGCCTACTAGAGTTAATAGTGAGATTCTAAATAGTGACATAGCACTGATATGTCAACAAAGTCAAACGAAAAAAATGTATTAATATTTCAAAAATTATAGTAGTAGTAAATAAAATAATATATAAAACAGGGTAGAGAATACGGTCGTTGATTCGCCTACTTATTTTCCTCGACGCTTGGCGCCTCGTGAAATAAACAGTTCGGCTTAAAAATTGCCCTCTCTACCTTGGTATTATTCAAAAATGACAAATAACAATTAACACTACGCTTGCGTGATATTAATTCGATTGCCTTATAATAATATCCACTTTCATTCGGGGTAGAATGACATAGTAATTAGTCATAATAAAAGATAAATCAAAAAACTAATAGCACCCATCTTAATTGATAAAGTTTCATTTAACAGGTTTACACCAATACTATTTTTTTAATTCCCCCCCGAAGGGGGTTGTGAGTGTCAACTTCCATGGTTATTGGCTCCACACACTTACAACACATCCATATCTCTGGGGGATTTTTCACCGCCCATACCAGGATTCGAACCCAGGAGATTTGTAGTCAGATTTTAAGACCAAGGTTTAACCACCTGTACTACGCCAAATTCAATTGGCAGGTAAGTGCTATAAGTGTTCAAACAAATTGTAGAGTATTCACCAAAACTAATTAAAAATTTAAATGTGATATTAAATAGTCTGAGTGTCAACTTACTGTTTTCAACAATAGCATAAAAACAATAATAAATCCTACATTACTAATGTTATATTAGCAATATAATATATTATAATATTATATGTCTTCTTATATTCAAATTTATTATTTTGTTAAACAATTTATGACTTTAACTGCTTTATTGAGAAACCAAAGTTGATGTAATCTTTCAAAATGAAAAAAGATAAAAATCGGTAATGATTCCGATTGAAATTATGTAATAAAGTTTCGATTTGAGTTTGAAAAATACATTTATTGTAACGTGAATGTTCTTTAGAAACAAAAAAATATATATTAAATTTTTTTGTATCGAAAATTTATATAAGAGGAATATTATTTCATTCAATTTATAAATTTTGAGATAGCACTCTGATACATAAGGGCACATATTCTCAAAATCAGAGTTATATTAGTACAATAATAAAATGCTTGACATTTAATATATTATTATGGTTAAAGTTTCAGTTTACTGTATGACACATGTTTGTAGTTTTTTTTTCCGAATACACAAACCTTTTCATATATTTTAAGTAAGAACTTATAAATTGAAACGCTAAATGAGCCATTTTCAATTTAATTGAAATATAACACATTCGATGAGCATAAAAACACAAAATCCTACAAAGGACTAAAGTTAATCCAATTTAAGGGTTCCTACCTCATTAGATGTGATGGAGGAAATTTATCACATTCTATGTTAGTGTACTGGAATGGAGCTTTTTATTGTACTTCTGTTTTCAATGTAGTATTGATTATTTTGAAAGATGCAAATAGTCTTTGTTTGCTTTTTATTTCCTATTCTTCAATTCTTTACATTTCTCATTTTTAATTTACACTTTTTAATTATTGAAATGTATATTGAAAAAAGCATGTGTTTCAATATTAATATTGGGCTTTTAATGGATTTAAAGAATTATAATAGTTATTATAATCATATTTGATTGACGTACTAACGTTGCTGAGTTAAGAAATAACATCAAAAACTACGCAATTTATTTTTTCTGCTTTTTTGTAACAGAACTTACTTGGAAAACAACCAACGTTTAGATTGAATCCGATATGGTTTCAGTTTTCATTTGATAACTGAAAAATTTTTAAACAAAGTTAGGGGTAAAGGAAGACAAAAAATTAATCATAAATATTAATCTGACTTAGATGGAAATTGGCATCAAAATAAACTCAGTCAACAATTAAAACAATTAAATTAAAACAATTGTTTAACATTTCATTATTCAAGATTGTATAAATGGAAACAGTTTTAGAACATAAATATTTTAATAGTGTGAAATGTAAAAAATACAAGATTCGTGGAATCTCCTACCTTTTGGGTGTGTATTTGCAAAACCAAACTGTTGGTTATTAAACGACAGTCCTAATATTCTTATGAGCACGATAATAGTTATTTGTATTACAGGGCCAGAAAATGGGTGTTTGCGACGAGTAAATGCGCAGTTATAATGCAAATGCAAATTTATGAATACTCGCGAACCATTTTTTCTGACGGACGTTAACAACTTTTATTAATAGTAATTATAACCAAGGTAGAAGACAATTTTCTGAGCCGAGTGAAATAAGTGTACGAGCTCAGAAGGTCTTTCTACCGTGGTTTGTATATTATTTTGTTCACTACTAGACACATATTCTGTAAATATGACAATAAATAAATACAATTCAAATAATCTTATTATTACATAAAAATTAATGGCCTGAGGTTTCACATGTTTCAATTTGTTGACATTTTGTAATACATTCACATTTAACTTTTAATCATCCTTAGGTAGTTTCAGTAGCTAAAGTGGAAAGTATTGAAATATCTAGTACTCCTCCAGAAATTAGAGGCAGCAGAGCATGTAGCATCAGGCAGCTTATTACGAAAAATCGAAAATACACTTTAAAGTGTATTCAAATTTCAAAGATTGTCAGTCGAAAGGCGTACTAGAAGTGAGAAAATGTGAAAATAGGAAAGCTTGCAGTTTTACTACATTTTCGATGTTAAAACAAACTTTAAAGCTGAAAAGAAAATATTGACATTTCGAAATATTATAAAGTAATTGCATTCTTAAAAAGAAAGAATGATTCCTATATTGAAAAATCACGTATTTGAAAGAGTGGCAGATATTGATGTTCGTGATGACATAATCATAGTCAACATCCCGCTTACGAAAACAAAATCTGCAAGAAAATTTGTAATTGTAGAACCACAGTGGGTTAATCTGTGAAGAGTTACCTGTCACAGAATCCAGACATGGAAAAAGTTTATCGGATTCCGATCGAAACCAACTAGGCAAGATATGGGCCATAATTCAATAAGCGGTGTTCCTAAAAGGTTGCAAAATATTTAAATCTCTAATGCATATCAGCTTACGGGACATTCGTTGAGAAGGACGTCACAATTTTAGCAGATAATGGCGGTGACTTATTATCTCTAAAACGGCATGGTGAGTGAAATCATCTACAGTGGCAGAAGGATATGTAGAAGATTCTATTGCCGATAAAGAGGAATTGCGCACATGGTCCAATGTTCTTGCACTATGTGACACACCAACCTCAAGTATCGATAATGCTACTACAAACGAATCAGTTTTGATGAGATTTGTTATTCTAGCATCAACATACTGCAAGATTTCATTGAATGAAGATGGGCCTACTACTCCTTGTGCTTATCATCATCGAATGTAAACAAACCTATAGGAAATCTTACTTTAATGCAGGCGTCACAAATTAACATAACGTACAATAATTGTAGAATTAATTACCACTTTCATCATTAATTTTTAATTGTTGTTTTTCCATTTCATTTTTCTTAAAGTTTCTGTTGCGAAGCGAATTAAAGTAAAACTTAACATCTCTTTCTTTATAAATAAAGAAATGGAATGCGCAGATCCTAAAACATGCACGTCCTCAAAGAACGCGACTTCTTGTTATTGGTATTAGATAGGCAACCCAAATGTCAATTTCATTATCTACTACTAGAGAGAAAAATTAAGCAGGTCGAGAAAAACGAAATTGCTTCCAAAATCGGCCTACTAATAGCATATTCTATTGCTAGTAGTGAATACAATCAGTAATAGTATATAATACCTACCGGAAAGTGTTCCATTCCTGTCGAGAGAAGTACAGTTCTCGAGACAAATTACTTTTGCCGAGGTGTGTATACGATTTTATTCACAATTAAAGGACAAGCAACATTATACAGTTCAAATAAAAATTTCGTTAATATTGAAGGTCGTGACAACGCGATTTTTAATTTTTACTTTAATGAGAAGCCATAAATGTTATGCTTACCATTTGTCTATTGGTTTTGTCGTTACTTGTTATCAATAATTCACTTATTAAATATGCTTATTAAAGAAAACGTGTTGTTTGTTTCCACCTATTGCTTGCGTTCACTCACTCAATATGGTTGCATACACTTGACCCATTAATAAAATTGGCGAGTTGTCAATTTGACATTGATAGTTTATATCGATAGTACCTCCCCCACAGGTTGGAAAGTGGTCCATTACTGTTTACTTTTTTTGTTATTACTGACCGTTTAAAATAAACCCGTAAAATCATTCACTTTTCTACCTTTAAATGGTTAAAAAAAGGAATGTTACAAACTAATTGTGAATAAACAAAATTGTTGTACTTTTTAAAATTTCATACCTGTTGAAATTATGTTGGCAATACTGACATCTGACAGTAACCAATATAACCTAAAAAATACAATTACGAGATTATTCATTACTCGAATTTTGTACGTACCTTACCTATTTGTTGACATTATAATAATTTACAGTTGTGTAGCCTGTCTAACATTATTTAAAATAAGAAAATCCACAAATTCAGATATCCTGCTGGGGCTTAAGTGAAGCGAAGTGTAATCCGATTACACTGAATAATTTACTTGAAGTACACGTAGTACCTACAGGACCGTATTTAAAATTAAACTTTGTATATCTCGAATTTATCTAAATGGTAGTTAAAAGTTGTTTCTTATCTATAATTTCCTTGTAGAAAATTGTACAAAAATATTAGGTACATTGAATCAAAATAATATGAAGGTAATGAAACGGAACTATATTTTTGTACAGGGTGGGTGTCTTCTGCACGGATGGAGGATTTCTCCTTAACTATTAGAGATATCAAAACGAACTTTGGTGTGGTAATACACGATCATTGGACCTACATTCTAAAAATACTTAGGTATATACAGGGTGATTGACAAAATATGCCAACCCAAACCTGCGTTTTTGGAACACCCTGAATATTTTTGCATTACTGAACTCATTGTTACATTTAGAATAAAGGTATAGAAACTTCTGTCTGTATCACTAACCGTTCTGCAGATATCGTCACTTTAGTGCCAAATTAGAGTTAACTTTAGAACCACGATGCGAGCGTTGTCACCAAAATTTGAAATCTGTTTATACCACCGACTACTAATAATAGTCTACTAACAAACAAACTGAGAAATTTTTCGAAAACATATAAAATTATATAGAATGATTAACTTACGCGAAATATCATTTTTCAATTTTTTCCCTTTATATTGTTTCACATTTCGATTCCTCAAGAAAAGTAGATACTAATTGATAACAGGTTTCATAGCCATATTGAATCCAGAGCAAATACGAAAATACGAATGGCAAATAAATTCTTTAACTGACAGGAAAACTTAACTAATAACTGAACAATAAAATAGTTCTCTACACCTAAAAATAAAACGTTAAATTCAAATTAAATGTTCAAAATGCTGACCACACCTAGCTAAACACTTTGCAACTCGCTCGATAAAAACGAAAGATTCACTCGCAACAACTTTAGAGGCAAATGAATTTAAACGCAGCTCTAATTCTATTTTTCATATCTTCGGGAGGATGTTGGTAAACTTTTTCTTTAACATAGTCCTAAAGGAAGAAATCAAGGGGCGTAAGATCCGGTGATCTGGCTGGTCAGTGTTGCACACCACCTCATCATATCCACCGCATCGGATAATTTCTGTCGAGATATTGCCTTACGTTGATTGTATAGTGTGAAGGGGCGCCATCGTACGAATATTATATACCTCGATATTTTCCAAAACCTCGAGTGAATCGTTTTCCATAAACTGTAAATATCTTTCTCCATCAAATAAAAAGGACCAACCACATTAAAATTGATAACACCCCACATTAACTGACCATCGATGCTGGTAATCAACAACTCTTAAGATGTGTGGATTAGTATCTGAATAGTGATGATAGTTATGTGTATTAATATTTCCATTATTGTGAGAGTTGCCTCATCCGTAAATAGAATGTTATTAACAAACTCGGGTTCTTCATTGACCTTAGTAGTTACCCATTGGCAGAAAGATTCACGATTTTGAAAATCTATTTCACTTAAAGCTTGATGTTATTTGATAAGATAAGGGTGCAATTTTTTTTAAATAGAGCTGCGAACTGTATTTCTATTTAGGTCTAGGTGTGTACTTAGTTCTCTGGTACTAATTTGCGGATTTTCTATAAGAGATGCCACAACTTGAATCTCAATTTCTTCATTTGGGCTTGTTTTTGCGCGTTTGGGATAACACACACACTTCCAGGATTTATAAATCTCTCAGCTACATTCATAAACGGTTCTTTCCGCGGCTGTCTTCTCTCTGGGTACCGTTCACAGTATAAACGAGTAGCCAGCAAAGCATTTCTTCGAGCTTTGCCATAAATAAAAATCATATCGACCATTTCTTCTTTGGAAAAATTCATTTTATACGAAAATTGACAAAACGACAATCCAAAAACACACAAACTAATGGAACAATATTTTAATGATTATAAAAACGTCAAAACAATAGATGCAATTGTTCTTCTTTATTACGAGCGGCTAGCCTACCTGACTTGTTTTGTTGAATTCTACTGTCATAGTAAATTTGTATTTTAGGTTATTTTTACGTAGAAGCGTCAATATCACAAGAAGGGCCTGCCTTATGGATATGAAACTTATTAATTAGTATCCACTTTTCACGGGGAATCGAAATGAGAAAAAATTACAGGGTGTTGCATCTGAAAAAATTAAGAAAATTACATTCCACGTAAGTTAATCATTCTGTATAGTTTTACATGTTTTCGAAAAATTCCCCAGTTTGTTTGTTTAGACTATTATTAATAGTTGGCGGTATAAACAGATTTAAAAAATCGTAGTGACAACGCTCGTATCGTGGTTCCAAAGTTAACTCTATTTTGGTTCTAAAGTGACGATATGTGTATAACGGTTAATGATACAGATACAAATTTCTACACTTTTATTCTAAATGTAACAATGAATCCAAAAATATACAGGGTGTTCCATTTAGAAAACACAGGTTTGGGTTGTCATATTTTTTCAATCATCCTGTATATACCTAAATATTTTTAGAATGTAGGTCCAATGATCATCTATTACCACACCAAAATTGGTTTTGATATATCTAATAGTTACGGAGCAATCCTCCCTGCATGTACCTCAGGCACTGTCATTCCAACTGTTATTTCGCAATAAATTAGTTCAGTTGAAATAATTTATTTTAAAGATTACATTAAATTATAATTGGAACAAGATTAACATGCTGCATTACAAGCAATCGCCAGAATTTTTTATGAGTTTCCACTTTTTTCTCTAATTTCTGGCTGCATTTTTGTACTTTTTGAAACTAATTTCTGGCAATTGAATATGTTATGTCAATTAGTTAAATGATGCGCAATGCAATAAAGCCAAATATATTTAAATTTAAGGAAAATTAAAATTGTTAATCCAATAGTTTGTTTTATATGTATAGGGCATAATATAACTTAACACTAGAACCGCCGCGGCGGTCAATTTGACCGCGTGCCTTCTTTAAAATGTTGTTTCTCCGTTGTGCTTGGAGTTACGGTGTTGAGGTATTATGACTTTTTCTAGATTTTTATGTACTTTTAAAATATAAAAAAATATATTAAGAAAATTAAGCCCTTCAGAGTTCTTTGTAGTATTTGTATAACTACCGGAAACGTCATTTTGACCGTTCATATATTCATAATCAGTTTCGAGGTTGTATAAGCAAAATAATTATAACGTTGAGCTAAAACAATGTATTTTATTATTATTGTCATAATTTTTAGGAGTTTACTGCAATTCAGAACTTGTTTAGTCGTGTCCGAAATTATGAATAACCTTCGCTATTCTTACCTACGCGCCCGAGATATGAAAAATGCAAGTTATAACTTGTTTCTATAGAGATCTATATACTCAAATGAAATAAATAGAAGAGAGTTTATTTTCACTCTAGCTGAGGAATTAAGAAAATAGTATTTCGGTTCGAAACTAAAAAATGTAACAAAAATAAAACTGCTGACGTTTGTTGAATGTGTAACAGATATGTTTGTGAAAAATATGGAAGTGTAACAAAGACCGTTATTTGTTTGAACTGTAAAGCGTAATACAGCATCTGAAACTGTACCGAATTCTAAATGTATTAGAATTAATATGAATATGAATATAAAATGAACATTTACCTAAAATGTGTTTTTTATGTTTATTTCTCAATTAAGTCTAAAATATATAAACAATACATCTCAAAATTACCTTTCTTGCCAGAGGTCAAAATGACCGACCACGGCAGTTTTAGGTATTTACAATAGCCGGCGGTGCTAGTGATGTAGCTACGTTGTAGTACATTTTAAGATGTAAAATTTATTTTAGCACCAGGTTTTAGATGGAGACCTGCATTTAATGCAGCTGGTTTTCCGATAAGAGAATTATTGTTCTTAGCTCTTAATTTTAAGTGGTGGGTTTTCCCAGTTCAAATAATGTTAGACATGCTATAGTTTGTAGTTTATAAGGAACTAGTAAGGACATAATAACGAATTCGTACACGGTAACGCCACTAGGCTTTGTGTTAAGTGAAATGTCGATTATGTCGAATACTCTATCAGTTCTGTCACTACAACGAATACCAACTGAAATTTAGGATTACTTTTGCCATCCTAGGCCGAAAAACGCGTGGTTTCCGGTCTCATTTGCGGCTTGCATATTCCGTATTATAGAACGAAGGCACAAAAAATCATTTTTTAACTTTCAGAAGAAAAATAAGTGTCGGCAGAAGCAAATTAAACCAATACAATGATCGTAAAAATCGGGGTAACTTCCCCAAGCTTTAGTGCAAAGACTGACCGAACAGTTCAATTGAATTTTATGCATATCCTGAGTCACATCAATTGCTTCACATCTCATATTCGATTCTGCCTTATACCAGCTCTATCGGATTAAAAATGCAGCGATATGGAGAAAAGTGCGTCACCTTATAGCCATACTGCTGAAAATTTCTTTAATTGACCTTCCGTCGGAAGATATAGAAGAAGGCGCTCTTGCTGCCGGACCCTGTATATATATATATATATATATATATATATATATATATATATATATATATATATATATATATATATATATATATATATATATATATATATATATATATATATATATATATATATATATATATATATATATATATATATATATATATATATATATATATATATATATATATATAAGTACGAGATCACTTTCCTGCTGCCATTTTTTATTTATATATCGATTTAAATGAAACTTGGCAGGGTTGTTACTCTAATCAAACGTCATTTTTAGGAATTTTGACAAGCATTTCGACTTCCGGTTTCACCGGAGCAGACCTTAACTTTTCATTTTAAATGACACCCCTGTATATTTTTATTTTCGGATTCTGGAGGTCATTTTACGGCCGATCGCGTAATATTTAAATCAATTTTTTCCAAATGTAATTTTAAAATTGAATTTTATTTTCTCATCCAGAGTGCCATGACCATCTTAAAATCATTCTACATACTTAACTCACTTCCAGAAAAATGCAAACTCACTTTTATCTTTATTAACTTTTTACTAGAACGTTCTTAACTTGATTTTTGCCGTAGCTCAAAAAATTAAATAGAAGCATACCACTTTCATAAAACTACTAAATGCAGTATTTTAAAACAAATTTAATGACGTATAACACGTTTTGTCATTTTACCCATTTTCGATTTAAAACATTTGATTTTATATTTACGTCTTACTCATTAATAAAATACACTTTCTATGTCACAGCACATCAGAGTTGCCATGAAAACAATAGGTGGCTAGGTTGCCATGGAAACACTATGGTACAATTAAAAGTTTGACAGGTAATAATAAAGGTTGTTGTTTATTAACATAAATCTAATATTTTACTTAAAAATTAAATTAAAGTTTGTACTTAGTTTAATTATAAAATTAACAAAAGTGTTTACCAAGAGTGAGCAGGTTGATATACTTATTATGTATGGACATTGTGCCAAAATGCAGCGGAAATCGAACGAGTTTATCGGCAAGAATATCCTGAGCGTCTTCATCATCCTACAAGACAATACATCATCTACCTTATAAGAAAAATGCGCCAAGAACCAGATAATTTGTAACAACATTTATTATTAATGAACAAACGGAAGAAAATGTTATGGCATATGTCATTCAAAACCCACAGCATCCACAAGGAAATTGCCTTTGAATTAGACATTCGCGCGGAATCAGCAAGAAAGATCTTGAAGAAACATGGATACAAATAATTTAAGTACCAGCTTCAACAACATTTGTACGAGGAGATTTTGTTAGAAGACTGGAATATTGCAACTGGTTCTTGGAACATAACGATGCCGATAATAGCCTAGCCAATTCTATTTTGTATTCTGACGAGTCGAGATTTACCAATAATGGAATGTCAACCGGCAAAATACAAGATATTGGTCAACGATAAATGAACACCGAATGATGGAAGGTAATTTTCAAGAGATATTTGGAGTAAATGTATGGGCTGGAATAATTGGTACCCGTATTGTGGGACCGATTCTTTTCCAAGGGCATTTAAATGCAGAACGATATTTGGGTTTTTACAACATGAAATTGAAAAGTTATAATCTAATACCTATTGTTAATGTTATATTATTGTTAATGTTATTAATTTTTTTAATTATTTTAATACTGTTTAAAATTATTACACTCTGTTTGTTTTAAAATAATTTTGTTCAATCGTTGTCTGAAAAATTGGGAAAATACGCAAAGCAATGCATTAAAATTGTGCTGCTTTAAAATGACCTCCAGAATCCGAAAAACAAAAATATACATAGGGTGTCATTTAAAAATCAAAAGTGAAGGTCATTTCGGTGAAACCGGAAGTCGGAAATGCTTGTCAAAAATTCCTAAAAATGACGTTTGGTTAGAGTAACAACCCTGCCAAGTTTCATTTAAATAGATAGATAAATAAAAAATGGCATCCGGAAAGTGATCTCGTGGGCATCCGGTACATATATATATATATATATATATACACACATATTTGTTACAGTCTTGACAGTAGTAATATGAGCTTTACATAGGTATTTTGAGCAATTACAGCATACCATATTAGTTTTATTATCATTTGAAGAGGGACAAAAATTACGTATTTTACGCTTGGTCGTGGTTTATTGTTCCTTACTTCGCCATTAATGGTTGAAGAACGTGACTTTATAACCATTTCAGATGCAGGAATACTTCGAGGGAGACGTTTTCTTTCTTACAATAATGGAGTGTTCAAGGAACCACAGAACATAAGCATTGTAAGCTGAAACGTCCATGATATTGATATTATCTAATGTGTCTACTGTACCTTTAGTTTTGTTGCAATTTAAAATCATAAACGGCTTGCTATGATCTTGTTTACACACTCCGTCATCGTGGTGCATGGTTCTCATGAGCGTAACATTTTTATCCCGTTTCGACGTGTCCTTGGTAAAGCAAAATTTTAAAGAAAGGACTTCTTTCCTGCTGCAGACCAATTCAGCTGGCAATTCAGGGCTTATTTTTGCGAATAGTCCCAACCATGGTTATTTTTCTTTTCAGTAGCATCTGCCCCAGATCGTACGAGGTAAAAGAAAAATCACACGTTATGTTGTGATCTTTTAGACCATAACTAAGATCTAGCCCAACTCTTTTACGTTTACTCTCTCTGGAGGTACACCTTATTTTTTCCCTGGGTAAACTTGCATGTTATATGCATAAGCAGTTACAGAATCGCCGTATTTAGCAGGTTTATTCGCGATGTACTGTCAAAAAGGCAATGGCCTCTAAAAGGTACCAGTTTCTCATCTATTGTTACATTTTAGTGAACATTATAGAGCTTAGGTGGGCTTGCAACCCATTCATCCCAAAAGTCCCGTATGGGAATTAATTTATCAGTTTGGCGTCGTTGTGGTCGAGTTTTTTTATCGCCAAAGCGAATTATACGTGCAATTACATGAAATCGCTGTAGGGACATCGTTGCTTTGAGTATTGGACGACCTACATTTCCACCCCACAGACCGGCTGTTGCCTCTCCATGAGAGTTATACACCCCAGCTAGAAACAGTAGGCCAAAATATGTTTCTAGTTCTACTAATGTTGGTTCTTGAAACGTCTCACCACAAAGTCTTTTGCCTTCTAAATTTGACATTTTCAAAGTTAGGTTTACAATTTTAGGTGTGAAATATACGAAGTACGCGGACTTTATATCAATTATTCGCGACGTAGCATACTTTGTTGGCCCAGGAATCAACGAAATAATATTTGCTGCTGATAACCTTCCCGATTGATGTGTCGTTTCATTGCATACTATATTGCCATCTTTTGAAGTTACGTGATTATTCGTATCACCTTCATATGGAATCGTAGCTTCCGCTTCATCATCCGATTCGCCATTATATGTCTCGGTTTCGGACAAATGATCATGTTCAGAAGCATTAAAATCGCTATCAGAAACACACAAAAGTTTCTCAATTTCATCCGTAAGCACTCTCTCACTACACATTTTCAATAATAAATTTTAACTGTTAGGTATTTCTTATTAAAGTATAACATCAAGTTTGATATTTACTACGAAACTAACACATAGAAGCTCATTGGCTGCATTTGTACGCGGAGCGACAGACAAGTATCAACAGGAATAAACTTGTTTACCGGTACCCAAATAACGCACAATATGCGCAATAATGACGCAATAATGTGGCAATATTATATAAGTTATTTATATTTATGAAAATGAAACAAAACTACATTCGTCTATGATAATAATACGCTTCTCGTTCATCTCATTTGAACCACACAAATCACCGGGTTATGTGTGTGTAACAAATGCATTAAAAAAGAAACTAATTAAAATTTTCTAATCTCAATCTAGGTACACCGTTATTAGACTAATGAAATAAAAGTCATGCAGTGGAAACGAAATATTTAAATAAATTAACGAATTATGCACATTAGAAGAACCCGATTGGGTCGCATTGACCCGAACATAATAGGAGGGTTAATTACATTTTCTATTAATTTGTTATATCGCTACCTTAGGGACAGTTGTATAAAGCGAGATAATCTTCGGATCAGATTTAACTCAAAGATCAACAAGAATGTATGTTGTATGAACTTAGATCAATCACCAACAGGGGTTTAACTCTCACTTTTATTTAACTTGAGTCGAGTGGTAGGTTAATTCTTGATTCAACGTATTATAACCTAAAAATTTATTATATTTCTATTCTGCTGTAAGGCGTTGCTTTCTTTCATTCGGTATTCTCGAGTAGAGGCAATTATTCGGTATGAACTATTTAAGCGAGCGCGAAGACCTTGTGGAGCTTATTGGTGAGGCAGTCGAAGGAGTTAGAAGAAATCCAGGAGTATTTCGTAAACGCTCAGACCATCTCCAAATATGGTCAGACTAAGAGTTCTTCGATCGATTTCCACTTACAAAAAATTCAGTTAGGGAAGTGGTGTCACAATTAAATATTGAACCTAACTCTATGAGGTAACATAAAACAATTTTTCCAAATTATAATCTAGACTTCATAATAATTGGTTTTTAGGAATTGTGCATTACCTGTAACTGAAATACTTTTGTCAACGTTGCGATTTTTTGGCAAGGATTCTACGTTAATTGTTATCGGCGATTTTATGCGATTTTATGCATAAATCCACTGCAAGTTGTGTGATTAATAAGGTGTTTAGAGCAATTGCCAGCTTGAGAACCATCTACATAAAATTCCTCGAAAGTAATGAGGATATCACAAGGGTGAATTTACGATTTTATAACATAGATAGGTTTCCGCACCCTTTGGGTGCGGTACATTGTACGTACATTTAGATACCACCACTAGTGATGCCGAAATATGTAGGAATCGCAAGAGATTACTTCTCCATAAATGTGCAATGCATTTGCGGTGCTGAACTGAATACAACCAGCATTGTTAGTCGATGGCCGGACTCTACCCACTATTCAACGATTTTCAACAATTGTGTGGTAAGACGAAAATTCGAAAACAGGGAATTAGGAAGGAATTTATTAGTGGGCGATAGTGGATATGGAGTAAGATCCTATTTGATTACTCCGTTGGCGAATCCAGTAACACCAGCTAGCCACTTATTTAATGAAGCGCAAATTAGACCATGCAATCCAATTGAAAGATGCTTTGGGGTGTGGAAGCGTCGTTTGCCAATCTTTAGTTTAGGATTACGGTTAAATATAGAAAGAGTTGTTGCAACTGCCGTGCTTCACAACATCGTTTGTAAAAATCGAGAATCACTACCACCGATAGACAATACCGTTGAAGAGTTGTTATTGCAAGAAATGGTTAACGTCGAAATCCTTCGAGGAGATTTACATTCAAATAAGTAATAGGCAACATTTAATTAACAATCACTTTGCAATACTTGTATAATTTCTGCTTTCTATTGTTCCTATGGAATAAATATTTCTCATGTTAGTACTTCTATTACCATTATCACAGATCACTAATTTGTAAGTCCAGTTTAAATGGATTATCAATTAAATTAATAAAAACAGAAGTGAATCAAAACTATTTATTTACATTGGATTTCAACAGCAATTCCTGTTTTAAAATTTTCATTTTTAAATCGTGTTCTTCTTGCGCGAATTTCATTTCTTGCCGATGTTTTTCCTCCATGTGCCGCACGCGTATTTCGTGCTCTTTTTCTAATATATTTTTTTTAATTTCTTGGGTAGATGATTTATTATCCACCCAAAAACACAGCTTGCTGACCAGTTGACAGCTGATTGTTAGCGGTAACGAATCGCTGGGAGTCTCAAGGATTGCTGGTACTTCTTCTAAATCTAAAATCAATAAATAAAATTATACAAATTGTTTTCACGTACTCTATATCTATTACGTACCGACAAATGTGACTTCCCCCGCTAGCGCTTCTGGAACTTCTTGGCTAGCCTGATCAGTCAATTCAAAAACTGGAACAATTATATTCAGTTATAATAATTATTAACTATAAATAAAAGTAATACGTATGACATCATCGTCAAATTCGCTGACCGGGCCAATCATGCGGTCCCCGAGCAGCTCTAAAACCTTGGTATCAGTTTCAGTGAATTGGGTGTCGCATGGTAGTCCTCCACCCGGTACCTTTCACATGCATTTAATATCGACGAATTTTTGCTTGCTGCGTTTTTTAATATTGTTATACTTGTTTTTTAAAATTATTGCAGGCCGATTTAGTTCGCCTACTACGTTAAAATCTTGGACGGTTTTGTCCCTAACCAGCTTTTCCTACTTGTTGGCTTGCGAGTCTGTCTTTTACATTCTATAATGTGTTTGTAGCGGTCTAGTATCTCAAGCAACCTCTCTTCCCCTAGAGTTGTAAAATTGGCGCTTAGCTTTTCGATACTGTAATGATTTATTTGTAAGATATAATTAAAATTATAAAGATTCCCTACCTTCAACGTGGTTAGAATTCTTCTTCAAAACGATAAATAATATAAATTTTATGACATATTCGATATTGACTGGAAAAACAGCCATTATTTAATACTATAAAATCAATAAATTTGTAAAAATTATGACCCACCTTCTATGTGTACAACTAAGGTTAGAAATATAAAACGTGGTGCGTCTTAACACTTTGTGTAACCATGGATAAATAACATTATTCGGTCCTAACTGGTAACAACAAACTTCGAAAACAAAAAGCACTAGTTACTACCAGGAGTATTTGCTAGACCAACATTAATAGTTACTTTAACTTCCGGATTAGTAGATCTCTGTACGTTTTGCGTTTATACAACGCGAACAGACTTGATCTGAAGTCAAGTCTTGACTCCGAGTCTATAAATCCGTGAGTTACCCACTCTTTATACAACTGGCCCTTAAGGTCGTATGTAACATTTTCGGTGTTTTGAGATATTCGCACCATTGTATATAAAACTAAACCTATTTTGTAGTACTACAGAATGGCGTATGATATCCGGTTGGACTACGTGCAATAAACCACAGAAACAAAATTACGCACGTGCAAAAATATGTTATTGCCAAACAAAGGAAAGTCGTATGTAACACAAGTTATATGTGAAAACTCTTGATTAATATAAATTATTAACATTTGTAATGACATAACGTCGTGTGTGTTTGTATGTTACACATAGGACCACATACTTATAATAAAGTATTAACAAAAAGTCGTATCCGTACACTTATCACCTTGTGTCAAAATATGGTCAAAAACTTAATTGAAATGTGAACATGCTGTGCAAAGTGAAAATCAGAAATATACACCAAACACATTGTTTAACTCGCGTGACCCAAATTATTTAAATTCATTTGTTAAAGGTCTATTTTTAAAAGATTAAAATGTTCTTGTGGGGGCCCAAAAAGTTACACCTTTGGTTTTATAAAGGAAAATTTTTTATTTATTTTAAATTATTTGAATTCTGATAAATCTTGTAAAAGTTTCCTAAATCAAATTTCGAGAATTTAAAAAAAATATTTTTTATAAAATAATAATAAAGTTAATTAAAGATAATATTTAAATTTTGTGCTTAGGAAGGATCTTCTTACTTATTAATTTTTAAAATTTTAACAATTAAAGAAAAATTTAATCAAGTTTTTGCAAAAAAAAAATTAAAATTTGAATATTTGAATTTATCATTTTCTTAGTAAAATTGATTTGTCTTTTCAAATCTCCTAATACCAGTAATTGGGGACCCTGGACTTGGGAAAGTTTTTGTAAATCCTGTTAAACGTCTTTTATATTATTAACCAAATAGATTTTTTTAACTAAAATGATGGGGTAATTAGGGATGGGTTTTTTCATTTTTAATGTAATTTTAACATTACCAAGAGTAGAAAATTATTTGAAACCCAATAAGCAAAAAATTTGAAAAAAAAAAAAAAATTTTGAAACCAACAAAACAAAATCTTAAAAAATCTTAATGAAACTTTAAAAATTAATGGTTAAACTTAAAATAAAACGTTTAAAAATAAAATTAATTAAAATGCTGAAATGAAAAAACAATTGGCTTGTTCTTAAAAGAAATACCACTTGGGAAAAGGGTTTGGGGGCCAAAAATATTTTACTCGGATTTGTTAACTTTTTTATTGTCTTAAAGAATCCTTTTTCGTGTGGCTTCGGGTTGACTTTTTTACCCCCCTATTTTCAAATTGTTTTAGGTTGAAGGGCGTTCCATTTATTTACTGTTTCCAAACTTGAAGGAACTTTTCCTTCTAAAATTTCTCTAAAAGGGGGCAACAAATAAAAGGAAATAATAAATTCAAAATAAACGAAAACCCGGGGGGTAAAAGAAATTTGTTTTTTTCGGATTATGAAGTTTAATTTTATTTAAGTCATGAAGGATTTTACCACCCGCAATTGACTTAACTTAAAAATAACAATTTATTCTTTTCTTAAGCCCAATTAATTTTGTAGAAAGCAAAATTATGAGTAAACTGTTTCCTTTGTTAGTTTCTTGGGTTCCGGTTTATTTTTCGATTCCATAAGAAATTTTCACTAAAAATTTCTGTTTTCGTGAAAAAAAAAATCGGTTAAACCCCCAGGCCAAACAAATAAACGTTTTTTCGGTGCCCCCGTTCTTCCGGTTAAACCGTAGAAGAAAGAAATTTCCTCCAAAAAATTTTAAACCTTTTTTTTGAAATTATTTTTAAGACACCACAAAACAACACTAGACAATTTTAGGGAAAAATTTTTACATTATTCAAAAGTTCCCTATTTACAAAGCAGCTAACTTATTGTTTTTTCTCTGTCTTGTTTTAAATTTATAATTTACGTAAATAAATCTCGGGAGGTGGTTTAAAATATTGCCCTAATTCATTGTTTCCCAACTTTTTACTTTTCTTTTGGAAAAGTTGCAAAACTAAAAAATAAAAAATTAATAACCAATTAATTTTGTAGGTTTATTTCAAAAACATTTGTGTTTAAACTTTTTTGTTAGGGTTTACAAAATTTTTTCAGTCTGTGTTAAAAAGGTTAACATTTTAATTAAAATTTACAAATTTAAAGTTATTTCATTCCATTTTCTTCTTTATTCTTTTTTCCTTTATTCCAATTTTTTTCCTTACCCGTTTTGTTTTATTTCTTCTTTATCCCTTTGATAAATTCAAATCTCAATACCCAAAATGGGAAAATTCATTGTTTTTGGGAACCTTTTTAGTACTTTTGCATTTTTATTTCACCTAAGCAAAATTTTAGTTAAAAATTAAATAAGGAAAAATTTTTAAATGAAAAAGTTTAAATCGATTAGATTCAAAAAATAAAAATTTACCCAAAAAGGCTGAAAATTTATTTTGGAACTAATTTGAAAAAGAAATTGGGGTCCCTAAATGTGATTTAAAAAATTTATTATTTAAAGGGATAAATTTGTTCATTAGTTTTAAAATTTATGTATGGGTTTATTAACCATAGGAATGGGTTAAATTAAATATATTAATGTATTATGTAATTACCTGTTTATACACGGGATTATTTTGGCAAACACTCCCCAAGGTTTATCATTTGGGCCTAGTACGTCACCTTTGGTAATTTTCCTACGCACAATTAATGGTTAAAGGATTTAAATTTTCCGTGGGATTAACGACATACTTTCCTTTCTTACAATTAATGTTTCAGGAACAACCCAGGAGTTGAAGGATGCCGTATTGATATTTCCTTTGGTTACTGTTTTAGTTTGTTGAATATTTCCCGGGGTTTAGAAACCTTTCATCCTTAAGTTGGTGGTTCCATGGCGTACATTTACTCACGGCCGGGAAAATTTTAAGAAAGGACTTTCCGCTGAGCCAATCAGCTGGCATTCGGTATTTTTGGAATAGCCACATGGTTTTTTCTGAAGCATCTCCCAGTTTTGGTAAAGAAAATTCCAGTTCTGGATCAGACCTAACTAAATAGCAATCTTTCGTACTTGGAACTTATTTTTCCCTGGTAACTGCAGTTTGGCGCAGTTGGAATCCCGATTTCGGTTTATTCGCGGTTAATCAAGGAAAGTATGTTCTCCTTCTAGGGTTACCGGGAACCTTTGCTATAGGACCTTAAAAACCCATCGGGTTAATTGGCTCTTGGGTGGTTTTTGCAAGCGATTATTGGAATCCTGAAAGCGCAGGAATTGTTGTGATTGGCGCACATTTCACCCCCTCGTTTCTTGTCCTTTTATTTCCTCCCTAACTTTTGGTTTGTTTTACCAATTTAGTTCTTGAAACGTAAAACTTCCTTCAATTTACATTTTCAAAGTTAGTAAATTTTTGGAATATGAAACGATTTATCATTGCGGGAGTCTACCTTTTGGCCCAGGTTCAACGTAATATTCCGAAATTCCCGGGGTCCTTTAATTAAAATGCCACCTTTTAGTATTAACCTTCTTATTGGAATTGTAGTTTAAACCTTTATCTACCATTGCCTATTTAATTTTTTACATGGAACTTTAGATATCTTTTACATTATTGTTAAACAAAATTTTTTGTTTATTTAACACTTTTTAAACCTTAACATTTTAAAATTAAATTTTAACGTTTAGTAATTTCTTAATTTAAAGGTTTTAAGTTTAATTTACTCCTTTAACATTGAATGGCTTATTTTAAAACTAAACAGAAGATTAACAAATAAACTTGCCTCCAATTAAAAAATTTTCCAATTAATACCAATTAATTGAAAAAATTTATTTATTTTAAAATAACAAAATTTCATTCTTATTGATAAAAACGCTTGTTTTTTGGGAAACAATACCAGGTATTCAAATGCCATTAAAAGAAATAAAAAATTTTTAAAACTTCAACCGGCCCGTTTGAACCCTAAAGATTTAATTTAAAAATTTAAAACCAAATTTTTAATAAATTCCGTTTGAAAATTAGGAAAACCCGAGTTTAAAACACTTCTATGAATTATTAAATTTTCAAAAATTTTTATACGCAATTAAGGGAACAGGTTGGTTTTTCCGAGATTAATTGTTAGTTTAAACAAAGTAAAGTTTTATTTTTTAAAGAATTTACCCAACATTTTTATTTCAAATTTTTTAATGAGTCCAGAAAAATTTTAAATTTTGAAAATAATTAAACCAAAAAAAAAAATTAAAACCCCGAAAACGTTCTTCTAAACTGGATCTTCAGTGGGCCTGGATGAACTAAGAAACTGGTTACCGTGAGCATGATTGTTGGTATGGTGAAAGCGAAAGTATCATGAGTTTTGAATAGCCTAAAGATGGACATTATTCATTAGAATCTGTTTGTTTTGGAAGTTTTCTAAACTTTTATAGTAATCAAGTTCGTACTTATTACTATCATGTTTAGTTAAAGATATCTTATCCACTACAAGACTTTTGTCAAACATATGTAGGGCTACATAAATCTTATCCTAACGTTTTTATTTGAGCTAAATGTTCTTTAAAGCGAATTGTGATACGTCGTTTAGTTTGCACTACATAAATTTGTTCACAATTTTAAAATTAATTTTATAAACTTCCGACCTATACTGCTTAACCGTTTAATATTTTGGATTACCTAAACTGGTTTGCAAACTATTATCTGAAGTAGTGACTGTTTGAAAATTCATTTTGGGACAGGTTGTAGAGAGACCTTTTGTATAAGCTGGATAGTTTTATAATATTAATACTTTGTTTTTTATTGTTCTATAACGTTACCTAATCTTGTTCCATTGTTAACCATCATCCTATGTGATTTCATCTTAATTATATTCATAACCACTTCATCTGAAAATCCATTATATGCAGCAATTTCATTAATGGTGCGCAATTATTTATTGTAATTTTGAAGTAAAAGGGAAAAATTAAGCAATCTGCCACGTGTCTAACCTACCACGTCACATAAAATTGGAAGAAATTTGTTAGCTCGACTAGTAACTCAGTCAAACGGTCCTGAGACCGCAGAGCACTCGGATAACGTGGGTGTTTTGAAGCGTTGATGAAGAGAAAATAGATGGTTAGGTTAGTTAGAAAGCAAGAATAAAGTTGCAGACAGAACGATGGAAAGAACAGACAAGAACCAGGCGCCACAAGCTTTAAAAATAAATTATTATTTCTTAAAAGAGAGACTCTGTAAAGCTTGAACCAGGAAAACAACAGGAATAGCAAATACACGACAGTTCCCTCAGCAAGCGAAATTTATGGATAAATTTCCCAACAACGAATGATATGTATCTATATTTAATAACAACACACAGACTAAACAGTCGATATAATTTGCTCTTATCTTTATTATAAGGAGACGTTGATTACGTTTCCCCGAACATGCATTTCTTTTCCCCGAAAACAAAGCTAAGTATAACTGTAACCTAATATCACGATATGAAACAGTAAAACTTTGTAATTATCATATATTTTCAATATTGATACTGACGAGGGTAAGTCGCGAGATTTTACTTGAAATAACATCAACTTATTTTATAAACAACAACAAATGAACCCAAAACCCGAAAAGGAAGATTTCATACATATATATCACCAGTAATATTTTAATTCAGAAAGGTAACAATCCAACTTTCCTTTCGTTTCACAAAATCCAACACAAACCCCTTTAATAATTACAGTTTCAATTAAATAATCGGAGAAGTTTGTTCAGTTCACTATATTAATCCTGGCACGGATATACGAGTAACGAATCATTTTCAATTAGATACGAATGATCTGAACACTCTTATTCAGAATGAAAGAAAATTTGTACTTAAAACTAACAACCATAATTTAAATTAACACGGTGTCCCGCGCTAATGCTTGACTTACTTAATACAGAAACAATACGAAAGATGCAACCGGTACAGACACAAGGATTTGAGTTTCTGCTACTGCGCACTGTAGCGTAAATGGTAGCTAATAAAATAGTATCAAAGATGGATGCTAAATGCTAATACATCACTGAGTGTTTTAAGTAAAATTTCAGTAATAATGACAGTAAGTTTGGCTAAAATATGTACACAAAATATTAGCTAATGGTTTGATCAAATTATAACAGTTCTACATTAGTGAAATCTTTACGAAAGTTAAATGGATTTGGATATCAATATGACATCGATATTGTATCAAAGGTAACCAGTTTATTAAAATTCTTTCTAGTATGGTTAATTTAAATGCTGTTTTTGTAAATTCTGTAGAGATCCTCCTGAAGGCAGCGTATAACGTGTGATAGGTTCGAAAGTATACTCAGCAATACAATGTACTAAACATGCGATAATGGAATAATCTGACCTCGTGTTGATCGAATACTGGAGCCTTAGTATAGATTAGATTCCATTATCGTAATCTCCAGTGACAATGTAACATCAACGATAACGAGACAACAGTACTTGAAGCACAGCTACCAGTTATCTAAGAACAGTTCCAGTTAAGAGAGCATTGTAGCAAAACGAAAAGCGGACAAAAAGTTACATGACGTATATCTCAACACACCAATAGGGTAAATGTGGGCGAGACGCCGTGTGGGAGAGATGCCGCACTGGTAATATTTCCGATCATCCAATACAGGAGCATTGAACCGTCGTGAATTCGATACCCCTCACCACACGGCTTAGGAGGCCATTGTCTGTCCGGCTGTCGTCAGCGGTGCATCTGTGTCGCGCGTTTAAGTGAAAAAACACAAAAATAATTAATTACTCCAAACTTTTAATGTACTTGCTTATTTATGAAAATTAACTGTAGGTATGCGTGGTAATTAAGGTAAAAACCATTTTTATGGCGTAGAATGCTATTTATTCTACATGTTTTTAGAATATTTTGTTACGATTTTTAATTTATAACCTTATCACTACAGTGCGGCGTCTATCCCACAAAAAAGGGAGAGATGCCGCGCTTCATCTTGTATGCTTTACTTGTATTACTTATATAATTTAATATTATATTTTTCATAATGCCCCGGAAGTATATCAGGAAAGGAAATATCAGAAGAGCTGAATGGACGGAAGAAAACATCCAAACGGCAGTAGAAGGACTAATATCAGATAAACTAAGCAAATGTGCCGCTGAAAAATTATACAACGTCCCAGCTAGGACCATATCAAGGCGTATTTTGTCTGGGTCCGTCAAGGAAATTGGACTTGGACCTCAGCTTTCGCTTGGAATAGATAACGAACGACGGTTAGTGGCTTATATTAGAAAACTCGGTGCTGCCGGATTTGCCCCTGACAGATAATGTATTAGAACTTTGGCATACGATTTTGCGGAAAAACTGAAACTGCTACATCGATTTTTACATGAAAATCATTGGCTGCAGGTCCTGGAAAGGAATAAGGATATTTCTGTGAGATAAGCACAGGGTCTTTCTGTGGCAAGAGCGCAAGGAATGAATAGAAAGGAAGTGGCAGATTTTTTAATTTACTAGAAAAGAAATGTTGGACAGCGATTTGATGAATTCGGGAGACAATATTATCAACGTTGATAAAGTGGTATACAGTTGATAAATAAGCCAAGTAAAGTCTTGGCAGAAAAGGCGACAAAGGATGTGCATGTATTAACACCAAAGAGAAAGACGAAACAATTTCATTGGTTGTTTGTTATAATGCCGTTGGATATTTCTTACCACCAGTTCTCATAATGAAAGGGGTTAAAAAAGGCAGAATTTTCAGATGGACTACCTCATGGCTCTCAAATTTACATGAGCAAGAAATCAGCTTACTACCGAACTTTTTCTAAAGTGGTTTAAAGAGCATTTCTTGCCTCGGAAAGCATCCAATGGCAAAACTATTTTGGTATTAGACTGCCACTGTTCTCACTCAAACTCAATATTATAATATGTTTGCCCAGTCACACCACTTAAGCTTTGCAGCCGTTGGATAGAAGCTTTTTTAAACCATTAAAAACATATTACACCAAGGAAACAAATGCTTGGATAAAACAAGAAATTTAACAAGATACCAAGTTGGCTCTCTGATTGGTGCTGCCTGGGGAAAAGTCGCCACTACCGGAACTGCCTCATCTGGTTTTAAAGCTTGTGTAATTTTTCCATTAAGCGCTAACATTATACCAGATCATTTTTTTTGCAATATCTGATCAATCAACACCGTTGACGCCACCGACACTCCAATCTTCGAGATCGATACAACCTGGGACGTCAACATCACTCCCTGGAAATTCGACATGTCCTGGACCTTCAACATCCCCTACTGGACCTCCGACATCATCTTCCATTCTCGATCCTGTTATGTTATATAACCAAGAGACTCCCTCGAAAACTTTGGAAAATGTGATCCCTATCCAAGAGTCTCCTACGAAATTATAAACCCAAGCTAAGAGACCGTTACGGAAGGTTTTGAAAATATAAATCCAATTCAAGAGACTCTTAAATTTTGGAAGAGGCGCTTGCATTACCAAAAATACAGGCTTCAGCAGTTAAAGGGAAACAAGTAGCATGCGTTTTGATGTCTCCTGAAAATATTTCTTTTAAGAAGACCAAAAATGCATCTTTGATCAAAGGGTTTAAGAAAAATATGCAGATGGCCAAATCAGAGAAGAAATTAGAAAAGAAAGTAGAAAAGAAAAGAGAAGAAGAGGATAAAACAGAAGATGTACAAGAGTAAAGAAAGAAAATTGTATGCCTATAAAAGGCCTATAGAAAACGATTGTAACGTTTGTGTCGAGTGTTGGGAAAATTATTACCACACAAAAATAAATCGGACTGGATTAAATGTCTAGATTGCCAAAAATGGCTGCATGAATCATGTACGCTTTATAAAAATTGTGTAATGTATGTGGCCGTGAACAAATAAGAAAAATTAATTTAAATAAAAGAAATAGACTCAAATTGCATTTCTTCCATATGGTGGCCACTATCCCACAGTGTGTGGGATAGACGCCTTTACCAACGGTCTAATTCTATTTTTGGTGTCTATAGTTCTCAAAAATTACTATGTTCTTTGGGTTTGTTTTGAAAATAAATAACGTTCCTTTTGATTAAAATTGTTCTTTACTTATATCCCTTATTAGTTTTTTATTATACAGTTTAACCAAAATGTGCGGCATCTCACCCACTGTTACCCTAAGGACAACTCCGTAGATAGAAGACTAGCTCTATGTGATGAGTTAACACGATCTTGTTAAATTATAATTCTTGTACGAATAAATATTAAATTATCGTATTTTAAGCCAAGTTTTGTGTGCAAGTAATAGTTTACTACATTCGCATCAATACCGATTATATTACTTTGCAAAGTACAGAAATACTATATATGAAAATTTCCTATAAAATTGATGGTTAACATCAACGAAACAGAAAAAAAGAGATTTTCTCGAAATGTATATATATATATATATATATATATATATATATATATATATATATATATATATATATATATATATATATATATATATATATATATATATATATATATATATATATATATATATATATTACAGGGATCTCGAGAACCGTAAAAGATACGAAGTCGGTTAAATAGGAAGAAAGTTGTGCATTTTAGTGCTTAACAAAATGCTTTTTGAAATCTAACAAATTTCGATTGGTTCCGGAGGTATCCGCAAAAACTGAAATTTTGCAAAATCGTTTTAATTTTTACTGGGTTTGTTTCAAGAGAAATTTTAAAATAAGTGGTACTTTCTCATAGCCACTTTTTCCCTTCTACAAGATGGAGTTATTGAATTTGAAATTCGACGTTTCGTCTTTGACCGACCATCACCAACTTCATTTTTTAAATACGGCTCTATTTTCTAATATCAAATTCTTGAAGCCTTTTCAATTCTGAATTCAACATTGTACCACACTTCACGATTTGGGTATGTTTTAGACCTTATTTGAGTATTATTAAAAGTTTTACTCAAATCGAAGCTGCCTTATAAAATCTCTCATAAATTTAATTATTTCAGTTATTTCAATTTATCGAAAAACACTATAAATAAGTTATTAACAATACTTTTAACAATAAAGAACAATAAAACTTACTATTTTTTTTATTAAAGATTACAAATAAATAAGGCAGATAATCAATAATTATTAATAAGTATTAAACACACACAGGTATTAAGAATAAAATATATAAAAGATATCAATAAATCTAACATCAAGGAGTCGAATTTTGCATCGATCTTAGTAAGTTTCAATGTCTCAGGTATCTATCACATTTCTACATCTATTTGAAAGAAAGTAGGCTTTGAAAAAAAAATGAACATCTCACAGATGTATTAAATTTGACATTTACTGTGAAATTATTTTCTTTAAAAACGTTTTTCTTGCATTTTGTTGAAATATGGAACTTTATTCAAATGAAGAGAAATTTGATATGATAACTTGTTTCATTTTAAGTAACCGCAACTGTTATGCAGCGGAACGTATGTATTTAAATAAATATCCGGAAAGGACATTTATTAAGTCAGTAGTTAATCTTAAAGAATACGGTGCGTTTAAGAAACCTGTACTTTCTCGACAAAAGCCTAGTAATGAAGAAAAAGTAAACAACATATTATTATCAGTTATTGAGAACCGCGGAATATAAACTCGGAAAATTGAACAAAACGTTGGTGTGGCGAAATCGACAGCACAATTTATTTTAAAAAACAAAATTTCATCCATACAAATACAGAATTTATCAAGAACTTAGGCCCGGTGATGCAGAAAGGCGTCGAACATTCTGTGAATAGTACGGACGAGAATGTTATGACTCATGAAAATGAAGCTTTTCGTTATCAGATAATATGGTCTGATGAGAGCATGGTGACTAAAAATGGGATTTCTAATAGACGAAATATTCATTACTGGGCCACAGAAAACCCACATTTGCTTAAAGAAATAAGATATCAACATCGTTTTGGATTCAATATGTGGGCCGGAATTGTGGGAACACGAGTTATAGGACCATTTTTTTCCATCATAATTTAAACTCTGAGCATTACCTCAATTTACTACAAAATGACTTGGAAGAAGCCTTGGATAATTTACCTCTAGCAGAAATTCGCAACCATTGGTTCCAACTGGACGGTGCGTCTGCACATAATTCAAGGGATGTTAATGAGTACCTTTTAAATAAATTTCCAGGAAAACTTATAAGCACGTATTCTGAAACGCCATGGCCAGTACGTTCACTCGACATTACTCCATTAGATTTCTTTTTTGGGGATATGTCGAAAATTATGTTTATAAGGAAAACTTTGAAACAGAACAAGAACTCAGAAGATTGGTGCTTCAAGCTTTTCAAAGTATAACACCATTGAAAGTGGAGGCCAAATCCTCGAGTTGTTTTTGGGGTAACACTTTTTTAGTACGTTTTGCAATACTAAGGACGACGCCGGCTCCTTGCAAAACCCCAAACAAAAAACAATTATTTTGTTAGAAATAAATACGCAAAAATGTTTAAATACAGATTATGTTATTCATTAAAAATAAAAACTCATCTACCAAAAAGGAGAGAACTAAGAAAAATTTATTTTGGAACATAATTTGAAAGGAGCAAACTTGGGGTCCCTAAAGGACCCTGTGTCGTACCTAATTTAATTGATTTTAAAGGTTCGTATAATATTTGTATGCATTATGTTTTAAAAATGTGTATGTACTGTGTGTTATCGTATTACCATAGGAGATAGGAAATAGTTACATAAAATCGATACTGGTACACTGTACTTATCCGGTGCATTTCACCTTGTCGCCGTTACTCCGTAACGGCGACTGTGCGCTAAAGATCACTCCCCACAGGTTAGTGGCAGTTTGTGTCTCCGCTAGTACCGCTGCCACCTTTCGCCTAATCTAAGCCTACGAGGAGCACAGAATACCGTCGATCTCAAATGCGGATGGAGCGGGAGTTTTCTCGCTTGTGGATTTAACCGTATTCAATACTTCTCCCTTCTCACTACCGCTTACCATCGCTTTCATGTAACTAACGCCGGTTCGGAGTTGATAGGATGCCGCTATTGACGATGTCCTCTTCGGTTACTGTTGGGGCAGTACGTCGAACTGATTTCGCTGCGTGAGACGTAGAAACCTTTGCTATCCTTGGAAGTTGGATGTATAATTACCACTGCAGTTCACTCTCAGCTCAGTCGGCACGGGGTTTCGTGTATTCGCTAGAGTAGTGATGTGCTGCACACTTGACGAACCACCTACTCCATTTTTCTGAACTTTAGATTCTCATGTAGACCAGCAGAAGCGGGATCGGTTCTGAAGCAAGAAACGGTATTTATACCGCATTAGCCTGCCACAGACCTTGGCTGTAGCAGGTTGGATTCTGGATTCCTCGGTTAAGGGGGTGTCTCGTTGGTCTAATTCACTGGAGAATGTGGCCCTGTTCTCCTTCTCACGGCGGATTACCGGGGGCACCCTCTTGCTGATAACGGCAACCTCTATGGATTAAGAGCGTTCTGTGGTGTTGCCAAGGGCCTCGAATGACGTGCACCCAACCGCTGCTTTGTAGATCTGTGGCGCGGCAACGACTGGTGCAGCATTAATCTTCTCTACAGTTTTCTTGTCTTTCCTCTTCTATTTCTCCCTACTCTTTTTGGTGGGGTCTTGGGTGGTAAGGTCAATGTATAACACCGGTTCTTCAAACGGTGGGAACATGTCACTCCGCGGAGTGTACATGTGACAGCGCTCTAGCTGATGCTCTCTACCCGGAATCATGATAACTATGCTCGTGATGGCACGTTGGCGGAGAGTTCGTAGCTTTTAAGCGTATGCTCTAATCACAGACAGTGAGTGCTCTCGCGGGCGTACCTTTAATTAAAATGACACCTGGTCTTATTAGATAACCTTGCGATTAGTGTGATAGTTTGTAGTATATAACTTTATGCGTACCATTAGTCGATATTTAATTTTAATTAACGATGGAACCTTTTTAGATACATTTTACATTCATTGTTAAGACTACATTTTTTTTGTTTATTAATAATCTACTTTTTATAAACCTTAATACGTGTTCTTTGGAGGCAATCTGAGCGTTGTAGTAAGTTACGGAACTTTAAGGTTTTAAGATTAAGCTACTCCTTGTAAGCTTTGAATGGGACTTTACTTTTAAAAACTCAAAACATGTAAGATTAGCTTTAACTCCATAAACTTCACGACACTCCACCTGTGAGGATGGATGAAATTTTTCAATTATACTTTTAACTCTAGTTGAAAAAACACTTTATCCTCTAGTTGTACAAATAACAATAATTTTCATTCATTATTGATGAAAAACGCTTGCTTGTATGTAGGGAAACGATTACCATTGTCTATATCCCAAACTGCCATCCTGTACGAAATAAAACATTTTAGAAGGACCTTCAACCGGCGGCCGTCTTGAACCCTAAAGATTTTTAATTTGAAAAATTTACCAAACCAACTTTTTTACCACTGCGCCGTTTGAAAATTGTGCGAAAATGTCACAAAACGTTTAAAAAAACACTTTCTATTGACCACTATGAAAGTTGCAAAAGAATATTTTATAGCGCAATTAATGGAACAGAGATAGGTCTTTTTCTCGAGATTAAGTTAAAGCAAAGTAAAGTTTTTTTATTTTTTTTAAAGAGAATTTTACGCTTCCTACACTATGTTATTGCAAGAGGTCTTCTAATGAGTCCTAGACAAAAAATATTTGACAATTTTTGAGAAATTTAATATGAAAAACAAACACCCACGCACCAAACAAAAATTAAACAACACCGAAAACGTAACAATATCTAAACTATGGTCTACAGTGGTCGCCTGGTATGAACTAAGAAATTTCTAATTTGTATACCATGAGCGAGTAAAGATTCGTTGCTCATCTGGTGAAAGCTAAAGTATTATGAGCTTTGAATAGCCTAAAGACGTAGGATAAATAATTTTATACTCGTAATTAAGGATTTTGTTATAGCAAACTCAATTTATGTTGTTCATGATTTTCGATCAGCTAATAAATCGTCTGAAAAATCAGAGATATTTATGCTACTCACTGTATGACTAATTCAAATAGTCAAAACGATAATATTGTTATCGCAAAACAACTTTCATCTAAATGTATCAGAGGTCAATGCATCAAATGAGGAAAATCGAACCTGCAATCATAACGGTATTTTGCAAAATTTAACAAAACAAGAAACACGATTTCCATTATGATCAACTATTTTAACATATATTGAAATTCTACGAAAGAACAATTTTACGAAATGAAAAAGGTATGGGAAGGCTGATTTAGACGTTATTTTTTTTTATTTTGTCCCTTTAACACCCTCATCTTGTAGGTGACATGTTCCAATTTGATAATAGAAATATTTTTTTATGTAAAACCTTTGGTTCCTAGGAGTTTACAAGTTACGAATTTTATTTACCTTACCTTTCAAGCAATACCCTCGTCCTTTATGTGTATTGTTTGGAAATAGATTGAATGGTATATATTAATAATAGATGCATTACTCTGAACTTAAAATGATTGCAACTTTAAGATGTATAAGTTGTAATTTTGTTCTACTTCATTTATTTATACAGTAACATCTTTCCCTGCATCAACTTTTTGTTGTATTTCCGTAACAAAAATATTATTCTAAAGCTAAATTGATTGACATTTAAGAGTTTAGAGGTTATGAAGGTATTTCTACTTGATTCATATGTACAGCATCCTTACGTCGTAGTTGTACTGTTCAAAAATATCCTAAACGGGTTATTTTAATGACATAAATAGCTTTTAAGGTTGTATTTATTGACACAAAAAAGTCTAGAGGTTATAATTTTTGTAACTTCACCTTCGCAATTTCACTTAGCTCAAGATAAGGTGGATTCGCGTGAATTAAGAAGGTATTTGATTAATCTGTATTAGAATGTAGTCGAACTTTTTTACAGAAATATAATATAACATAATATTATACAAACAATGGTCATAGACTGCTTTATTGATTCTAATCATATTTGGATGATTTCACACGAACATTAGAATCATAGGATTAGTCTTCTGTTCTCAACAAAAAACAAAATATTTATTAGATTATTAGAGTAACATGAGAAACAATAGGATAACAAGACAATCACTAAAATTGTTATCTTAGCTTCATCCTTTGTATCAACTTTTATTGGTTCAGTTAAATTTTAAATAGCAAGAAGAAAGCGACGGTTTTTTTCATTCAGCACTTTACACCACAAATGCTTACCTTGTTTAATGTTTGTGTTCGACGCACTGAAATTGAAATTATACCCTAAGTAAACCATTTGTTAATTTAGATAAATCTCATAAGCTACCTAAGTAAAATATGATTAACAAATGCTTACGAAATTAAACTAGTGTATTTGTATCGTCTACTCGATAAACTCGTAAGTCAATTTTAAAGTTATACCTCGTTATAATTTCTACATATTTTCTAAAGGACGGTTAAATACGGCCCTAAAATACGGTTAAATAAATTCATTAAATTTAATTCAAATCAGTGATAGTCGCTCAATAAATTTTAAAAAACGCAAACGTTCAAAAATATTTCCAACGCTTCCTAATGTTTGCAATGCCATTCTGGGTTTTCGTTAACCTGCAGTACGTTAATCTTATGTTATATTTTTGTCTGGTGCCATGGCTGTGTAGTTCATATTGTTTTTTAGCGTGAGAAATGTTTTTGTTAGCATAGCACAGAGCTTCTAGGATGAAGAGACAAGGAAACGTCAATATTTTTAAATCACTAAATGACTTCCGTCAGTCATCTCTGAACTGTAATTTGGCAATAATTCGAAGAGCTTTGCGTTGAAGTCGAAATAGATGAACTATGACCCCATGCTAAAATTGCATACGAAAGAGTACTATGAATTAAGTGAAAATAAGCCGTTCGCATAACGTATTGTTCTGTAATATTTTTAACAAAAAGACAGATTTGTTGATTTTGTTAGTAATACTGCCATAATAAATTCAAACATTTAGTGACAAAAATTGAAGAAGCCTTCGTAAAAAAATGGACCAAATGATACTACGCACAACAACGTAGGTCGCGAGCCTGTATTAGGAACAATGGGTTACACTAGAGATAAATAAATACATGTCTGATTAGTAAATTTTATTTTATTTGTGTTCAATGTTTAAATTGGGAAACTTCAATTTCCCAACAGTTGCATTGTAATTCTTGTAATTGACCGATTACCGCAACATGTGATACATCGTTCGGAAGATAATAAACCGCAGATATTTTTAAATGTATTTTACCTCAACTCCATTTTTTAATAATACTTCCTCGAAAATGTTATTTGTTAATTTGCGAAAAAGTACTTTTTAACATTAAATATGATCCATTGCTTGTTTGGTTATTTATTGTGTAAATTCACAGAATATCTCGAAAACTCGTTAGACTTTGTAGTAAGGTATGTTTAACTTAATCCAGTCTAAATGATGTCCACTCTCAGCTCCGCAAGGCTTTGCATCGACCTTCCAAACATCCTATATAATGTGGACCTCCCTTCACTTTTCTACCTTAAGGCTTTCCGCCCTTTATAAATAAATTTCTATTTTCTGTGCTTAAAGTTGCCTACTCTTAAACAGCAAATATTTATCCCAAGTACCTGCAGAAAACAATGAACTATTTTAATGCTCTCTTTAATAAAATAATAATAACCGAAGGAGTTGTGGCTCGATTTGTTCATGTTTAAAGTTGTCAGAAAGCAGTGGCACATAACCTGAACATTCATATTTAGGATTAATTTTATTTTGTAACATAAAATCGATTAGGTATACGTTTTAATTTCGTTACCCATGCTCAGGACGAAGAAAAATAAAAAAAAAGTTTTTAAAAGAAATTGGCCGTAAGCATAAAAGCCGTTAAGCGGATAAGATTGGAAAACTTAATTACTTAATTACCTCCACATCCAACGGATGGGAAGTACTGTATTTTTAATAATACTAACTAATTAATTATATAATTAATGGTGAAAGTTTACATTTTCATAATTAATTAATTGATAATATTTAGGGATTCTGTACGTCCAGATTTACAATCAAAGAACGCTACCTTGGAACGTGAAGATAGATTAATGGATATTGGGTTGTAATGTTCAGAAGGACCGCTAGATCTAGAAGTAGAAATTGGAACAATTCTATTGTAAAACCTCAAATTAATAGTGGTAGTCGCATTGTTGAATTGATTCCGTTTTTACAAGCACTGCATTTATTGAAGCACAAAGGATTTAGTTGTTGAACTTGGTTTCTGAAAAAAGAATTGGCCTGAAGGGTACATTAACTTTTGTGTGTGCAACAAAAAGCAAACTATTTGTACAGAAGGTGAAGCTGTCAAGGATATAAATTAATGTGCCGTATGTGGTGGGGTTTCCATAGGTGTTGGACATAGTCAACTTTTTTCATCGCTCAATATACCAACAATGTCATCTAATAAATAAACTGTCAAAGTGAAGTAGAAGAAACAATACATTAAGTCAGCTGGAATGAAATGTTAATAGCAGATACTGAAAGATCACGATTAGCGATGGAAGCTGGAGATGCGGATGCAGATGGCATTCCTTTTACTACTGTTATCGTCGATGGAGCCTGGGCAAAAAGGTCGTACAAAACTAATTATAACGCATTATTTGGTGTAGCAGCTATAGCTCTGTATACGAGTGTAAAAAACAAATATTGTAATTTATGTGAAAACATAAGTGTAATGGCTAGGAAACCCCTGTGTATAAGTGTCATAGAAATTGGATCTACATCCATGGCACCAGCTATTATGTTAGATGGTTTTAAACGTTCTACGACAATGTACAATTTACGAAACAAACATCTGATAGGAGACTGTGACAGTAGCATATACAAAAAGATACAAGAAAACAAAACCATATGGGCCAAATTACCACATTGTGAGAAATTTTTGTCAAAAATTAAAAGAACTTACCAGAAGATCTAAAGTAGATTAAAATATTAAATCGTTTATTGGAAGCAACATACGAAGATTTAGAACTGCTATTGTAGGTGCTCTCAAACAGAAAAAGAAATAAAATGTTTCCCTGCCAAAAAAAAAAAAAATTGAAAATTTAAAGCGAGATGTAATCACTTCGACATATTTTTGGAGATAACGCAAACTGTAAACAAATATTTTTGCGAGGGACCAAAACTCGGTGAATGTAATATTTATACAGAAATCCAAGACTGCCCAATATTCGACGAAGCGCTGATGCGCGTTGGCAATAATTCTGTTAGCCAGCTGGTCGACGTCGATAACAACAGTGTAGAAAATTATAATTCCGTAGTTAATAAATTATTGGGAGGGAAATTGCAAACGTGGCTCTTATGAGACTAGATGCAAGGCGGCTGCTGTTAGTTTTAATAATCACGGCTGTTTTGTAGACATTGTACAGAAGTACGGAGGTATGGTAGGAACTTTACAAAAGAGTTTTCAGAAAAACTGGGAAAAGAATTAATATTTCAAAAAGAAATAGAGCTGCTTTTAATGAAGGTACTGCTTATGGTTCTGTGTTGGATTGTGTGCCCGATATAAATAAATACGAACTTGCTATGAATAAAATAAATATTTAATTGAATTGACTACACATATTGTAGGTCAAAACTTAAATCCGGCTTGGTAAAAATAAAGATGTAATTTTCGATTTGTTTAAAAAGTACGTCAAAATTCTAACACTAAACGTTTGGTGAAAAGCATGTTAAACAAACTACCTATAAAATCAAAATCCCTAGAGCACGGAATTATAAACGAAGTTCAAGCACGGCAGGCATTTATCAGATCAACAGGTTTAGATGTTATAGATTCTGGACTTTTTATAGATCCAGAATATCCCTTTATCCGTGCATCACCTGACAAACTTGTAGGTGATGATTTCATTCTTGAAATTAAGTGCCCATTTGTAACCATACCTCCTTAAGCTACAATTTTAGCTGATAAAGGTTTGGTTATAACACACTAGGTTTTGTGCCTTTTGCTCAGTCGAAGGTTAAGGTAGGCGGGGTTCATAAACATTATCAGATGTTGCTTTTAAATAATATATATATATATATATATATATATATATATATATGTATATAATAGATATGTTCGGTTTACAAATTGATGTTGCTTGTTTTATGGAAAAACAAGTGAACCATGAATATAATGAAGTTAAAAAAATTGACAATAACAAGCTTTATTTACTACCTTAATTTTGACTATAAATGATAATATCATAGCTAATGTTAGTAAATATTTTACTACCTAAAGTTTGATTATAGGGAAGAACATCTTAAAGCAAAATTAAGTAAAAGAAATGTGTAGAACTATTAATAGAAATAAAAGACCTTATTTTAATTATACTGTACTTCTGTAGACTACGAAATGACGGCTTGTTGAATCAGCGCTTGGAAAATTTCGTTGCGTAAATTTTACATGAAACTGGATTCGGATGCATTCAAATTCCCGAATGTATACATTTTGCTGGTTTAATGGATATTAAAATTCCACTTCATGCTAACAAAGGTTATTGTGTCATTATTGGTTGAACGCAATGACACCGTAAAGAAACTAACGGTAAAATGCAATTGGTTAAGTAATTATGAGGATTAATAAAATAAAGTAAAACGTAAAGTAGAAGTAAATAAAAAGTGCCGTAAAGATTATACAGCACTTATTAAAAATTTTAACAAAGCTACAATGGATGCGCTACATCCACCTTCAAAATATCAAAAAAGGATCGCTAAAGTAGTCTTTGCGCATGCACATGTGAATCAAATGTGCGAACAGTATGAGTACGAGTTTATTTTTACAATAGTTAAATGCATGTTTTTATGCAACTATGATATGCAGTACAGGCTGCACGCAATGCATGTTAAGTTGCCTAAATAAACGCAAATTTTATTAACAAACGTAAAGAGTTTGTTACACACCCCTCCCCCCTTCTTTTAATCTGGAATATCATAAAATATTTTAAGAAAATCTAACGAAATAAAAAAAATTAATCTAAATAAAATTCAAATATAAATGTAAACGGTATTACCAAAATTCTAAATAAATGATCAAATAGAACAAAATCTTATCCTAAATGTACGAAGAAATACGGAAACTTGCGGTGATGTTTGTCAGGAAAGACCCCTCGCAACCGACGCGCAACCGCCGCGCACGCCACATTTGGAACTGTAGGGTCCAAAACCTAAAATAAAGTTATGCAAAACTTTAAACTGATGGGGTTCGTGAAGCGAGCCACCACCAGAGGAGCAAATGAAAAACTCCCTTGGTACTCCAAAAACAAACTCCCGCAGACAAGGTAAAATAAGTCAAAATCGGTGTATCAAAGTCTTCACCAGTCACGATGTATTGATGGAGTGGGTTGTGTACTCTTTCCGAACACATACATAACTCCACCCAAAAGTACTCAAGCTTCATAATCAGGAAGTCAGGGTTAGGATGTGAACTATTGACGAGGTTTACACGATAAGAACCAAAGAACACAAAACAATCAAGTTTAGAACACCGGTCAAATCAGGAATTATCAAAATCTAGAATTTTGAAGCAATTTTTGATAACCAAAATAAATAATTCGAACCAAAACAAAACGTATTTAAGCACATCTAGTATTCTTACCAATGGTTAAGTTTGAAATTTCACGTCAAATAACGATCATAGGTAAACTCAAAATGGTTATTTAATTTTTATTATTGCAACAATAGTAAATTGTAAACCCAATAAATGAAAATAATTTACCGGAGAGCCAATGTCCCAAAAAATCGGAAAAGTCAGTTCCACAATGTGATCTAAATATCAACAGTCATGCTATACATTTGTAACGAAAATAAAATAAATGATCTGCAAGGCCACCAAAATATATAAAATGATGTGCGAAATAAGTACAAAATAAAATCAAATTACTTTTGAAAAATAATCAAAGTAATTAAAATGTAAGAAGAAAACTATAATGTCTCAAAAATAATTTTTAATAAGAAATAATTTTGATTTAATGTGGTTTTAACACTTTAACATAAAAATACCCAAGGGTTTATCATTAAGAGTGGCCAATCGGTACGTGGTTGGACTTATCACTTCCGTAATTTTTGGTTCAATAAATTTTGGAGCTAACTTTTGTCTATAATTTTTATTGCATCCGATAAAGTAAAATTCTTTTTCCAAACTATATGGCCGACGTTTAATTTTAATGGACGACGTCGCAAATTGTAAGATTTTGAATTTCGTTCGTAATCTGCATGTAAATTTTGTTTTACATTCTTAAAAATTGATTATAGTTCATTTATATCTTGCATCCATTGTTCTCGTTTATTAATTGATAAATCATCCTTTTTAAAATCTTTTAATCGACCATAAAAATCTCCAGTAATCGGAATTGTTCGACCAAGCGCCGAAAAGGAAGGAGATAACTTAGTATATTCATGAACAGCGTTACGAATAGCATGTGCAATTGGAGGCATCGCATAGTAAATAAAATGTTTTTGAAAAATCTGGGCTCGCCAAGATAGGAGCATTTACTAATAAAGATTTAATTTTTAAAAATGAATCATTAGCTTCGTTGTTCCATGAAACTCTTTGAGATTGTGGATTGGAGCTAAAACTGTGGAAAAATCGTTATTAAAACGCATGTACCATGAGCACATTCCGATAAATCGTTTAACTTCTGTTAAAGTTTCCGGTTGAGGAAATTTTGGAATCACATCCACTTTTGAAGGATCGGTATGAAGACCATTTTTATCAATAACAAACCCCAAACATGATAATTGTGATTTACAGAATGCACATTTATTTAAATAAATATTTAATCATCAAGCCTTTTAAAAACTTCTTTCAAAATATAATAATGTCATCTAAACAGACAAAAACCGATTGAGATAAATCATGTCCCAAAATTGAGTCCATAAATCTTTATAATGTACTAGGTGCATTGATAAGTACCATTGGCGTAACGGCATATTCAAATAAACCTCTACGTGGAACATTAAAAGAAGTTTTATCACAACTTTCGGGGTCTAAAGGAATTTACCAAAAAGCTTCTTTTAAATCTATTGAAATCAAATACCTAGCATCTTTTAATTTTCCAAGATGTCGTTTAAAAATGGTAATGGGTAAGCATCTTTCTTAGTAATTGAATTGAACTTTTTTTTGAATCAAAGCAGACTCTAAACTCGCCTGTTTTCTTTCGAACCATTGGAGAAATCCACGGGGAAGAACTGCTTTTAATAATTCCATGATATAACATCTTGTCGATTTCTTTATTTTCATGTTCCAACATAACGGGAGATAAAGGGTATCTTTGTTTAATTGGTATGGCATCACCAGCATTAATAGTATACAAAATTTTAGTGGTTTTACCCAATTTTGAATTTGCCAAAGTTTTGAAAAGGTCAATAACTTGGTTCAATTCAGTAATTTGATCGGCATTAAGATCGTCGATGCCTTTAATCATCGAAAATTTTGTTTCTGCATAATTCGCAACAAAAGAATATACACCAAAATCAACCTTAATTTCAAACAATTGACATAAGTCCATTCCCAAAGTAAATGCAGTGGTAATAGTTTCAGAAACAATAACTGAAACTGTTTTTGTAATATTATTAATAGTCAAATATAAGTCAATACTTCCCAAAATGGATTGTAAAGAACCATCGGGAATAATTAATGATGGGAGAATTTCTATTTAACTTCAAATCGTATTTGTCAATTGAAAACATGGCGGGAGTACCTAGGATTGTAACAGTAGCTCCACTATCTGATAAAGCGACAAAAGTTTCGTTAAAAATCTTAACATTAATAAAAGGTCTAATATCATGTCTTTTTTCAACAAATTTCGAATTAATTTCTGGAGTTCCATAAAATTTATTTACTTTAATTAACCATTCTTTCCAAACATGTTGGTCAGTCTCGATAAAATTGTTAGGAACGTGTCGACTAACAGAACACTTCCCAGTTAAAAGTTGTTTGAAAATTTGCACTTTGGACAGTTAGTAAAAGTCACGTCTGAATGACCACATTTGTAACAAAAGGTAATATTATCATCGTTGTCACATTCGTAATATTTGGTTTAGCACCAGTAAAATTAGTTTTAGGTTTATTATTTTCATTCGAAGCAAAAGATTTTGATTTATTTTCAGGTTGTTTGTGAAAAATCTGAATTTGAATTGTATTTAATATTTGAGTTTTGTGATTCACCCTGTTGTAATTTTTTACATAATTCAACAGGATGAAAAATATTGGTAACATTGAGCGAATTGTGTTGTATACCAAGGCTGTAAATTTTTCATAATAATTTTAAGTTGCTCAGAATCAGTAGGAAAAACGTCTAATTGAGAAAATAAATTGATCATTTAAAAACTAAAGATGGTTGGAATTTCATCAAAATTCTGTTTCCTGTTTTAATTTCATTTAACAAAACTTCATCATGTCCTTCGGGCAAAAAGCTCATCCCATTGGGCTCTAAACCACATCAATCACCATCCAGAAAATAGATCGATTCCAGATAAAAACATATCTGCCTTCTAAATATTACGAGCAAGCATTAATTCTTCACACCTTCGTGTAAATGAAAAACTTCTTTTTCACTACCATAAAGTTTTAGATTTAATTTGTAAACAGGAATAGAATTTCTAGAAATATTTAAATTCTTAATTAAATTTGAAAAATCGCCAGTTGGAATATTTACGGCAGTACTAATCAGTTCATTATTTGACTTCAAAATGATATAATTATCAAAGTATAGTCAACACTTAATTCTAAATTATCATTAATAGATTCGATTAATTCTATATTATCATTACATAGTGAAAGTAACTAGTCACATAAGTGCACATGTTCATCGTCAATCGCTGTATAATTAAGCTCTCCAAAATATGTAAAAGACCGGTATGTAGTTGGAGATGTTCACTTTTCATTGGATTAATTTTATACAATATGAGTAAGTTTTTCTTTTAAACAAGCTAATTCTTCATTTTGGTTTATTTCAACTTTCGTATAAGAATCAAATAATTGTAAATCGACTTTTTCGAAATTTAGTTTACGTCGTAATAATTGGGGCTTTTCATCAACCGATAAATTTTCAGCCCCGACAACACTGCGGTATATCAGTTCCATTAATAAATCATCACTCCTAAGAGCATCTACTACATAATTCGACATAGTAATATATGACATACAAATAAGACACAAAATACAATAAAATTACAATAATCGTAAATACAAAATATTACAGTACCTTTATACGGTTGTCGTCAAAGTTCGGAATTGCAACAAACATAAGCCAAGATATCTGGCATGTACAGCATTAACATGCACAAAGATAATTGTAGATTTCATTAATTAAATATCCATACCATAGGTATGCCGAGAAGCAAATCGATGCCCCACGTCTGGAAGCCAGTGCAACCAACCCCCTCAAGCTCCAATTATAGTTGATAAAGGTTTGGTTTTGGTTGCTTTAAAAAAATATATATGTAATAGATACTTTTGCTTTACAAATTGGTGTTGCTTCAACCTGAAACTTACAAAAGCGCGCCAACTCGTTTCGGAAAAATAAGTAAACCATGAATATAATAAAGTTAAAAAAAATTGACTATAACAAGCTTTATTTACTACCTTAATTTTGTTTATAAATCATAATATTATAGCTAATGTTAGTAACGATTTTACTACCTAAATTTTGATTATAGAGAAGAATATCTTATAGCTAGCGCTAGTAACGATTATTTAACTTAAATAAAACTAATTTACAGTGGCGAAACTAGGGGGGGTGCAAGGTGTGCCAGGCACACACCAGGCAAGCCGTGACACACCCCAGAAAAACGGGGCACTTCCCCATTTTTCATTCTTATCTTAAATTCCATCTAACAACTTAATTCGTTAAATCTTAAACCATTGCAATAAACAAATGAGTAGTAATAGTGACATAGTGATAAGTACAATTATTAATTATTATTTATTATGTAAGGACATTAGAATATTCGTCATTCGAGCATAAGTTGTATCGGTGAAATAATATTTGTTTAGCTAAGCGGCGCGGCGGCGGTAGACTGCTGACTGTGACTGTGCTGCTCTTGGAATTGTTTTGGTTCATGATACTGATATGCGTTGAGTGTTGATGCATAAACAATAGTATGTATAGATCCTCTTTCACGATGTAGTAAACCCAGCAAGCATAAAGACGCTGCAAAGATTAGTAGATTAGATTAGTTTACATACAGTTTACATTAACATTCTAAAAGATAACTTTTTATAAAGGAAGCGAGACTTGAAACTTAAAAATAGTGTAACATACCGGAAATTGTGACTCATTATTCTGAACAATCTAGATGTATGAATCATAATTACGATGCCTCGGCAGACGCAGACAGCAGCTTACGTAAATTATTAGTCATCGAACTTCTAGAAGATTCGAGAAGGATTGCTTGCGTCATCGGTACCTATATAAGCAACGCTGCAACGCACGATGAATTCATGGGGTTAGTACTTGTTATAGTTATGTTTAATGTTTTATGTAATATTATTATTATTATTATTATTATGAGCCAAGTGCCAATATAACCTGTGTTCGGTGTTCCATGTTCTGAGTCTTCTGTGCTGACAGCACAGTGCTGTGTGAAATAAAACATCAAAGCAAACAAATAGCCACTGCCAAGGCCAACTGCCAAAAACTACTAAGTACTAAGGTAATTTTACTTATTTGTATGTTTGTTTTAGAGTATTATAAGATGTTAAAATTTTGATGGGTGAAAAAAAAAGGAAATATTGCATCACAAGTTTCAGCTAATAATAATAATAATAGTTTAAAGTTAAAACTGCAAAGGGATTTTGATTTGTACTTTCTTTCACGCCTTTTACTTGTTTCACCATCAGTGTCCGAGCAGTTAGCTTCGGCGTTTATAAATTTGTTTTTATTTGCGTTGCAGATTGCAGATTGTGGGCGGTTTGAACATGAAGAAATTCAAAGACATACGATCGTTTTTCAAATCTGCCACAAATCAACCCGGCAAAGATGAGACTGAGACAAGGCAAACGTCTACTCCAGTATGTGACTCAACAACAAATATTGAGATAGCTTGTGATTTAACACAATCTTCAACTTCAAATATAGAAAATGTTGGTGGAGGCATACGAGAAGATGTAAATAAAGCCGCTGAAGAAGGGCAAGGTAGCAAAACATCCAACGTTTTTACATCTGCAGAAACAAATCAAAGAGGACGAAATGATCCAGAAGATCAATATCTGGGAACTCTTGGTAGTGGTCCTTCGCAGCCAAGGGGCCCAAGGGTTGTTTTTCCAAAAAGTTCATTTGGAGATAGACGGAGATCGTTTACGTCTCAATTCTTTGATACTTATCAGTGGCTTGAATATAGTGTGAAGTTGGATAAAGCGTTCTGATTTGTCTGCAGACATTTTCGGCATTCTGCAAATATTCGAGATCAAAATGAAAAGTTTTCGATTAATGGGTTCAGTAATTGGAGGAAACTAAGTAAGTCGCTGGAAAAACATGACACCTCTTTAGCTCACAGTGACTGTATGCAAAGGTTTGTAGGCTACAAGCATTCCTTGAAGGCCGGAGATGTTCCTAAGAAGCTAACCATACAACATGAAGAAATGATAATACAGAACCGAGATTATATGGTAAAATTAATCGACATGATTTTATACTTGACACGTCAAGGGCTGCCACTCCGAGGACACCGAGAAGACGCAACATCTCCTAACCGAGGAAATTTTCTGGAGTTGGGTGAACTTATGGCAAAACAAGACACGAATTTTTCGATGCATCTAGACAGACATATCAGTTATTGCAGTTCCAAAATACAAAATGAAATAATAAGCATCGCATCTCAACTTGTTATTGAACAGATTGTAGAAGAAGTGCGGCAATGTGGTTTTTTTCGTTAATGGTTGATGAAGCTAGGTGCTTCAAACAAGAACAATTGTCCGTGGCAATCAGATATACCGTAGGCTTGGGTTAAGGAACGTTTCGTACATTGTTCTTCTTCTAGAGATGCCGAGAGTTTAAAAATACTTATTAAAAAGTATCTAAGTAAATGCAGTTTGTTGAATAACGCCATATTAATTGGCCAATCTTATGATGGAGTCAGTGTTATGTCTGGGAAACACCAAGGACTGCAAGCCAAAATAAGAGAGGATCATCCACAAGCCATTTACTTTCATTGCTTGGCACACAGGATGAACTTGGTAATTGTCGACAGTTGTGCTAAGGTGTCTACTGCAGCTGCATTTTTCAACACTCTGGAGACAATATACGTCCACTTTTCACAACCCGGTCATCACTCTCATCTCATAAACGCCCGTGATGCTCTAGGTATAAAGTCGGGGGGCGAAATGGGAAGTCTTAGCAGTACCAGGTGGAGTTGTCGAGATGAAAATTGCAAATCCTTTTGAAAAATTTCCAAGCAATGCTCTGGATGAGAAATTGAACAAGGGCGAGACAAAATTCTGTAGAAGCACTTGGAATACAGGCATCAATGATAAAGCCACAATTTATCGTTTGTTTGTTCGTCTTCCATTCAGTGTTAATGGTCGCAAATGTACTGAGTAAATATTTTCAGAGAAAAGATGCCACACTAGGCCAGGCTAGTGATATATAGATAGCACTATAAGTAGCTTTGAAGAGAAGAGGAACAAATTTGAGGACCTGTGGAGTGAAATAGAAAATTCTCAGGAGAACAAGACATTTGTTTGGAGCCTTTAAGGATTTCAAAAAAAAAGGAAGCAACCACAAAGGCTTAATGAATATCTATCTGACTCAACCCTGGGTAAATCCTCTCTGATCGACATACCTGCAGGAACTACAGCTCCCGAATACTGGAAAGTCAACATTTACTACCAAGTCTTGGACAACGTGATTGGCAATATGAAAAACGATTTGAAAATCTTCCTCCTTGCAAGATCGATTGATTCCTTTATGAAGCTAGATTTGGATCAAGCATTTGAGTTCGTCGCCAATTATCAGAGGGCCTTCAATATCGAAATCTCAACACTTCAAGCTGAAGTTTTAGTGATACAAAATTTATTCAAAAATAAAAATCTTGAAATCACGTTGGAAAATCTAAAAGTTCAAGTGAAGGGGGATCTGACTCCAAATCTTTACAAATTACTACAAATTGCTGTAGGCCTTCCAACCAGTTCAGCTGGTTGCGAAAGAAGTTTCTCCGCTATGAGGCGGATAAAAACATGGCTGAGAACCACAATGGTACAAGATAGATTTTCAAATTTATCAATTCTCTGTATCGAAAATGCTTTAGTTAAGCAGAAATTGTCGGCTGAACAAGTTCTCTCTGTTTTTATAAAAACAGATAGAAAACTAAAATTAGTTTGAAGTTTTTTTTTTATACTTATATGTTATATTTCCTAAATAAAATGTGAAAAAACTGTTTAAAATTGAGAGTGAAAACAAGATTGACGTAGTTTTCATGCGCATGCATCTATAAAAAAGTGGTGTGTACGCCCCAACGAAATTTTTATACGCACCCCTCCCCAAAAAGAGCCCGTGGGGCCTGGCCCCCCCAGAAAAATTTTGTAGTTTCGCCACTGCTAATTTATCGAATTATTAATATAAATAAAATACTTTATTTTGATTATACTGTACTCCTGTAGACTCCTAAATGGCGGCTTGCTGAATCAGCGCTTGGAAAATTTTACATGCAAGTTGTAATAAAACTGGATTATTTTTACAATAATTAAATGCATGTTTTTATGCAACTATGATATGCAACACACCCTGCAAGCAATGAATGTTAAGTTGCCTAAATAAACGTAAATTTTATTTACAAACGTTAAGAGTTTGTTACACATTTTCGGCAACATAACATGGAATAGTCAAACGAAAACTTATTAATTATTGCGAAAAAGTGAATATAGACAATGGTGTTGTAATTAAATTAAAAAGAAATCAAAGTTTATGTACCTATACGTTGAAAGAATTGAATACGATCACTATTTCTGACTTGAAAACATGCAGCAAAGATTAATTAAATTCTACCCGTTTGCGTTATTTCCAGAAATTATTGATCCTCGGCGAGTCAGAAATATGCCAATTTGGGAAATAAAAAATAAAGATATTTGAAAATATGTGCTGTTGGGTGCCACTTACCTGACAGGTATTTTATTTATTTTGAAAGTGATGTACTGAAACAAACGTAAGATGGGTTGCCTTTTTCTAATTTAATTGTTATAATATATCTTGTTAATTAGAACTAATAAAAAAATATCCTAATGTGGCACACTAGACTAGTAAAATAATTACTTCGTTTAAGTTAAAAATGTCTGAATAAAAAATTTAATTAATTTCAGAGATCTGATTTAAATCATAGATTTACACAGCAGGAGCGTAAACCTTTAAGGGTGTTCAATACCTGCTAGAGACAACTGTTTTCCGCTATGCAACGTTACTGTCGCTATTTTAATATTACGACACCACCAGTTCCTAAGCTCCGCCTCCCTAAGTACTAAGTTTGAGACTGTAATATTAAATATTTACCTGCGTAAATAAATGATTATATATATATATATATATATATATATATATATATATATATATATATATATATATATGTGTGTGTGTGTGTATATATGGGGTAGGTGTCTACTGCGTGGACGGAAGATCGCTCCTAACTATTACAGATACCAAAACCAATTTTGGTGTGGTAATACACGATCATTGAACCTACGTTCTAAAAATATTTAGGTTCATGAAGAGTGACTGACAAAAATATGCGAGCCCAAACCTGTGTTTTTTTAAATGGAGCACCCTATATATTTTTGAATTTATGGATTCACTGTTACATTTAGAATGAAAGTATAGAAATTTGTATCTGTATCACTAACCGTTCTGCAGAGATCGTCACTTCAGGACCAAAATAGAGTTAACTTTGGAACCACAGTGCGATTGTTGTCACCACGATTTTGTAAATCTGGTTATACTACCAACTATTAATAATAGTCTACTAACAAACCAACTGGGAAATTTTTCGAAAACATGTAAAACTATACATAGTGATTAAATTACGCGAAATGTAATTTTTCTCAATTCTTTCAAATATAACATCCTGTATATTTTTTCACATTTTGATTCCCCGTGAAAAGTAGATACTAATTGATGACAGGTTTCATAGCCATAAGACGGCCCTTCTTGTGATATTGACGCTTTATTTGAAAATATTGACATACAGAAGAACAAATAAAACAAAATCCAGAGCAAACACGAAAATACGAATGGAAAATAAATTCTTTCGAACATTTGCACCTGAAAGATTATTTCACAATACAGAAATAGAAAAAATACTATATTATTCATTTTTATTATTTATTTTAATATTATGTATGATTATAAGGAAATAGTTAGATAAATGAAAATAAAGTTATTAAAATTAAAAAAATTTGATAAATTAACTACAATATAAGATGTGCCATTTAATGACGACATTTTTGTCAGTTTGACAGCGATAAAAAAGGTACATCCTTTTTTATCACTGATAAAAACGCCTGTTCCTCATAATCAGACTAAATCTAGTAGCCGTGCGTTGGTTATATTCTGCCGTTAATTTATCTTGTCAAAAAATACTTGAGCTTTCCTTTTAAGGATAAATTTCTTTTAAATTCAAAATTTTAACTTAACTTAACTGAGCCTTCACGCCATTCCCTAGTGGGGTAGGTAAAACAATCCCTGCCTCTTATTTATTTTTCATTCACAGTCTTTCTCCATGCTTTCCTATCTCCGCATACCCATCTAGCTTCCGCAAAGTTCATACATTGACTATGACATGACCTTTCATTTTTTAAACTCCTTATCTTCCTTTCCATTATCATACACTCTACTGCATTCAGCCCAGTTTTGTATTTTGCATTTTTCTATCAGTATTTTTGCTCGAAAAACTGATATTTGACATTTGCCATGTCAGTTTTTCTCGTAAAGTTACTGATTGGCAAAATTATTTCGTTAAAAAGAGAAATTTGAAATGAATATGAAATGTTATTAGTTTTGGAAGCATTATGTTTTTCCACAGATCGTCATCCCTAAGAATTCTCTTCACGTTGAAATCGTTATCACTGAATAATACAAAATCGCAAAAATCTTTTTTGATAATATTTAATTGGCCTTGTACGTGATAATAGTAGTTGTGATTTGTTTTTATCTTGTAATACCATTTTGTTAAATATTGCTTATGGGATTGGAAAGATAAGATACCTAATTGTATTATCAGTAATAGTGAAACAAACTTGTACGTTTTAAATTATTTCTGAACTTTCCATTTATGGAGAATAAACATTTTATTTAAATTAATCCATCCGGTGAAGCTGCTAGAAATTAATACTCTGGGTCAACGAACATTTCACCCTTTTGAACAGGTGTATGTAATTTTGCTTCGTATTGCGAAATTGCTATTGCTTCGTTAACTTTTCCATATAGGTTATAAGGAGTATTCAAATCATTGTGGTATAAAATTGATTTTACCAGATTATGGCAATGTGCAAGTGGACCTTCTTCTTATAACATTTCCAAAATTAGAGGCGGTTAGATATTAAATTTTGAGCTCTGTCCAACTTTTGTTATCATGCTGGCCTATGGTCAATTATTGGATGCCTTCAATTTTGTGTGTTGCAAGGCGCTCTTTTAAATTATTCAGAAACAGTACCTTTTTTGCGACATTTTGGAAGGGAGAATGTCAGGTACAGCTGCTTCGGGCCCGTAATGAATGTCAGTGGTAAATGTGCCTCCTTTTTAAACCTTTCTAATACCATTTCGATGTCACTTGGCTTTAGACAATGCTTCTTTAGCCTTTTGTTGAAGATTACAGTTGTAAAATATCCAGAATTTCGTCCGAAGGTGCCAGCTAGGTCTATGAGCATGAGAAATTGGTGCTGCGTATGCACGAGCAACATATGAATCGCGATTGGTAAAATTCATTCTTTTGGCACCAGTACATTTGGCTACCAAGGACATATACCTATCGTAATGCTATTTGAAAAATGTAAAATAGAAAATAATTTTTGTGCATTTCAGCTTGGTTTGGGGTTTGGTTAGGAGACAATCTATCAGCTTGGCTCAACGGCTGTTTGAATGGCTGCAAATATTATGGACGACCAGAAAGTAAAGAACGTTTGAACACTAGGACCCGCGACAGTCCATCACCACCGTGACTAAGTGTGCGCCAATTACCTCTGTCCCTCGTTTCAATGTGAGCCGAGTTTATTTACTATGCAGCCTTGCGCCTTTGTATTGTGACGATTTAAAACTGGTGCGCCCCTAGAAAATCCCGCAGAATGTGAAGCGCATTATGTTTAGTTATTGTTATTCGTTTGCTGAATGCATAAAATTTCGCCCTATTAAAATTTAGGCAATTCAATCAAGATTATGGCGAAAATGCCATGAACGAGGTTCGAGTGAGGAAATGCTGCATAATGTTCAATTCAACTAATAACACTGCGAACTTCATATGTGGCTGGATTTTCTATCGACGTCACCGTTTGCAATCGTCACAGAACAAAGACCGCGCAGTAACATGGCTCGGTTCACATTGAGGCGAGGAACTGTACTAACTGCCTCACACTCAGTCACGTTGGTGGGAGATCAGCGCCGCACCTAATGCCCAAACGCTTTTTACTTTTTGGACGACACGTACGTTTTGTATAACTTGTCTTCACCACTAGCTTTTCTAGTTCAGAAGGTATCTCTGCAAAAACAACTAATAACTATTATGGTAATTAATACAACGATACAGTACTCGCTTACAATTGTCATAGTTATCAAAGAAGTGGCAAGGCGCATTCCTTAATTTATCACGCAAAATATTAGGTTCACCTGCATGATTTTTATTGATATTCTAATTCCTTTTACCAATGGTTCTAATCGGGTTACAATACATTTAGGAAATAACAGTTTTCATACAGAATGACCTATTTAAAGATATATTATGTAATTTGTTACTAATGCAACTAGTCATGACATTGGTGCATTCAATCTTGATAATTGACACCCATAATTCACACCTTGAACAATTCTGACATAAACCTAAATAGTACAAGAAAAATAAGACAGTCAGTTAAAAGGATTGAATTGAACATACCAATTACGTATTTGTAAATGACACCATGTTGTTCTATACTTTTTGAGAACCCTTCTACTATAATACTTTGCTCCATTGCTGTAGATGGACCGAAAAAAATACAAATGTGGCATTTTTAAAACTTTCTGTGTCGTTAAAAAACCTTACATTTTTTCTTTAATTTTAATACACAACGTCATAAAATATTATTATCCTATTCAAATGAAAGTATTCCTATAACTTTCTAATGATACGTCTACCTTCTGGAGTGGACAAAAGATCTTATTGTTGAGTATAGTTAGTTTAAATGTATGGAACAGCCGTAACATTACCTTAACTAATTGTTTTCAAATCGCTTATCTAATAAAATAATGTACCAGGGCTTCTATTTCTAATTAAGTACACTTTTGTTTGTTATAAGTAAACCAGCAATTACTTATATAAATGACACGCCATTAATTTTAGATAAAACATTTTAATTAATTAATTACATTTCTATTAAAAAAGGAAACGTTGTCACTGAACTACAGTCATCAATAACAAATTTAATAAAGTAACGAATCTTATTCAATTGAAACTTCGTCTACTGACGTAATATTTGTAATAGATCGATCACTATTAACCCCAATCTTTTATCACCTCAGTTGAAAAACTTTCCAACAAAACTAACCTTTATAACTAAATAAAATTGAACTTGAAAGTCAAGGTGTCGGCACAAACTTCATATACAAGTAATAAGAACCAAACAAAGTCAAAACTTTAAAAGAAGTCAACAAAGCTTACTGTCAACGTATTTTCCAGCTTTAGCAGGAAATGCACACTTTTTGTTTTGCGATAGCCTTTCATTCAATACATTTTAGTTATAATTTCTTTATAAACACTTATTGAAAGAAAACACAACTGTTTACCACTTGCTTTTAGAATTCTATTCTTCAAACTCATGAAATCAACTTGATTTTTCATTTTTATGTAATACGAAAGTTGCATTAACTTCCTTTTCAGGATTTTTATAATATATTTAGTGACATGAAAACACTTTTTTAATTTTGAATAATTGAAAGCCCGTTTATTTCGTCCTTATTAGTAGTTAATTTTTGTTCTTCACGATTAAGTTATAATTTTGTAATTCATGCACACTGAAGCAAATAAGAATTCGCACTTTCCGCGTCTTTTCGTTACGCGGGATTTGCTTTGAAAATTTTTGGGACGGATTCGGTTTTTAGTTGGAAAAGGTGCGTACCTGTTAATTGTCCGGCCGGCGTCATTAATTAACATTAAGCTAAAGTGCATACGGTGTCCTCAGTGTTGACTCAATTTTGGTAAGCCAAATTTAACCTTTGTCACCATTTATTGTTGCGGCTGAATTAGATTAAGTACAAAAAATTAAATTAACTTTTTTTTATTAAACACCGATTAAATTGCTCAAATTTAATTAACTTAATTTAAATTATTAAATTAAGTGAATTATGATTGGCTACAGTGCACTCAAAATGGCCTTGCAAACATGGAAATTAAAATAAATGAAATAATTTTAATAACATTTTTTTAAGGATAATTATGCAACCTCTTTTATAAGAAGTTCATTACGAAAATAGGCAACACTGTAAACGCAAAAATAATAATCCATATGAAATAGACGTTAAAAACTTCATGACAGAGAGAGGTTAATAGTCATCTAGATGCTAACTTAAATTAAAAATTTTGCTGCTAAATTATGCGTCGTATCAAAAAATTGCATAAAACATAATAAATCCATATATTTAAGGTCTACATTCAGGTATTTTTATATCTTTGAAATATGTAGTTGTTTTAGAAATTTTTAATAAAAACCAAAAGCTGTCCCTAATAAACCCCACTTATCCGACGCTGGATTTCTCGCAAAATGTAATCAGGTCTAAGCCAAATGAAAATAAACTTAAATGCAAAATTTTAAGTACGTAGATATTTTCGTTCTGGAGGTATCGTGGATAGTAACATACATGTGTACACACACAGATACATACACACGCACGCACGCGAGAAAATCAGCAAACGAGCACACGATCATACAAACAGGCGAACTGACAAGCGAACGAGAGGACGAGCGAGCGAGAAAATGAGCAAAAGAGCAAACGACCAAAAGAGCAAAAGAGCAAAAGAGCAAAAGAGCAAAAGAGCAAAATAGCAAAATAGCAAAAGAGCAAAAGAGCAAAAGAGCAAAAGAGCAAAAGAGCAAAAGAGCAAAAGAGCAAAAGAGCAAAAGAGCAAAAGAGCAAAAGAGCAAAAGAGCAAAAGAGCAAAAGAGCAAAATCGCAAAAGAGCAGAAGAGCAAAAGAGAAAAAGAGCAAAACAGCAAAAGAGCTAAAGAGCTAAAGAGCAAAAGAGCAAAAGAGCAAAAGAGCAAAAGAGCAAAAGAGCAAAAGAGCAAATGAGCAAAAGAGCAAAATCGCAAAAGAGCAGAAGAGTAAAAGAGAAAAAGAGCAAAACAGCAAAAGAGCTAAAGAGCTAAAGAGCAAAAGAGCAAAAGAGCAAAAGAGCAAAAGAGCAAAAGAGCAAAAGAGCAAAAGAGCAAAAGAGCAAAAGAGCAAAAGAGCAAAAGAGCAAAAGAGCAGAAGAGCAAAAGAGCAAAAGAGCAGAGGAGCAGAGGAGCAGAGGAGCAGAGGAGCAGAGGAGCAGAGGAGCAGAGGAGCAACAGAGCGGAAGAGCGGAAGAGCGAAAGAGCGGAAGAGCGGAGAGCGGAAGAGCGGAAGAGCGGATGAGCGGAGGAGCGGAAGAGCGAAAGAGCGAAAGAGCGAAAGAGCGAAAAAGCGAAAGAGCGAAAGAGCGAAAGAGCGAAAGAGCAAAAGAGCAAAAGAGCAAAAGAACAAAAGAGCAAAAGAGCAAAAGGGCAAAAGAGCAAAAGAGCAAAATAGCAAAAGAGCAAAAGAGCTAAATAACCAACGAGGAAATTAGCAAACGAGCAGACGAGCAGCGGAGCAGACGAGCAGTGGAGCAGACGAGTACTGGAGCAGACGACCAGTGGTGCAGACGAGCAAATGAGCAGGTGACAAGACGAGCAGATCAGTACACAAGCAAACGAACAGACGTGCATACGCGCAAGTCGGCAAGCGGAAGAGCGGACAAACGAGAATCAAGGAAACGAGCAAACGAGCCAACGAGGGAATGAGTGAAGGATTACACTAGGAAACGAGCATACGAGCACACAAGCACACGAGCAAACGAGCGAAAGAAAAAAGGAGGAAACAAGCAAAGAAGAAAACGACCAAAGGGTCAAACGGGCAAACGATCAAACGGGCAAACGGTTAAACGAGCACGTGCATTCTCGTTTTCCCGTTTGTTCGGTTGCCGTTTTGCCCGTTTACTCCTTTGTATCTTTATAAAGTGGTCGGAGAGTGAGGTAGCTACACTACAAACGTCACAAACATGTTGGTGGATAAACGGCCAAAGGCATGACTTTAATGTCAAATACGTAAATATTATGGAGTTGCCACTGTGGCTCCATGGCTTCTCCAGCGTGGTGAGAAAATGTTCTCTTTTACCATTGGTGGTCTACGAATATTTTGAGAGGTGGCTTTTTGATTGTATATGCCTTTATTGTATTTTCGCGGGAGGTTTCGACGAAGGAATGGTTTTCTACGAACAATTTCTTGTCGATTGATCGTATAGATACGTTATTCAACCACTCCATAAGCTTATTTATAACGCTTATCTCCTCAGACCTCCTGTGTGCGGGATCGGTCATAATTCCGAAATGACAAATCGTAGATAGTTCATCGAACCACTCGTTGGAGAGCTCTTGACAGGCCGAATGTAACCATATCAACCCCATTTATTTCTGTTCTGCGGTAGCTTTGTTCTTCCCACAAAATATGCTTAGAGGGGATGGGTTGATGGTAAAAAATTCTAGTAAGGCATATCTTTATGGTATTCTAATGAAAATCCTCGACGATTGTACTCTAATGAAAGACCTCGGCGAAACGGGTATTTATTTTTCCACCAACTCTCACCCTCTCCGACTCTCTGGAAACGAAAGGCCTTCGATATACCATCCGCTACCAGTTAGAAAGCTTTAGCCACTTAAGCCCTCCCTTCATTGTGAAAGAGGGTCTGTTTTTTTGGCGGGTTTAGTCTTGTTACAAAATTGGGGAGTGGTAAAATTCTCCTAGGTATACCTTCGTGTCACTCTAAAAAAAGGTCTCGATCCTGTAGTGACTCTCCACAACCTTCGCTCTCTTTTACCTACTATAAGCGAAATCGCTTGTAACTTCCGAACGATAGATCGCAGATGAGTTGCCATGTGACCATTCGTTTCGGCGGAGGATGAGTTTTGCGACATATTTACTAACACCAAGCCTTGAACGGTTTATTCCCTGAACGAGTCTAAAAATAACAGTGGTATCACTTTAATTATATACACAGAAATGCAAACAAAATAAACATTTTTCGTGTATAAATTGCAATGCGAGAAAAATATGCATGTCTCTTCCTGGATGTAATAATAAACTATCTGTTTGTAAGTAATTAATTTGTAATACAGTTAGTATACATCTAAGGAACTAAATTTTTCAACTACAAACCCTTTTTACATAATTAGTTTCTGTTCATTCAAAAAATGTTCTACTAGGCATACTATTAATTGCCCAATAAATGTGTGAGTCTATTACGTAGGTAATTAAAAGCAAACAATTGGATAGAATAAAACTGTGTATTTTGTGGGTTAATTGTCCGGTACCGTCAACATATTGTATGCGTATTAAAATACCTTGCCTAGGAAACAACGCTTTCACTTTAACATCAAATTACAGGTTTTGCAGTAATTTAGTGTGAAACAGCAAATAAAATAAACGTATTATCAAAGTTAAGGTTAACTAATGAATTTTACACAATCTACTTTAGTTTTAAGTGATATTTTGAAGTTACTATCGTGTAAGAGCTATTTGCATAAATTCATTAGAGATAGTTAATATTCTAAAATCTATAGTTTGTAGTGGACGCTATATTTATTAAGAATCTAAATATTGTTATATAAAACGAATATTGCTTAATCTGTTTATTCTATTTCATAAAAATTCAAACTTTAGAAAAACTAATAAATTATTGCACAGTTATGCTTCAATATTTAATTTTAATTAAAACTTGCTTTATTACAAAAGTGGTACTTAATAATATGTAGAATATGCGTACTGAGAATTTTCTAAATTGAACTAAGGAAAATGAATTACAACAATAGGAATGTTGTAGAAGGTTTTGTCGAACACACCAAATTCCAGAGCAATGTAAATTTACATATGAATTTCAAACTACGTTGTATAAGGTTTGAGATATGGTTCTTACAAAATCGTTTTAATAATGATATAAACTAGATAAATAGAGGATTAAATTCGCAATGAAACTTAATATAAAAAAACAACAAAATTTAATTTTTAGACAAACTGTTGCAAATCCACGTGTACTTATGAAATAAGCCACACTCAGAACCTTATGAAGCGAAAATACTTTGGAATTACATTTTTTTAGTTTTTATTTTCTGAATTGAGAACAATTTTAGTTTTATTATTTGAATTGAGTGTTAAGCTTATTTCAAACTGAAGAAAGTTATGTGTCTATTTTGTTTAGATAAATGGGGGCTTGCGTATTGAACTGATTTACCGATTTGTGACTTAAACATTATCGGATTAGATGTTTTCGTTATTTTTATTTTTGATTGTATATGTTCGTTTTTATATTTTTGTTTTGAAAAATTTTAAATTCAACCCATAAATTGTAAAAAGTAACGAGCCACTACTGCTAATCCTTGATAAATAATTATTAAAATAAGTTAACCTACATAAGGTATCCCATATTATTTAATAAAAATTACATATTAGTTTTACATACAGGGTAGCGCATTAGTGTGACAAAGTCCCATATCTCCTTTATTTAAAGAGATACAACAAAAATTAAATACAAAAGTTGTAAGATATGTTCTGGTGCATATTCCAAAAATATTTTTAATTATACAGGGTAGATCATAAAAGCTTAGAAATAATTTTAATTTTTTTTTAATAGAGAACCCTATATATTATTACATACTTAGATTCTACATACAATTTTAGACACATTTTATGTATAATGTCCTATACCTAAGTCTAACCGTTTTTGACAAATTTCAAATTTTTTGTCAAAAATGATGTTTGCAGGCCAAAACATAGGTGGAAATCTTTTCTAAACGAAGCCTTTATCAAATAGTTATGGTTGGTTTCCTTGGAAATGGGGACCTACTCTAATGGGCTGTATTGATATTTTTGTAATACATTCATACAGGGTGATCAAAATGGACAATAAAAAGTAGATCCAAAAAAACCTATAAAGCCATTTTTTTTTAATGGAAACCCCCTATTTTTTTAATTCTATCTTATTTAGCATTAAAAATAAGAGTGACTTTGTATAAGAGTGTATATTCCAAAAAATTGTAGTTTTTGAAATAATGACAATTTAACATGTTTTTATTGTAAAAAGGCTATACGGCTTTCAAGTTTTGTTGTTAGTTGGCAGTGACGGCGGGGCGCGGCGAAACAAAAAAAATCGAGCACTTCAGATCGAAATATTACAATTTATTAAACCCCATATGAATAATTATTTTATTAAAGGAACTTTAAGTAAAGACAATATCTTTTTGATTCAACAAATTATGTTCTAATCCTAATCATAAACTTAACATCTCTAATGTAACTAAACCTGTAACTGATTATACAGATATAAGTACTAGAAACACGTCAAATACGTACTACCTAATGAGTTGTTCGAAATGTCCGCCTCTTTCTTGAATACACAATGCAATACGTCTCTCAAAGTCGCTGCTTAAATTTCTACACATTTCAACACCAATGTTTTGAAAACAGTTTCTAATCCTAATCTTTATGTCTTCCATTGTTGTAGGCGGTATTTTATAAACCTGCTCTTTGACGTACCCCATATGCTAAAGTCCATTTTAGTAAGATCTGGGATCTAGCAGGCCAAGCAACAGGCCCTCCCCACCCAATCCAACATTCTGGATATCTAGCATTTAAAAAAGTTATTATCGGACCTGTATGATGTACTGGGACCCCATCATGAAGAAACCACATTTCTTGTTGCGTATCCTGTGGCACTTGATGCAACAAATTAGGTAGATGGTTTTGCAGAAAGTCTAAGTATACTTCCCCTGTTACTCGGTGATCAAAAAAATATGGTCCAATTACATGATTACCGACAACACCTCCCCAAACATTTAAAGACCATCCAGTTTGAGAAGTATATCTTACAAAATGTGGATTTTCGGTAGAATAGTAATGAAAATTGTGTCTTTTTACACTTCCGTTTCTGTGAAATGTGGCCTCATCTGTAAATAAAATCAAATGAACAAAATTTATTTGTTGGTTTATTTTGTTTTGAACCCATTGACAAAATTCCAGTCGTCTTTGATAATCTTCAGGAACCAACTCTTGAAGTAGTTGAATGTGATAGCGGTGCATTTTTTGAGACTTTAATATCCGCTGTACCGTACGTCGTTCAACACCAACCTGCTGAGAAATGGGTCGTTGTCCAATATATGGATTTTCGGTAACTGTTAATAATACATTTAATTGATTTTCCTCAGTCTGTGCACGTTTTTCCCTAGTATTTTCTTCATATAACACATTGCCAGTTCTTTCAAAACGCTCCAAAAGCTTTTCAAATGCCCTTCTTTCAGGTTGCCGACTCTCTGGAAACCGTTGTTGATACAGTCTTCTTGCTAAGAGCGTATTCTTATCACTAGCTCCCAAAACAAAAATCATATCAACCATCTCGGCTTTCGAAAAATTCATTTTTTACAATTTTAATTCAAGTTTTAAATCAATTTGCTATAAAATACACTAATGCATCACACAAATTATCAACTGACAATAAATAATGACGTTTCTGATGATCTCTATTATTTTTATATGCCACGCCTCGCCGTCACGGCCAACTAACAACAAAACTTGAAACCCGTATAGCCTTTTTACAATAAAAAAATGTTAAATTGTCATTATTTCAAAAACTACAATTTTTTGGAATATACACTCTTATACAAAGTCACCCTTATTTTTAATGCTAAATAAGATAGAATTAAAAAAATAGGGGGTTTCCATAAAAAAAATGACTTTATAGGTTTTCTTGAATCTACTTTTTATTGTCCATTCTTGATCACCCTGTATGAATGTATTACAAAAATATCAATACAGCCCATTAGAGTAGGTCCCCATTTCCAAGGAAACCAACCATAATTAATTGATAAAGGCTTCGTTTAGAAAAGATTTCCACCTATGTTTTGGCCTGCAAAAGTCATTTTTGACAAAAAATTTGAAATTTGTCAAAAACGGTTAGACTTAGGTATGGGACATTATACATAAAATGTGTCTAAAATTGTATGTAGAATCTAAATATGTAATAATATATACGGTTTTCTATTTAAAAAAAATTTTAAAATTACTTCTAAGCTTTTATGATCTACCCTGTATAATTAAAAATATCTTTGGAATGTGCACCAGAACATATCTTACAACTTTTGTATTTAATTTTTTTTGTATCTCTTTAAATAAAGGAGATATGGGACTTTGTCATACTAATGCGCCACCCTGTATAGCTGCAACCTCTAATGTATTGTTGCGAAAATTTGGTAAAAGGATACTAATTGTTGAGGCAGTTTCACAATTTTAGTAGAAAATTGCATTAAAAGATAATTTTATAGTAAATTTTGCTCGAAAAAATAATTAAGTTATTCACTGGTGTAAATATTACCGTAGTGAGTGTGTCAATTGAACGAGAGTTGAAAAAACACTTGCTTATCGAGTTTTACACATAATTTTTTTCTGAAACTACAGCCAAAATTAAAAACTTATCGTAATGCAGTAATGAAGTTCGTTAATAACTTGTCGGATATGTAATAAGTAATGTAGACTTGGTAACTATGTTATTCATTTTTTAGGTTAGTTTCTGGTTGTTTAATGGCTTAGTGGTGTTTTAGTATAAAAATGTTAAATTAATATTTAGGAAGTAGAAATTAACTAAAAGCAACTAATTTGTCACTTTTGCAAGTTAGGTGTGTAGATATCCAGAATCGGGAAAAACCTAATAAAGAAATTAATACGGGTATGTTCCAATTTTAAATGTCATTGTTAACGCGCAACAGGGTTCTTTACTTTCCTCGCTAAAGAGGAAAATCCCATTTTCCTTGCTCTGTTTAGAGACGAAATACATACATTTACAATGGGGAAGTTGAGAACTTCCAAGTTGGACATGAAGTTAGCTATCGGACTTCATGTTACCTGTTTAAAATTTTGTCATTGGTTACTTTGAAAGGGAACAGGTAAGGGGAGCATTAATGTATATATGAAGTTTTTGTGTCAGTCTTCAATTGGTATTGGCGCGAGACCATTAATAAACCAAATCTTGTGCACACACAATTTTATAATTCTTTAGTTATAAAATTAAAAAATAGCGTTACCGAATTCTATTTGAAATTATTGATGATTGTGTATATTTTAAAAGCTTTAATGTTACGTAAAGATATCTGATTAAAATAATACATATTGTGTTATACATTCATTTTAAATAAATGTACAATTGACAATTTTGTGTGCTAAACTGAACACGCATTATAAAATGCTTGATTACCACTGCAGCAAATCAAATTCTAGAGATAAATAATTAAAAGTTTTACTTATTTAATAAAACTTGCACTTAAATTTCAATAATAATAAGTGTCACATCAATACGCATGTCAATATAAAATAGAAATCGTATCGTATCAGTTGATCAATATAGAATTTATGGAGAAAATCATATTGAGACAAATAGTGTAAATTAGATTAGTCAAAAGCAGTATACACTATATACTATATGTGTGTGACAATACTACCTGGTATATTGGTATATCAAATGTTATCACTATTACCACTGTGGATTAGCGTTTAGAGTTGTTACTTGCAGAAACGGGAAGCGGACAAAAAGGGAGAGAGAGAAGGGTCGCTACTGTCCTGCTGCTAAAAGGAATTGCCGGTCAGTCGGTTCGGGTCGGGGTCAAGAAAATTCCGGTAGGGTAAGTGCGCCAGGAGCCGCTTCCCCAAAAGAGTAATTACCGTTATTTCAACTCCTGAATAATGACGTCTACAAGAGGTGAGTAGGTAACTAAAGGAAAGGAGATACCAATAAGAAAAAAAAAAGAATGTGCTATAAAACAAAACCTATATTTGTTAAATCAAATAAAAGATTCCTATGTAAACAAATTGTGTTTGAAAATAGACCAAATTTATACAAAAAGACAAATAAATTGGCAATGTACAAAACGAGGTAACTAACAATTAAACAAAATAAATAAATTACAACACAAGCTTATTAAATTATTCAGTTTAACGTTGAAAGTAACGAAGAAACCATTTTATGGCAAGGTAGAATGTAAATAAAATATGAACCTCATTAATTTCGTAAGGTCATCCTAAAATAACACAGGTATTCTAATGCGTACAGGTTAATTTGCAAAATGATAATTATTTTCGGAATACTTGTTATGTCTTAGAAAAATTTAATTTAATGTAATGTCAAAGAGAAAGGTAAAAGAAAGATAAAATATAATGAATTACACCAATATTCAAATTCAAAATTTATACATATGGAACTAAACTACCGTTCGCAGGTTTGTTGGAAAGTTAATACGTCACAAACGTTAAGAGATTAAAATTATGGCCGACAGCTGATTACAAAGCGATAATCAAAAGAACAATCTACACAAAAAATTAAAGATCTAATGAAAAAAAGTAAGTAATTCGTTAACAGTGTAATACACTATTTTTTACAGTTTTAATTATAGATGCACACAGAAAAAACAAAGGGAAAGGAGGAGGAAAAACGGATTTCAGATAAGGTGTCAGATAAATAATATTTTAGTGAGATCACAGGGGTATTCTAATAGTTTCTTTATTTTAGTATTACGGAATGGAGCAGAAAGGAATCGGGGTATACGTTACATATATAAAACATGGGATGAATAATATGGTTAAAATCGTCTGAACTTTCGTCGATTTATAAGTTGATGGTACTTAAGCTATTCTTCTACGAAGTGAACCAATGGTGTATAAAGGGGTCTAATTTTAAACTTCCTTTAGTTGTAAAATATAAAACGATAACGACAACACCCAGAACGGAAACAACCACACTAAGCTTAAAATTATAATGAGCCATTAGGAAAAGCCGTAGAATAATAATTCACGCACCTCTAAAGATGGAAGGCGAGCTTTTCGCGATAACTATATGAATAGTAAACTTTAAAACTGCACTAGGCGAAGAAAACAATTAGTACTCAGTATTCCCGGGTATAAACTACTTTTATTTATGAAATTCCTTGTTACGAAGAGTGAAATTAAATCAGAGAGTTATTGTAGGAATTCTTCAGCAACCAAAAGTCTAGTGTTAACAAAATGTAGAAATGTGTGTTAACTAGATCAGAAATTTTAGCAATAGTTAGAATTTATTATCTAAAAGAGATAGGCAACCAAAAGTACTTGAATGTATATTAAGTTGTACGACTTTAAGGTTAGAAATGTAAAATTTAACCCTTAAACTGCTATGCCCGAGTATACTCGTCGCGAATTTTTTGTGTCGCCAGTGCTCGCGACGAGAATACTCGCAAGCCGTTTATATGTTATCTGCTAAGTCTGTGATGTCTTGCATGCGATGAATGGTGACTCACATTGTTCTAGAAGCAATTTTAATGCGCAGCGCGCTAAAATTCGCACCCACCCTGACTCGTCATTAGCAGTAGTGGACAGTTTGTTCGTTGAGACGTGCAGTTCATTCGTTTGCTCGCATTTTGCTAGTTCTAAGATGACTCCGCGAGAGCTCACAGATAAAGGACTTGAAGCATTACTCATGGAGAGTGATGACGAAATAATGGATTTAGATTTAGACGAAGGTATTGAAAGGGTGGAAAGTGACGAAGATTCGGAATTTGAATCGGAAAGCGAAGAGGTTACTCAACTTCCATTGCCTATGCAACCAGTTCAACCTGTTATCGGTAAGTAAATTTGTTATATTGGGACTTATTACTTGTAAATACTTTAAAATATAAGGAATAAAACTAAACCTCGTCCGGGTGGAAGATTTCAAAAACCACCGAGTGACAGTGAAAATAGTGACTCTGACGATAGAGAGGCATATGATTTTTCGACCTTTTTTGGGAACATAAGAAAGACTTTGTACCAAGAGTACATACTTTTACACAACTCAGTGGTGTAACTGACCAAACACTGAACACAAATTCAGCGTATCTTGATTTTTTCAAAAACTTTTTTAATGATGATTTGATTGGCAAGGTTGTTGAGGAAACTAATAGATATGCTGCCCAATTAATTGAAAAAAACGTAGCTGCTAAGTCACGACTTGCAAGATGGCGTGATGTTACTGCTAAAGATATTTACTGTTTTATTTGTTTATCGATTCTAATGGCAAGAGTAAAAAAGCTCAATTTTGCTGAATACTGGACAACAGATCCCTTGCTTGCAACTCCAATCAGTAATGTCTCGTGATAGATATTTACTTATCCTACGCGCTTTGCACTTCACAAACAATAATGATGTTAATCACAACGACCGACTATATAAATTGAGAAGTGTATTAGACCCTGTCAAGGCTTCTTTCAAACGCAATATGTTACCATTTGAAAATTTATGCATCGAGGAAAGTTTGATTCTATATAAAGGACGTTTGGGATTCAAGCAATACATACCTAATAAACGCCACCAATTTGGAATAAAGATTTTTGTTTTGGCAGACTGCAAGACGGGCTATGTTCTCGATTTTATTATTTATACTGGATCCACCACTGAAATTTTGGATGGTAATAAAAACATTGGAATATCAGGAAACGTGGTAATGACACTCTTAGAACCTTACCTAAAAAAAGGGCACATGTTATACATTGAGGACTCTTCACTCAGAAAAAACAAATGCTTGTGGCACAGTCCGAAAGACAAGAAGGAATATGCCATCAATAGAAGCAAAATTGGCCAAAGGGGAAGAAACATTTAAATCTTCCGAGGAGTTACTGTGTGTCAAGTGGTATGACAAGCGTAAAATTTATATGCTTACCACTAAATATAAGCTAACAATGGAAGCCAATGGGAAAAAAAATCGAGTTGATGGCCAAACAATATATAAACCAACCTGTATCATAGACTATAATAAGCACATGGGTGCAGTTGGTAAGACGCACATGCTCTTAAGTTATATAGAAACTGTCAGAAAAACGAGGAAGTGGTATAGAAAGGTATTCTTCCACATTTTAGACCTTTGCATTTTAAATTCCTGCGCTTTATACAGAACTGCAACCAAGAAAAAAATTGAGACTGCCGATTTTCAGCTGGAACTGAGACAAAAATATCATGACCCCACGGTTACCAAGAGAAATTCTGGCGGAGGTAATAACTAATATAGCGTCAGTTATATACATGAGATGCCTGTCTAAGTTCTTTATTTTTTTAGGAAGGCGACAACTGAATCAAAATCTGTTAAGGTTGACTGGACGGCATTTTCCAGAAGCTATACCAGCAACTACACACCGTACCAATCCAACAAAGAGATGCTTTGTATGTTCGCAGCAGAAGAAAAGAAAAGAGACAAGGTATATGTGTAAAGAATGCTATACGCCACTTTGTGTACAGCCTTGTTTCAAGATATTCCATACAAAGAAGATACTTTCACAGTAAAATTATTTATTTTTCCATAATCGCTTTGTACCAGTTTTCTTGAACGTAAACTTACTTTAAGACGTTTATTTTTGAAGTGTTGTTATTTGATACTAGTTATTAATAAAAAATCCGGACTGTAATACAGATTCTTTTCTTTCCATAAAAAAACCATCTGCGGGTGTACTCGTCTTGAGCAGTGTTGTGCCAAGAAAAGTGGTGGCGAGATATCTCGCGCGCCATTTGCAGTGCTCAAGACGTATATTCTCGCATGCGGTGATTTTGTGCGCACTAGGGGACAGCTTGTTCTAAACACAGTTGAGCAGTCAAAGGGTTAATTTAAATCAAACAAATGATTAAAATTGGAAAAATTTTGTTACACAGTGACATGCTTGTACTTGTCAGAAGAATTAGCACGTACTGGATTAAAACCTGTAAGTAAAATATTTTTTAGAAATTGAGTTGATGATAATGGTCGAGTACCAATATAAATTTTAATTTTTATGTTATTCATATAAATATCTGTTATTTTATAATTGAATCTTTTTAATATTTGGCTAAAGTTATAATTATCAGGAAAGCAGGTTGTTTAAGACATCATTAGATTTACCTTAAGAGGTTGTGATAATGCTTCCTCGTTAAAAGAAAGTAAATTAAAACTTAAAATGTTAATCTTTCGCCACCAAACTGGGGGCAGAATTTGCAATGAAACGCTTGGCTAATTTACGACCCTCATGCTGTTTCTAAGCTTTATTGATTCAATAAATGATAAAATCGTGCTCACATGATGGGTGCCTAATTTGTAATGATACTTTCTCTTTAAAATGAAGTAAATTGAACTTCAAGTGTTGCTTGCTCTTAAATTTTGTTGAGAGGAAATATTCATTAAATTGAAATAAGTAACCTATACAGACAAAAAACAATAATTAAATTGTCCTGAATTTATGTTCAACAAGATCAAACTTTATCCCCAATATCGAATATTAATACAGATACAAGCTAATTTTTAATCAAAACTAACCATGACCAGCTTTGCTAAGGTATCTTAATTTGATTTGTGAATCGAGTTTTATTGGTAATGTTTTTTGAGAATCAACGCATGAATAAAACTAACTGTAATTGAAGTTAGTATTGACTTTACATCTAAATCATTTTATGTAATAATAGTAGAAGGTTGCTCAATCTACCTCAATATAAATATTGTGAAAAATGTGTCTCCGTTGGTTTAGTTAAATTAAATTCAGATATTTAGTCATAAATATTGATATACATTCAAATTATTTATGGAGTGAACTAATAATATACATTGCCCCTTTACTTATGAGCAATGAAAAAAAATTATGTCCTTAATCACTTTAAGACTAAAGCAATTGAGGTATGAGAAAATTTATATTGATGTCTTAAATTTACCATCAAAACTGGAGAATTTCTATACCACAATCAATTTAGGTATCATTAAAAACTTTATTGTCTACCACAATTAGGTCACTCCAAATAATTCTTTCTGACCTAATATCGTGGCACTATCTACTTTAATTTGCATTGAGCTGTAATAATAAACTCCAAGGTATAAATCAAATACACCAATTTAAGTGAAACATTAAATATAAATGTGACAAGTTTGTTGTGTAACATCACAGACATAATCACTTGCATCTTTTGTATAACCCTATCATCCCTAAATCCAGCTATATTTAACCTAAGTACATATAACATGTAGATTCAATGGTCAAGTCCTGATATAATCTATTTACTCTATCAATAAGTTTAATGCATATCACAAAAAAAAACATGAAATATACCTTAATCACGCGACCATTTACTTATTTCAATATTATATGAAAACAAACTATCTCTAAAAAGAAAAAGGCCATGTACTTCATTCCCTTCCCAAGGGGGAGGACGGGCTGCTTAAGCTTTCCAAGCTCCTTCAGCCACAGTCATGGATTTTCAGCATACATACATATATATATATATATATATATATATATATATATATATATATATATATATATATATATATATACATGGTGGGATTAAGGATTGGTGTGGTCAGGATCGCATGAAGGAACGGAGTTAGGCTTCTGAGGAGGGTAATACTACCCTAGCATTCGCCTAAATAGCCGCACATGATGAGCGTATACGCAATGACTATGTCGCTACATATGTATGAGGAAGAGCCCCTGAAATAAGTGTGACCTAACAATGTTTCAATCACATTGAACTACAATTGGTTCGTTGACAAACCAATCACTTTACTTTCAGGATATCGACACAAGACTGTTTTTTTACTCGAATCACTATCTGCTGATCACTTACATGTATAAAATATGTTATGGTGTATTAACTACACTATTTATTTTGTAATACTAGCCCAGTTTACGATGCAATTATTTAAAACGTTTACATTCACCTACTTGGTTGTTAACTTCCAAGCTTAAATAGGTTTTAACAAATCCCTTAACGTTTCAATGATAACCATATCATTGTGGACCCGATCAATTCACCATTCACTCTTATGTTTGAAGTATAAATATATAACATTTTATTTATTACTTCCCTTAAAGAAAGTGAGTATAGAACTGTCGTTTATGAATGTAGAGTTTTCAACTTAAATGCACTATGCACATTTATAGTTTTAACCAAATCTCACAATTTAACACTTGGGCCTTTTAAATCCTGCATATAGTCACAAATAGGTTTCATCAACCTTATTATATTAATTACTTAAATTAATTATATTAATGGAAATTTCAAATTACCATAATAAATATCTGGTGTGGAACACCACACGACCTTCCAATCTAAAAAACGGAAATGAAAGAAATGAAATAATTTTAATAACAATTCCTTTAGGATAATCTCTTTTATAATAAGTTCATTACGAAAATAAGCAACACCTGTAAATATAAAAATCTATGTAAAACAGACGTTTAAATCTTCATGTCAGGCAGAAGTTAATAGACAGTTAGATGCTAACTTAAAAAATTAAAAGAAATGAAATAATTTTAATTATATTGTCTTGAGGGTAAATATACAACCTCTTTCATACGTTCATGACAAAAAAGGCAACATTGTAAAAAGAAAAAAATAATCTATGTGAGAATGGCGTTTAAAACTTCATGTCGGATATAGTTTAATAGCCATAAATACATGTTAACTTAAAAAAAATTCCAAAACCACCCGCTTCTATGAGATCAATAACACAGTTTAACCATTTTCACTTGTGTTTAATTAATTTTTAGACTTACGTAAAATATGTATACACTTTTTCTTATAAAATTAATCGTTATTCAGATAAAAAAATTTGAAGTAACACTTAAATTCTACCTTAGGAATTTTTTTCCGCTAAATTACACGTCGTATCAAAAGCATTAATTGAACATAATTAATCGATACGTTTAAGGTCTATAATTAGGTATTTTTATATCTTTAAAATATGCAGCTGTTTTAGACATATTTGGTAAAAACCAACAACTGACCCTAATAAACCCTCCCTCCCCTCAGCTGGTGTTTTCCCAAAATCTGAGCAGCTCCAAGCCAAAGGAAAACAACCTTAAATATAAAATTTTAAATACGTAGGTATTTTCGTTCTGGAGTTATCGTGGATACTAACATACATCCACACATAGACACACATTGACTAGGTCTCATTCCTTACTCCTATTAACAACTTTTCACCTCTTTAGCCAGAGGGATATTTGAATTGACCAATGGTAAAGCACATAGGCACGTGTTCAGAAGGTGTTGTTTAAATTTTGCTAAATATGTTCTACTTTACTACTTAGAATGCAAGAATTTTTTAAATAATTTGTTAGAGCTACTGTAACATTCCATTCTCATAATGTTAATGTTTTTAATACCCTGATATAACACTGAAATACACTTTTTCCCATAAAAATCAATTACATCAATTTTTAATTGATTTTGTATAAAATTCTCTAGGATACATGACATCAAAGTTATTGTTGGTAAATTCAGGTTGGTGCAAAAGTTGTCTAAAATTAGTATGTTATTTTAAATGAACAAGAATGCTCTTTCAAACGCTCTCTGATTAGTTTTATTTGTTAACATTTTTTTTTAATTTAGTATAAATTTTATCGATAAGTGGCGCCTCTATATTTTGCCCTTCAAACTAAAATAAGTCACGGTTTGATCAGTGACGGTCTTTTATAAACTCTGAATGGAATGATAACTTATTTTTAATATGACAATTAATTTATACTTTTCTTCATTTAATAATTTTCAATGTTAACTTGTAAACGTATTTTGAACTTATATATGGTTTATGTTATATCTACTCAAAATGCTTTAATGTATTTGCAATTTATTTTAAACCCCCTATCAGTGGCGTATTTTAATTATTAAATATATGAATTTCTGTTATGAGATACATGTTTATACATGAATATGGTCTACCAATCTAATCAATTTTGTACTTTTTCAGTCAACAACAATAGTACTTGAAACATTTCAATCAATATTGCATAACTTCCGTATGTTGCAACATACACAAAAATGCACTCCCAAAAGCGTCTAATAAACACTCAATAATAACAAAATAATGCTCAATTCACATTAACAAAAAAAATGTGGCCAATCAAAATGCTCCACCTCTAGATATTAATAAATTTGTGACGTTTGTTGTACTTTAATTGGAATTTTAATGATCTCTAGTATTACATTGATTTTATCGGTGCTTTCAATTGAATGGTCATTGAAGATCAAATATAAGTTAGATTAATTTCGGAAATATGCATGTAGGTCGAACCTAATTCCTTTAAAAAAAATTAGAACCAAATATAATTTTAGATTGCAAGGAAATTTAATTTACCAAGAGTAATATATTTCTTTGGAGTAAAAGACAAGTTTAATTAATTACTGACATTTAGCATGTTTTTTTTAGGTCAGGAATAAGTGTAAGTTATCACAATATTTAAACCTTTTTCTTGATCAGGTGCTTGCACATCATTGCATGCGTTAACCATTAATTACAAGTTGGATCAACTGAACAAATTCAAGGTTAGCTCGACTTATAAACTCTAAAATCAAATTAATAAAATTATTAAAGTCAAATATTAGCTAAATATCGATATAGATCAAATAATAACCATATAAACTAAGATGACAGATGAACTACAAAAATTATTTATCCAATCCTAACATTGTGTGATTTCAATCAAAAATAAACTATAACAACTGACAGTAAAATGTACAGTATTAAGGATTGTTTAAAGGAATCATAGTTAATGCATAATTATAAAGTGAGTGGAATGATATCGCAATTTAAATTACAATATAATAACCTAGCGTAGTTAAAATTAAATTCTATTAAATTTTCTATATGATCTCATCTAATATTTAATACTGGAAACACGCATTCCGTTTTTTAAAAAGAACAACACCGCAGTGGTGGCGAGCGACTAGTTAAAGTTGTAACACTACACTACTGAACCAAACGCATACATCAAACACAATTTTTAACAGAGTTATAACTGGATTATTGATGAAAGTAGTATTTAAACAATTGGTTAGGTTCAGTAACTATAGACCTTTCTGGTTGACTCAGTCCACGAAATGTCATATGGTCTTTGTCTAGTAGGAATGCAACGTTTTGGAGTATATACGTTGTCTTGCTATTGCGAGTTTTAATACTAAACGTAAAGAACATAAGAGATTTTATAGATGGAGACTACCAGAAAGGTGTGCCATAGTTGAATATGCCCTAAAGGTTTTAAATGATGACGTCAGGCTGATAATATATAAATTTTATCAATACAAAACTTCGCGTCACGTTTTTTTAAACGAGAAGCTGTTAACAAACATTGTGCCCGTTTGTATTGACAAAATTGACAAAATATTTCTAGAACCATCCATAATCTGGATTATGGCATTCTAGTGTAGTGAGATAAGCTCAAACACGGGTTAATAGTATAAACGATAAATTTAATGTAAAACGTTTGTACGCTCTGTGCTGAAAAAGTTTGATGTCAGAAACACTTGTAACAATATTACGGGCATTCTAGTATGGTCATATTAATGAAAGTACAACCATGGAATTTATTTGAGTTCGTTTGTGCTTCCTTTGTGTGATTTGTGCCGAAAAGGTTATCTAACAAAAACTATCCATAAAGATATTGTGAGGATTTGGGTACTGCGAGTTAGCGTTACGTATAGGACGAAAGCGCAAACGACATATGTCCATTCAATCGTTTGTGATCCGAACTTTCTTATTGAAAGGGAAAGTTATTGCAATCGCTCAGAACATTGACATTGGATTGTGCCCGGAAATATTTGTTTTGGTGATTGGAAAATGTGGAAGATGTCGAGTGTGTATTAAACAAATATATAAAAAACGATTTGACTTAAATTTAACATACTCATGTAAGTATTTAACGTATCCCTGTTATTTTTGGTGAAGATCGATCTATTGGGTACGGAATAATTGGAGTGCACTGCGATCTTTTGAGTGCCGTAACTGCAAAGTGTAAATGTCACATTTGGAACACTTGTTCAAGATATAAATATTTACTCTCCCTTAAACTTTATTGTGATGGTAACAACGGCGAGGTACAATCATCTGTACTATGAACAAGGTCTGTACTATTTATAAAGTTATTAAACATAACACCGTTAAACAGCTTCCGTCAATATGGTCGCCGTTTAAATATGTCCCTAAGTGAGCGCGAACGTAACATCCAGAGGCGTGCAAGGTGTAAAAAAAAAGTTAATTATAGAAATATTTTTCTTATTTACATTATAAAAGAAAAATGCATTTATATTAACATGAGTAATACTAGAATGTTATTTAAAACTATAAATTAGATAGAGAGATTTACTAGTACGGCTGTATGTATATATACAAAAAGAATTAATCATACCAGCAGGTTAATTAAGCTAATAATGTCACTGACGTAAATAAAAAATAAAATCAAAACAATTATTGTGTTGCTATTTATGTTTGATTAAACATAATTTGTCATTACAGTGCAATTTTTAAGCAATTAAGAAATTGCCTGTATTTCATCCCTTTAGAAAACTTACCGTGTACGCTAATGGGCTACAATTAAATTCGTAATGATGTTTCAAGGACAAACCCATTGATGTTTTGTTCCTTAACAAACACATTAGTTAACATAGGATACAAAATACTGTACATGTGAGCCAACTAATATACCCGTTTGTTTCGTATGTTATATATTTAAGATAGTCAGTAACTTTGTGTACTATTGTTACTGTACCTGAAACGACGGCCATGTTGACGGAATCTATTTAACGATAAGATAAGGTAAATACTATTGTAGCTAGCGGACAGCAAAAACTTTATTATTGTAATAAACGTTTGTCAAATCTCCATTGTTACCACGATAGGAAAGATAATTAGTGAATTTTTAATATCTTGACAGTAGATTGTAATTTTCTAATGTTTTCAGAATATTTCATTTCATGTAAAAAATATGGGAGTTTATGTAATTGTTATTTGAGTTAAGGTGGAACAGAAAAAGGAGACATACATTAGAGTAGAGAAACAAATGCTCTGCCGCAACTGGAATGACGAACTGTTAAAAATTTCTATACGCACGCTCTTGAAGTAAAAATGTTACTGATTTAATAATTCGGTACTGCGGAACATAGTGCAAATCCAAAGGGATCTTTGTTCGGTACGTTGAAACTTGAGACCTTAATGTAGGGGTTGTTAAGGACGAATGCATATTTTTTAAATTAAAATGATGTTCAATAATTAATATGAAAAACTGTTCCAACATAATAATTTTGTTTTTATTACTTTTGAAAAAACGGTGGTAGTTTTTCGGGGGTAAATATAGTTAGTCTGAGATCGGAGAGAAAGGCAATTGCTGTGAAAATTTTGATTGAGCGGGATTGCTTTTATTGTTTTAATTAGACACTCCCGTTGTAAACCGTTCTGTCTATAAATACTTTGTCGTGTACCTTTTAGCAAAACTAAAACTCTAATTCGTTCTTTTTTTGTGTACGTTTCAATGTAAATTCCAAAAATTAATCTATAATTATTCGCCGCGGCAACAAGTTTTAAACCGCGTATCTTAACTCGTCGTGTTGTTGGTAAAGGGAATATATTCAAGCGTAAGTAGATATTTTTATATAAATTAAAGCTCGCAACAATTAATTTTACAAGCCTCTGTAATGTTTAAAAATCAAACATTGCCTTGCAAAGGTATCTCATTCGCACGCGGGCTCATTAAGCTGAAATCTACTAAAATAAAGACAGTACAGGGCTCCCTCACTTTTGTATTTGGGTGAATTAGCATTGTTGTTTGTTTATATTTGTATTTGTGTAGAAGTGGGTCTGGCGAACGGATACAGGATAATCCTTGGTTACTAATTGTAATAAGACCTGACCATTAAGCACCTCGAATTTTATTTTTATTGTTTTATTGCTGTATAGATGAATGTGTAACCTGAGAAACTGTGCTGTATTTTTCTAACGCACTCAAACTTATATATCGCTCACGATGTTATGACCTATTTACAACTTACCCTTGTAAGGCTTTGTTTTAATGCGTTTCTTTGTGTTTAAATAGAATTGTTTGCCTGTGAACGGATTTCTATTTCTATGTAATTTATTGTAATTTTGCATATGTATCTGGTGCTTTATTAGTCACTAAACAATTGTGTATGTGCAAATTTACACCTATTCTTTTTGTCCTTTCATTTACCTTATTATCACCTGTGTAATTTTGCTGTTGTTATATTTTATATGTACCGTAAGCCTTATTGTTTTATTTGCTTATTTACTTAAAGACCGGCATGATTGGCTTTAAAGAGCCACATGTTTGGTATTACGACTTTAATTCAGATTATTTATGACACAATTGTGGGTGTGATTAAATTGGGTTTTTCATTGTGTTTATGTGCAACTAAACTCCTTTTTATTTATTTTTTTTTCTTAGTGTTGTAATTTTGTACACACTTTAACCTGATTTAATGGTGTTTTGCTATATATTTAACCCTTTCATTGTTTTTTGTGTTATTTGATTTATTAATGTGCTTGTGCAATTACTTGTTTATGAATAAAGTGGGTTTTATTGGTGGTTCTTTCCCACAGTAGAACAATTAACGGGTTGAACCATCATTGCACAAATCTCGTTAATTTTAATTTGAGTAGTTTCATTGTTTACCTGCCCCACATGATGCGGTACTTAACCTCATCCAGCCTATCTAATTCAAATAGAACAACGTACCTACCACAAGACGGCCAATTCTTTTGCTCAGATTTGAGGTTTGCGAGTAATTAAATATCAGACCTGTAAATAAATTGTAATGTTTAATTATTACCAGGAAAGTCAAAGTTAGGCTGGTAATTAATTTGAGTAATAGTAACATTATTGTCAGCACAGTCAAGATAAATTACTTAGCGATTGTTTTGTGCTTGAATTTTCATTCTTGCAAATAAGTTCAAATGGCACTTTTCAAGATAGAGTACCTGGAGGACGCTACACTATGCATTAAAGGAGTAGTCTTTTTAATACAAAACCGTAATAAATTTGTGAATGAGGTAGGGTTAAAAATTAATGGCAGGCTGTATCCTCAAGCGGTTACCCAAGTAGTAGTAACAACAGAACAGCGTCTTATATTAAATAACTTTCGTCTTTTGTCTGAAAACACTTTGTAATTACTCAATATAAGCAATATTTATTATTGATAAACGCTGTGTATTACAAAATGTGAATGATGGTGTAGATCAGTAGAACTAGTAAAAAAAAAAATGAATTTAATTAAATGATATGATGTCCTGATAGGGAATATGGTCGCATTAACCACACACAAATAATGAGTGTGTTTTTGTTATTAGAAGTAGGTAACGATTAAAGTAGCTTATGGATTATTATTTCAAGTAAATATACAATAATAACTTTCTAATAGAGTCGACCTATTTATTGACTAATATTAAACAACTAACAGATATAGGCAATTATGGATATTTGCATTAGTATATTAGAATGGGAAAGTAGGCGTATCTGCAAGACAATGCATCTTAAGAAAGCTTTATTTTGTAAGCATAACACACGTTTTCTCAAGTTACATTTTTTTTGTCTAAACAGATCTATTTTCAAATAAGTTGTAACGTCCCCCAGTTACCCTATCTTGAAAAGAGTAATTTGAACTTATTTGTAATAATTCAAATTCAAGAACAAAGCATTCGCTAAGTGATTTATCTTGACTTGACACAATAATGCCACTATTACTCAAATGAATTGCCTGCCTTACTTTCCGGGCAATAATTAAAACATTAGAATTTATTTACAAGTCTGATATTTAATTACTCGCAAGCCTCAAATCTGATCAAACGAAGTGGCCGTCTAGTGTTACGTACGTTATGCTATCTAAATGAGATAGTCTGGATGAGATACGTGTTGCATCATGCGGGGCAGGTAAAAAAAATATGAAACTACTCAAATTAAAATGAACGAACTTTGCGTAGCGGTGGTTCAGCCCGTTAATCTACTATTGTGGAAAAGAACCACCAATAAAACCCACTTTATTCATAAATAAGCAATTGCACAAGTACATTAATAAATTAAATAACAAAAAAAATCATTGAAAGGGTTAAATATGTAACAAAACACCATTAAATCAGGTTAAAGTGCGTACGAAATTATAACTTTAAGAGAAAATGAATAAAAAAAGCAGCTTAGTTACACAGAAACACAATAATAAAAAAAACAAATATAGTCACACTCACAATTGGGTCATAAAAAATCATAATAAAAATCGTAACTCCAAACATGTGGCCCTTTTTAAACACCAACCATGCCGATGTTTAAGTAAATAAGCACATAAAATAATAAAGCAAATCACGGTACAGATAAAATACAACAGTAAAATTGCAGAGGTACTAAGGTAAATGCGAGGATCAAAAGAAAACAGACAAGGAATTTAAAAATTAGCCCATTGTTTAGTGACATCTGAAGCACAAAATACATGAGTCACATAGTAATAAAGCACATAAAAAAAAGAAATCAGCTCTCGGGCAAGTAATTGAACTTCAACAAACTGAAATAAAAACTCACTAAAACAAAGCCATACAAGGGTACGTTATACATAGATCATCAACATCGTGACCGATACATATAAGTTTGAGTGCGTTAGCAACATACCGTGCCTCTCTCTCTCCGGTTACACATTCACCTATACAACATGTAAAAACAAATATAAAATTCGAGGTGTTTAATAGTCAGGCTTGGGAGTGTGTACCAACAGGCAATTGCCTTTTACAATTAATAACTTGCGGCATCCTATACTCATTCACCAACCACCTTTCGGCCATTATAAATATAAATAACAATCAACAATGCTAATTCGCACAAATACCAAAGGGAGAGTGCCCTGTACTGTCCTTTTATTTTAGCAGATTTCAGCTTAATGGGTCCGCGTACGAATAAGATACCTTTGCAAGACAATGTTTGGTATTTAGTATGTTATCTAGACTGGTAAAGCTATTTGCTGCGAGCTTTCAGTTATATAAAGATACATACTTACAATAGAATAAATATTCCCTTAATGATTACAGGCACAAATCGTTAATATATGCGGTTTAACCCCGAAAGAAAAGACAACTTAGAGTTGGCGAATTCAAAAGAAAAATAATGTACATGCACGAACTATTTTAAAGACTAACTAACCCAAAAATTAATCTGGCTCGATTGAAAAGATCGCTGTAACTGCCTCTCCCCTGATCCAAACATTACTATATCTACTCCCGAAAACCACCTCCGTCTTTCAAAAGTAATAAAAAAAAACAAGAAACACTAACTTATGTTGGAATAGTTTCGTAGTAATTATTGCACGTCATCTTAATTTTAAAAATATGCATTCGTCTATAACAACCTTCTATTTACGGGTCTCGAGTTTTCCAGTAACAAAGATATCTTTTCATCGTGGCCTGTCTCACCACAATTAATCATTAGACCCATGACATTTTTACATCAAGAGCGCGCATAAGAAAAAATCCAATGATTTGTTACGCCCCTTCAATAAAGCATTTTTAAGCGTGCACCTGCCACTCACCCCCTAACATGTGTTTACATACATATTAGTTACAAACAATACTACATTCCTTAGACAAAAATATATAAATAAAAATATTTTGAAAACATTAGTACATTACGACGTATTACCAAGATATTAAAAATCTACTAATTATCTTTTCTATCGTGGTAACAATGGCGATTTGTCAAACGTTTATTACAATAATAAAATGTTCGCGGTTCGCTACCTATAATGTGTATAATTAGCATTCTCTTTGTGAAATAGTCGTCTGTTAGACCGAAAGCAAATTTTCTTGTTATAGAATATAAATTTTTTTAGGATTCAATTGCAAGAAACTGAATGAAAAGAATCAAAAGTTTTAAAACTTTTACTAAACGTTGATCTAGAACTTCCATTAAACATTTTCCGAAATCGATGATAGCTAATAATATATCACGCGTCTATTAATGATTAAAGTTGACGACATGTCAAATCGATGAAATTTCTTTGCTTAGTATTTGCAACACTGAGAAATGTATTGTAAAATCAATCGGTTTCTACCTTTTTTGCCATAGTCGCACGCGTTTGTTTTTCATTAGCTTTTATTATAATTTTTCCGTTCATTCTTCATTCCTGTATTAATTTTTCGCTATATTCACAATCAGTTATTTTCATAACTTGGAAAGGTTAAAGACAATATTTATAGAAATAGATTGCATAAGTTAGATGAATTAATGGAAGTAGAACATTAGATTTTAGGGAAGAACTTCAGCGTGTTCTTGAAAACATGAAGCGGAGAATTAATTTATGTCTACAGTATCAGGGTCATTATTTTCAACATTTTTTTGTAATTATATTAATTTAAAGAAGAATGTTTCTATTTTTGTCATAACAATAATTTTAAAATTTATTTTGTTAAATAAGTGTAATTAGCAAATATTGGCAATAAACATTTCCAAAAATAGGGATATCCTGTTTAATTTTAACAAACAATCTTTATAATTAGATCAAAGGTGATTACCCCATGGGGCGCTAATGTCAATCGATGCAATCGAAATGAAGTGTAGTGGTACCAACCTAACCAAAACTTACTATGTGATGTCAGCTTTAATCATTAATAGACACCCGATATACAAATCTACTGAGAAAATTTAATAAACTATATGATTATAAAAATTCTAATAGATAATATTTATAATAACGTTTAAATTGAATAATTCCTTAAGGTCATAAATGTTAATAGTACAAAATCGATAGAGAATACAATTTGTATAGAAGCACAAATGTCTATTTATCATATAAATAATTTTGGAAAACATTTTTTTTAATCTCGCAAGTGTTTAATGGTGAATGAAAAATTTACACAGATTTGCGAATACGATATTTACGTCTGCAAGGCACCGAGAAGAAAAATTGTGGAACGCGCGCGCCGTTGGCAGCAGAGTTGATTTTACACGTGAAGTCGAAAAGGTCGTAACACTGACTCTTGAGAGCACGGGGATGGAGCAGGTGAGGTGGACTCGAAACACTTCTCGTCGATTTTCTGGAAAACAGTGAACATTTATATCACAAGACTTCGACTTGTACCTTTTCCCAAAAATGCTATACCCCTAGTTTGGTTCGTTTAATGACGTGACTCAAAAGAGTGTGTTCTAACATTCCGCCTATGTTGGATACATCGAGAGTTAGAATGTTGGTTTCTTTGCGATAATATCACATGTCAAAATCGTCTTGACAGTTTGGTCAATATTGTTCTATTATACTTATACAGAGTGTTTGTGAATAAGTGCAAAAGATTTTAGGGGGTTGTCAAAGTTGTTTTGTGAAACCCACACGGCTGGGCGACAGTTTGCGACGTACATTAAAGACATAAATATACTACAAGGGTTTATCGGAAATACTCGAAGACGTGATGCTACTGTATCACCTAACATTGAACCAAGCCTCACAACCATAGGTGAGAATTACGATACCGATAGTGAATCAAGGGAAACCCCGCGAAGATCCTTTCGAAGAAGAAGACTTCACTAGATTGGGATACGTCTAGAACGTAATATGAATGCTGCATACTATGATCCAGAGCATCCGGCAGGGTTTGCGGGTATAACACCTTTAGTTAATGCTGTAAAGGGTAGATATGGTGAAGTGAAAAATGGCTGCTGTGGCAAGCGGATCTTTGCGATATGATAACTTTAAGTAAACACAACAGTGGATATAACTACATACTAACGGTTATTTACGTGTTTAGCAAGAGAGTCTGGGCGGGAGTTCTTAAAACGAAGACAGCAGCCTCTGTGAAGCATTCACCGATATTTTTAAGGGAAGTGATAATACACCGGCAAATCTACAGACGAATAGAGGCAAGGAGTTTGTGTACAAAACTTTTTCAAGAAACAAAATATCAATTTCTGTGTAATAACTAACCCTGATGTAAAAGCATCTGTAGTTGAAAGATTTAATAAAACATTGAAAACAACGATGTGGCATTATTTCACCTACAAAAATTCCTACCGGTATATTGATGTGTTCCCAAAACTTGTGACTGCTTACAACAATATTCCTAATTCAAGTATAAAGATTGGCCCCCTGTAAACCATGAAAGCATTTTGGAAGTGTGGAATAACCTGTGTGCAAAAGGCTTAGGCACACACGTCATCCTAAATATAAAGCCGGTGAATATGTTAGAATCGCCAAAACACACCAAAGTACACCTTTGAGAAGGAATGTGAAGCAAACAGGACGTCTTTTTATCACTGCACTAATTGTAAAAACTTTCTCACTCTAGTTCATTTCATATCCCTTCTCAAAGGTGTACTTATTTTTGACGGTTCTAACATCTTTACCGGCTGGATGATCTCAACTTTTATTGTGACAGTACCCCTTTTATCCCAAAATACATCACCGCCCGTATTCAGTACGTAAGAAATCAGTGCCTTGAATGAAACAGGCAGTGTTGATACTATCCCGTCTTCTGCCAGACCTTTACGTTTCAGAGAATCCGAATATCATCTTCATCACCGCTGATTGTTATACTAGCGGGTTGGAAAAATGTAGATATCTTTGAAGAACCTGATTGTACTGCTGTCATTTGCCATGGTCGGTCATTTTGGTTTTTAATACTTTATCCATGGCGTTACCCAACTGCGCTAATAGAGGTGCACGACCTTTTAAAATGTTATGTGCACACTCGCAAATGCATTCCACCTACTTACTATTACTAATCTGGCTAATGCTTGCAGGATATCGGCGTTTTCGATTAAAGCGTCAAGCATCATATATGATGTAATCTTTATGACTGTGAGGCTTAAACCCTTTTTTCGTTATATATACTTGGCAAATACCTTGAGGACGGAATATGTTTATTCTATAGCATAGCACATCCGGTGTATTCTGTTTTAAATCGAACAATAAATATCCGTACGGATTAGAAGTAGAATCTTGGTACGCAACCTCTAAAAATTTAGGGTTGGCAGGTGAAATCTGCCTTGCTAGATGTGCCCTGTGTGGTGGGTTCTTAAACAGGATTATGTAATGACCGTTGACAGAAATATCTCGCTGTTCACGTCCTTGATGGAATATGTTTTGCGTTAAGAAAGACACGCTTAGATTTCTATGATGACAACCCTTTGTAAAAATATCAACCACCGAACTATTAGTCTCAAGCATTAGATCGTCAGTTATTATTAATAGCGGGTTTTCACCGTAAAACCGTTCCATATCAGGTAGTCCTTTCTGAAAATCCACTGAGAGGTCTTTCGAGTTTCGATAACCAACACGCGCATGGTCCATTAACAATAATAGTTTGATGTATATCTAATGTATGACGTCTAATTACATGCTACTTAATTGCCTCTCATTTATTTATTTTAAAGTAATTTGTGTTTGTGTGTGTGAGTAATTGAACATAGAAATAAATCAGGCATAATTTTGTCGAATGTACAGGTGCAGACCGCTTATATAGGGAATCTGCCTGTATGAAAAAAAGCGCTATTGCATTAGGGTTGAAATGATTATTATTATTTCACGTAATATTCAGTTTAGACCATAATGTATTTTTGCAGCAGCAAAATTTTAAAATATTTGGAAACACATTAATTAACGCCAATTCGACGGCTGATTGCTACTTTCCAATTCATATAAATGAATCTGTATAACTTATTATAAGTTTTTAGAATTTACATCAGTTCTACATACATAAAGACAAAATTTACATCGATTGGGGCTTGAACCTTGATGGCGCAGTTGGTTAGCGCGGTACTCTAGCAAAGTACAGGTCTTAGGTTCAAATCCTACTCGAGGTAAACTTTTTGTTTACGTATTTAACAAAATTAATAATAATTTTTAATTAATTTGTATAACTGTTTAATAATAATAAACAGATTAAATAACATCTTTTTGTTATGAAAACGCTTGCCACCTTTACATGTCTTATCTATTAATTCTTCCCCATTATTAGAATGCAACCCCCAATGTATAAATTAATTACGATACAATCTGTAGATGGGATTAAAAGAAATGTAATAATAATAATTTACATGTCTTATCTATTAATTCTTCCCCATTATTAGAATACAACCCCCAATGTATAAATAAATTAAGTCACAATCTGTAGATGGGATTAAAAGGTGTCCCATGGGTGACGTCACAAGAAGAAAAATGGCGGCCAAGATGCCGCGGTTCTACTGGTTGTGCAATAGAGAATCTGACACATTTATTGGCCCATATTTGACGTAATAAGAAAATACAAAATTAAGGAACATTAAATAGGACCGTCTTATTAATCATTTTATGGATTTTCATTAGTTAAATATACCTTCTGGTTTATGGGTCGAAGGTTATAAATGCAAGTCCCAAAATTAGAGTTGGTAGTAGTGACTCCATAGAATGTCCGTTTTTTTGCAGCCATTAGTAATTGTGCTTAAATAAATAATAAAATTTTATTATTCTCAAGTTTTGTATGCGATCTAAGTCGAAATAAATGGAAAATTAAACGAATTTTTTTTCAAACTAAACACTAAATGTGCGACTACTAGATAATACATAGTTACATATCATTATCAAATAATAATAGGTACAATTAATTCACTAATTTATTTTTAGCACTTGATTAGTTTACATTTTCAACCCCCGCCGAAAAAAAAGGGTGGTAGAATACAACTTCCAATGTATAAATAAATTAAGTCACAATCTGTAGATGGGATTAAAAGGTGTGTTAAAACGTGTGTATCTGTGATCTAGATCTAGTTTTTTTTTTTGAAGGTGCATTTATTACAATTACTAGTGATGATTAATTAGCAATGTTTACTCACATAAAAAATTGCATATAAGTGAAATTAAAAGGAATTGAGTGAAAAGGTGTGTATAATTACTTATATATGGGAGTAACTGGTATACAGTTAACCGTTAAAGCAACAGTGACTACTAAAAAAGGAAGAACGTGTGTTGTTAAACAATCAATCAAGGAAATATGTGCATCAAATAGAATACTGAAAAAGGGTTATGGATATAATAAAAAAACAGAGCATAGCCTTGGCACGAATGGGTCTTAGACAGAGGCCATCCATAGAAATCCTATATGGCGCGCTCAAAGATACTTTATCTACCCTTAGGGGCTGTATGGTCAAAATGACTGTATGTAGGGTATTGAGGTGGGATGTGGAAAATACCAAGCTTGTAATAAAAGGAAGTTGAAAATTGCGTCCCCAAAAAATGATGGGGCTTAAAAATAAAAGTAATGGGGTTTACTCTCATCAAAAGTCAAATGACAAGGTGCATGTGTTTTACATGTATTGTTCACAAAACATGTAGGTTGGCAACTCTTACAATTCTGAATGAGTGTTGTTAAAACCAAACATTGAGTTTACTCAATAAAAGCTTTTCAGTTGTTACCTTTAAGGATTTTAAGATTACAGAAATGCATGATAATAGAACAGGTCATTTTACATTACTTAAGCATTACAAAATTTAAAGCAAATTAAAGTTATCAATTATCATTAGAATTTCTAAGAGAAATGAAAAAGGTTTTTAATTTAATTACTTTTAATCCAGAGTTAAGATTCAACAATTTTATTTTTTGTACCTCAAATATTTAAGTTGAATACCTGCAAAAATATAAGTTGGTGAGTTAAAATTCTGAATAACAATTGTTAAAGTCGAACATTAAAGTTAATAATTTGATGTTCAAATTTGCTTCAGATGAACCTTCAATAATTTTAGGATTGCAAAAATTCATGTCATGTCGTACCTACATGAAAGTAATAAATTTTAGTTAGATCAGAATCGTGAAATTTAAAATTTGAGAGACATTAGCTTCCTTTTCATTCAGGAATCTTTAAAAAGTATATTAATTATGAACTAAAAATCGTATATGGGTATCGGGATGTGAACTGATCATTGCAAGGAGCTTTATCTCCATTGCTAGTTACTCTTACAACAAAATAAGATATCTATATTCATATACCATACCTACAAAAATGTCTAACATAATTTGAAGCCAGCTCAAAATAAATAACATGTGTATAAATTCTTATAACTCGCTCGTAAAATTCTGATCTGTATAAATACAATACCGATACCACTGAGTATCAATAACATATTAAATAAAATGGCACGCAAACACTATTTAGATGTGTACTTTACCATTAACGAAGTAAAAGTGGGTAAATTTCAAACAGCGTAAGTTAATTTTTGCTAGATTTCACGACAGATAGGTAAACTGCTCTGCGTTGTACGTGATCTTTATTGATATTCACACCACGTTTGCTTGGCAACTTAGAAAACACAGAAAACGAGACAGGCACTTCTATAAGTATCCTGTTATAATACTTTTTTAACAAGGACATGTACAGATGTGCCCTTAAATATTGCCAACATAGCAATATTGTTTGTCATAGTAAATTATGGTGTTTATTTTTTATAAACACGTTTATAAAGGATATGGAAAAGCAATAAGAGCTTACAGCACTGCTATAAAAAATTAAAGAGAAAGTACACTATATTTACAGGTAATTACTAACTTAAAAAAATTCTATCAATGTACCTATTTAATTTATGTAATTTGAAGTCTGTGTTGACTAAATATATAACAAGCTAGAACCTTCTTATACACTTGTCTGATAAAAGATTATTGCTATATGTTTCAAAAATACAGTCATCTTCATACAATTAAGAATTATTAGGAGGAGAATGCGACCACTTTCGGATAGCTCCAAAGGACCTCCATGTGGGCCCCGTTGGGAGGTCGAAATGATCCTGAAGTTAGCTACAAGTGGGACCGCTGAGAACCCCAGTGTAAATTGTAATTACAGCCCTGGAGGGTAGTCAATCGCAAACATGTTTAATGTATCTTAAATGTCGGCTTCCTCTCAGGCGTCATTTTCAACCCATTGTTGGTGTGTATATAATCCTAACCCCATAATTAGGGACCTTTTAGCAGTATTAAGAATTTTTTTGGTAGTCGATCATACGAACAGATTTTTAATTACAACATAAGTCCTAAAGTAATATAGAAATGCATTCAAGACGTATATAAAGTAATTATTTTACGGATTTTCCCAGTTATGTAACCACAATAACATCGTTTCACTATTCTAATGCTTCTGACGTACTTGAAAAAACCCCGTGATTAGACAATTACATGAAAGATAAACAGACCTTGAAAACACAATTAGAATGTTCACGTTCCTTTGTGTGTGCGGCGTGGGGACTGCTCAGCTATCCAACCAACAATAATATCCTTTCCTTATTCATTATTGTCTTGGAAAGACAAACAAGTCGACTTTCGTCTCCAATTTTGATAATTGCTTCTACCAACCTTATTTGATTTAATATGAAAGTCTAGGATGTTGATTTGAAATCAGTTTCTGCCAACCTTATCCAATTCAACACAAACATACTGCGCAAGTCTAGGGTGTTGATTTTAAAACAACTTCTGCCAACCTCATTCGATTAATAAAAAAACAAAAAAAAGATGCAAGTCTAAAATGTTGATTTGAAAACTGTTTCTGCCAATCTTACTCGATTTAATACAAAAACAAGAAAATATGCAAGTTTAGGATGTTGAGATGAAATCAGCTTCTACCAATTCGATTTAACACAAAAACAATTTGCAAGTCTAGATTGTTGATTTGAAATCAGTTTCTGCTAAACTTATTCGAATTAATACAAAAACAAAAAAAAGCTATTGTAAAACGCGATTCAGGTATTCCGAACTAGCTCCTATGAAAGTTAGTATTAAAGAAAACACACTCACACACACAAACACATGCGCTTGTGTTCGTGTTTGTGTTTGTGATTGTGTTTGTGTTTGTGTTTGTGTTTGTGTTTGTGTTTGTGTTTGTGTTTGTGTTTGTGTTTGTGTTTGTGTTTGTGTTTGCGTTTGCGTTTGCGTTTGCGTTTGCGTTTGCGTTTGCGTTTGCGTTTGCGTTTGCGTTTGCGTTTGCGTTTGTGGTTGTGTTTGTGTTTGTGTTTGTGTTTGTGTTTGTGTTTGTTTGTGTTTGTGTTTGTGTTTGTGTTTGTGTATGTGTTTGTGTTCGTGTTCGTGTTCGTGTTCGTGTTCGTGTTCGTGTTCGTGTTCGTGTTCGTGTTCGTGTTCGTGTTCGTGTTCGTGTTCGTGTTCGTGTTCGTGTTCGTGTTCGTGTTCGTGTTCGTGTTCGTGTTCGTGTTGGTGTTGGTGTTTTGTGTTTGTGTTTGTGTCTGTGTGTGTGTTCGTTTTGTGTTTGTCTTTATGCTCGTGTTCGTGTTCGTGTTCGTGTTATTGTTCGTGTTCGTGTTCGTGTTCGTTTTCGTGTTCGTGTTCGTGTTTGTGCTCGTCTTAGAGTACGTGTTCATGTTAGTGTTCGTGTTCGTGTTCGTGTTTGTTTGTGTTTGTGTTTGCGTTTGTGTTTGGATTTGTTTGTGTTTGTGTTTGTGTTTGTGTTTGTGTTTGTGTTTGTGTTTGTGTTTGTGTTTGTGTTTGTGTTTGTTTGTTTTGTGTATGTGTTTGTGTTTGCGTTGTTGTGTTCGTTGTTCGTGTTCTGTGTTCGTGTTGTTTTGTTTGTGTTTGTGTTTGTTGTTTGTGTGTGTGTTTATTTCGTTCGTTTGTGTTTGTCGTTTGTCTGTTTGTGTTTGTGTTTTGTTGTTGTTTTGTTGTGTGTTCTGTGTTTGTGTTTGTGTTGTGTTTGTTTGCGTTTGTGTTATGTGTTTGTAGTTTGATGTTTGTGTTTGTGTTGTGTTTGGTTTGCTGTTTGTGTTTGTGTTTGTGTTTGTGTTTGTGTTTGGTTGTTGTGTTATGTGCGATATTTATGTTTGTTCGTGCTTTGTGGTTCGTGTTGTGTTTGTGTTGTGTTGTGTTCGTTTTCGTGTTTGTTTGTGTCTGTTTCGTGTTTGTGTTTGTGTTTGATGTTTGTGTTGTGTTTGATTTTTCGTGTTGTATTTGTTTGTTGTTTGTTTGTGTTTTTTTCAGTTTTATTTTTTGTTTCATTTTGATTTGTGTTGATGTTGTTTTTGTTTGTGTTTTGTTTGTGTTTATTTGTTTGTTGTATTTTCGTTTGTGTTTTGTGTTTGTGTTATGTTATGTGTTGATGTTATGTATTGTGTTTGTTTGTTGTTGATTTTGTTTATGTTTTCGTGTATGTGTTGTCGTTTGTTGTTTTGTTTTGTTTGTTTGTTCGTTTGTTTTGTGTTTGTTTTGTGTTTGTTGTTTGTGTATTGTTTTGTGATTTGTGTTTGTGTTTGTGTTGTTGTTGTTTTGTGTTTGTTTGTTGTTTGTCGTTGCTGTCGTGTTGTTTGTCGTGTTGTGTTGTCTTGTGTTCGTTTTGTGTGTGATGTTGGTTTGTTATGTGTGCTGTTTGTGTTCTATGAGTGTGTGTTACGTGTTTGTTTGTGTTCGTGTTGTGTTTAATTCGTGTTGTTGTGTTGGTTGGTTGTTGCATAAACAGAGTTGTGTCTGTGTATTCTGTGTTGTACTTTGTTCAGTGTTGTTTCGTGTTCGTGTTATTGTTCTGTTGTTTTCGTGTTGCTTTTATTTGTGTAATCGTGTTTGTGTCTTGCTTGTTTCGCTGTATTGATGTTCGCTGTTGTAGTTTCGTTATGTGTTTGTGTTATGTATCTGTGTATTTGTTTCGTGTTGTTTGTTGTTTGTCGTTTGTTTGTCTGTTGTTTATTCTGTTATTTGTGTTAGTGTGTGCTGCTTTGTGTTTGTCAGGTTCAGTGTGTATGTCAGTTGCTGTTGCGTGCTAGTATAATTGCTGTTTGTCGTTATGTATTTTGGTTTTCATGTATTTTAGTTTGTGTTGCGTATTGTGTTTGTGTTTGTGTTTGTGTTTGTGTTTGTGTTTGTGTTTGTGTTTTGTGTTTGGTTTGTGTTTGTGTTTGTGTTTTGTGTTTGTGTTTGTGTTTGTGTTTGTTTGTCGTTTGTGTTTGTGTTTGTGTTTGTGTTTGTGTTTGTGTTTGTGTTTGTGTTGTGTATGTGTTGTGTTTGTGTTTGTGTTTGTGTGTTGATGTTTGTTTGTGTTGTGTTTGTGTTTGTGTTGTGTTCTGTTTCGTGTTTGTTGTGTTGTGTTCGTGTTCGTGTGTTCGTGTTTGTGTTTGTGTTCTGTGTTTGTGTTTGTGTTGTGTGTTTGCTGTTTGTGTTCTGTCGTTTGTGTTTGTCGTGTTTTGTCGTTTGTGTTTGTGTTCGTGTTCGTGTTCGTGTTTGTGTTGCTGTTTTTGTTTGTGTTTTGTGTTTGTTTTTTGTGTTTGTGTTGTGTGTTGTCTGTTTGTGATTTGTTGCTGTAGTGCTTTGTGTGTTGTGTTTGTGTTCGCTGTTGTGTGTATGTTGTGTTGCGTTTGTCGTGTTGTGGTTTGTTTGTGTGTGTTTGTGTTTTTGTGTTTGTGTTGTGTGTGTTTGTGTTTGTCTTTGTTGTTTGTCGTGTGTGTGTTGTGTTTGTGTTTGCGTGTTGCGTGTTGTGTTTGTGTTTGTGTTTGCGTTTGTGTTTGAGTTTGTGTTTGGTTTGTCGTTTGCTTTGTGTTTGTGTTTGTGTTGTGCTGTTGCGTTTGGTTTGTGCTTGTGTTTGCGATGTGTGTGCGTGTGCGTTGTTGTGCGTTTGCTGTCGTGTGCTTGCGTTTGCGTGTTGTGCGTTTGTGTTTGTCGTTTGCGTTGCGTTGCGTTTGCTTTGCGTTTGTCGTGTTGCGTTTGCGTTTGCGTTTGCGTTTGCGTTTTGGTTTGGTTTTGCATTTGCTGTTTGCGTGTGTTGTGTTGCGTTTTCTTGTGCGTTTGCGTTTGCGTTTGCGTTTGGGTTTGCGTTTGCGTTTGGGTTTGCGTTTGCGTTTGCGTCTGCGTTTGCGTTTGCGTTTGCGTTTGCGTTTGCGTTTGCGTTTGCGTTTGCGTTTGCGTTTGCGTTTGCGTTTGCGTTTTCGTTTGCGTTTGCGTTTGCTTTTGTGGTTGTGTTTGCGTTTGCGTGTACGTGTGCGTTTGCGTTTTCGTTTGCGTTTGCGATTGCGTTTACGTCTGCGTTTGCGTTTGCGTTTGCGTTTGCGTTGCGTTTGCGTTTGCGTTTGCGTTTGCGTTTGCGTTTGCGTTTGCGTTTGCGTTTGCGTTTGCGTTTGCGTTTGTGTTTGCCTTTACGTTTGCGTTTGAGTTCGCGTTCGCGACAAACTTCCATATGATTAACTGGGTTACTGCGGTTTCAAAAAAGTGAATTGCACAATTAAACACCAAAAAGCCACGACGAGACTATTTTAAGCAGTTGAACATAATCACTGTTATTAATACATCATTGATACGTCAATCGATGCCTACCCACTTAAATACTTATTTAAAACAACTCAGTAGTTTCTCACAAATGATCACTTTTTGCAAGTTATTTAGTACAACGCAAGTAAAACTTTTAATTCACTACTACAGACCACAAATTTATACACTTTTAAAAAAAATTAGAAGATTAGTGTACAATAATTGTTTCTATAAGTATGAAGAGTCATCCGCGTTACATAGGTTATGCTAACAATGTAAATCATTTACGGTGTTCAGGTCATGTACGATATCTACGTCGCTTTCTTCTTCTACATCCCAACATCAGCTCCACCTACATGACGTAAGTCACCTATACCAAATGGCATGAACATTTTTTAAGCGTCTATTATTTATGGTACCTATATCTACATTGTCCCTCACGAATTTTTCGTTCACTAATTATATGTTGTCCATGCCTTTTTTTTTGGTTAGGTACATTTTATTCTCATCTACGTCACGTGCGTTGTAAGCATGCATGGGTTTTTTAAGGTATTCATTTTTAGGGTATATCTTTCATATAGGATATGTTATCAAGCTTAATTTTCAATATCTGCATTTTTGGCAATTGTTATGTCGCGTGCATCTTTGCGTTCTACATTAAATGGGTCATACCCACCAGTTACGTTATCTGGCCAAAAATATCGTTCAGTGCCTTCATTAACCCCAGACCACTTAGATATAATTCTATAAACACTAGAGGACTTATAATACAGTTTAAAACAGTGTATTTTTTGTTACAGATATTTCAAAATTTCAAAATTATAGATGGCGGCATTTTTTCCCTTTAAAATGGATAAAAATGTCTTTAGACTCTGCCCTTTTCATATTTCAGCCATTTTTAATTAGTTACTATAATTTTTTTTTTTGATACATTCTCCAAGGAAAAAATATAGGACGAGCCGTGCAACGTTCGAGCTGGCTCTTTGTTTGTATCTCTTCGACTAACCGCCTACCCTGACAACTAGTTTTTAAATAATTTATTACCTATCTAAAGTAACTGTGGTGACTTAACCCTTGTTTATAATATGAAGATGAAGCTCATGTGGGATTCGTGTAATATCATCATCAATAAGAGACATGATTGACTGTATAATCACTCAACCCTCCTATTGTGTTCGGGTCAATATAACCAAATTGGGTTTTTCTAATGTGCATAATTCGTTAATTTATTTAAATATTTCGTTGCCACTGCATGACTGTTTTTTCATTACTCTAATAACGGTGTACCTAGATTGATATTAGAAAATTAGAATTAGTTTTTTTTAATGCACTTGTTACACTCACTGTGTTTGGGTCTATATGACCCGGTGATTCGTGTGGTTCAAATTAGAAGACCGAGAACCAGATTATTATCATAGACGAATGTATTTTACTAGTTTTGTTTTATTTTCATAAATAGAAATAACTTACATAATATTGCCACACTACTGCGCAATATTGCGCATATTGCACGCGTTATTTGCGTACCTTTAAACAAACTTATTCCTGTTGAAACTTGTCTGTGGCTCCGTGTATAAATGCAGCCAGTGAGCATCTGTGTGTTAGTTCCATAGTAAATATCAAACTTGATGCTACTCTAATAAGAAATACCTAACAATAGAAATTTATTATTGAAAATGTGTAATGAGAGAGAACTTAGGGATAGTGAAACCTTTGTATGTTTCTGATTGTGACACTAATGTTTCTGAAGAAGAAGACCATTTCTTCGAAACCGAGATATATAACAGCGAATCGGATCATGAAGTGGAAGCTACGATTTCAAATGAAGCTGATACGGATAATCACGTAACTTCAAAAGATGGCAATATTGTATGGAATGAAAAGCCACATCAATAGGGAAGCTTATCAGTAACAAATATTATTTCGTTGATTTCTGGGCCAACAAGGTATGCTACGTCGCGAATAATTGATACAAAATCGGCGTACTTATTATATTTCCGATTCAGAAAGGAACTTTGGCGTTCTTAATTATGTATCACTTACAAAGTTTTGAGATACTCTCAATTCTACCGTAAAAATTCTAATCTTCGAAAATATTTTTAATTTATTTTTTATCTATTGGCATTACCAAATTTGTCTTAATATTGTAAATTAACTATCCATTATTTTCAGAAAAATAATGCTGGTGAAAATAACTGTAAATATGTATTATTTTTATATGCAATGCTTTGTAATAACACTAACACATACAAATCACAACAAAAGAAGCGCAATAAAATGAAAAAGAAAAAGAAATCAAAAATCAATTTCTTATTAAATGCAAAGAATGTTCTTCCTTCAACTTCAATACATTTATTAACACGTCGTACAAAATTATTTTCACTCTAATGTCGGCCATGTGGTATTTTGATAAGCTTTTCTGATTCCTTCGAGTGGGGTCAGATCAGGTGACCTCGGAGACCAAGAAATGGGTCATCCTCCACCTATCCACGGATTTTCTTTCTAGTGGTTTAAAAATGTTCGTACGTCTCGATGATAGTAGGGGTACACCATCATGCTGGAGCCACATATTTCCATAAACTGCTTCATTAATATATTGAAGAAAATTAGGTAGCACATCTCTTAAAGAATTTAAATACACTTTGCCGGTTAGAGCATCTTCAAAAAAATAAGAACCTATAACTTGGATCCAATAAATCTGCCCACCCCACACATTTAGTGCCTTTGTTAGCCTGATCTAATGAGTATTTTCAGTGCTACAATAATGCCTGCTATTCACTAAACAATTACTTTTGAAGGTAGCTTGCTCACCAAATAATATAGAATTAAGAAAATTAGGAACTTCTGCAAAAACCAGTTGCAAAAATTAATTCTTCGTTCAAAATCTTGACCATGTAGTTGTTGATGAAGTTCTATACGATATTCATAGTGTTTATAGGCATTTCATATATTTTTTACGATGGATTTTTTTTATATCGGTCATATGTGATACTTGTGAAGTACTTACATGAGGAATTTCTTGGGTTGCAAGTGAAACTCTAAGTTGGTTTTCATCATTAATCACTGCTTTATTAGCTACTTTCCGTTTTTTTTTTAATTTAACAGTACCTGTTTCTTCAAATCTTCGTAAAGGATCTTGAAACGCTTTAGGTCGCTGCTTTTGTTCAGCATCGGGATTTCTTGCTGCATAAATTCTACTTGCCAATAAGCATGGAAAACTTCAAAATGACTAGCATTCACTAAATTATGTTGTAGAACAATACGGTTACCATCTTTTTATCGGTATCTTTCAGGTGGCATAACCACACACAAAATTCTAATTATTAGTTATATAAATGTAAACATTTCTATAAATTGTAACTAGTTTTAGACGTCGTACATAATTTGGATAAATGCCCTATATATTATTGCGGCACTAGTTTTAGATGTGTTGCATTTACTACAAAGAGGGTGGCGTACCTATTGCGTTATAATAGTTGCGCATTTTACAAATTTTCAGTTTTGTACTGATACCGGTGGTTGGACATTGGCGCTATTAAATATCATTCCGATTACTACCTTTATAAACTTATTTCGATACTTTTAATTATAAACTTCAGAACATACAGAATATGTAAAACATATATAAATAGTGGTAAGGTATCAAGTTGTCAAGTTATGAAAGAGTCTTTACAATACAGTCTCATGAATATTTAAACTTTAGTTTCCAGGAAGCAAGATAGATACCCTTGTCATTAAAAAAATGTTGGACAAATGTAACATCGTTTGCTGCATGCAACGCTCGTCACTTTGACTACATCACTAAAATAAATACGAATATATTTTACGAACATAATGTTAACCAAAACCGTTCTTAGGAATCATGCACTAATCGTAAAAAATATTTTACACAAGTATCCAGTATTGACTGTCCTGAAAAAATATATATATATATATATATATATATATATATATATATATATATATATATATATATATATATATATATATATATATATATACTGACTAATATAAAACAGGCTCATTGTACAAAATAAAAATCAAAAACACAAAGCAATTTATGTGTTTTGCATTTTAAATTCCCATTAGAAACCTTTTCCATTTGTATTATGCAAAAGTTAATGCGCACACTAACAATAAAAACTTGAGAATTTTAATTTTAATTAGCTTTATTTCTCGTTTATGTATTTACAGATGTGTGTACGTAATCCTTTTTTGTCTTTTGGTTGGTTCTATCTTAGTGACAAATGTAATACCTTTTCCTGGTATTTAATAAAATGTAGGCAGTTAACCGGAAAGTCTAGTTTATTGCAAATTAAGACTACTAATGAACTGTATGTATGTGGGAAGTTAATAGATAAAAATGTTATTAGGAATCTGCACTAAGACAGAAAATAAGTTTCTTTGAAGAAAAAAAAATAGTCAAATTGTAATAAGTAAGAATATTAAAGGTCTATTATGGTTGACTATCAATTATATTATACTAATGTATAATTATTTAACGTAAAAATTATTAAAAATAAGAACTGTTGAATTAGTTGAGAAATATTACTTTACTGTTTGTAATAACACAATATAGGTCTATTCTTGTGACAATATGACCTTGTTAGGAAGTAGGACAATTTCAGAAGATTACAATGTAATAAAATTAATCTAAAAAACACGATAAAACTAAATTAGGGCATAGAGCTTTCTAAATAATTATTGCGTTAGAACACTGTATTACTTATCTCATGCTCAGTAAATCTCTTATACAATTCAGTAAAGGAACTATTCTTATACACAATCAAATTCATTTTTTAAATGAAAAATTTATGAATTATTCAAATCTTTATTCCTACATAATTCATAAATTATGAATGAATTTTCTACTGCAGTTAGTATGTACGAATATGGAATAATGAGAAAGAAGCTGTGGAATACTGCATTATTAAATAGCGTCTATTTTGTGTGGATGTATTAATGCGCATTAATATGTAACTTGTTAAGGAATACTTGTATATTAAATTACAATTAACGATGTTAATAATTGATGTACTTCAAAGCAAGATTATTCTATAAGATTTTGTTTTAAATTAGATTGTAATTAAACTTAGCATAGTATATAATTTATTAAAAGAAATCTAATTTCGTTTTGCGGAATTTATGGCGTTTCTCAAGTTGCTGCTTTACAATTTGGTTTTATATTCAAATTGTGTGTACTATCTGTAAAAGTAGTTTATGTCTATTTGATTTATTTAGACAACGAATACATATACACATTTTTATATCCTATGTTTAAGAGATATACGTTAGCTTAAAACGTAAATTTTTGGTATACTATGTATAAATGAAAAACGTTATTTGGCCAGCAGATGACTGCAATTCTTGTGACATAAATTAGTACAGGGGGAGAGCAATAAGTCAAGCAATGGATATTTTTAATACCTTCGTATTCCTATACGAAATGTACAAAAAAAAATAATAAAAACTGTGTCTTACTGATACTAATAATCAAGTTAAAAATATGAAAAACTACCAACCTAGCAAAAAATGTATCATGCATTTTGTTTCTTTACGTAATTATACTGTTATGAAACTGGTATTGAAACATGCAATAAAATAAGAAGAATACACCAAATTTTATTATCTACGTTGTTATTATATATAATAATGGTGTAAATCAAGGTTTTAAAGCGTTCTCCATACAAATCGTTAAAATAACTAGAGACACCAACCACTCAATAAAAGATAATGCCGTTGACTCAGTAGGTAGATTAAATCGGGCCTGGTTCAGGCGTTTTGACTTGCTTAATTACCAACATATTTCTGCTTAGTTATTTCCACCTAATATCATTATAGTAACTTCAATGGAACAATAATAAAGGTTACCTCGGACGCCAAGTTATTTTTATTACGCTCGGAATAACTAAACCGAGGATACAATAAAGCATTCACCAAAAAGGTCAAAATAAAAGATACACAAACTATGTTTATTAAGCGTTTAAAATTGGGATTATATAAAACACATCTTAATTCTAGTGTTAATAGCCTTATACTAATAAGTCATTGGGGTATAAATACCTGTTATAAAATCTTTGTACAACTTTTTGGAGAACCTCTATTATCAGGAGGAATGCAGAAATGTAAACCATAAGTGATGTAATCTTCGTACAAAAGTTGCGCAATGTGTCACATTTTCAATGTTGTATGTTGTAAACCATACCAAAGTTGAATTTACTTCTTACAAATTTATATTCATTGGAATTTGAATAATCCAGAACTTATTGCATACTCTTGAAGGTTCAAATAAAAAATGTGTGGTCTAAATTTAGATCTGAATTAAATGCAAAATGTAATCATAAAATAAAGGTACCCAAAAATGGTAAAAGTATAAGTATAAGTGTAAGTAGAAGTGCCTGCAAAAGGCAAATGTTTCAGATTTTAATATAATACGAGTTAAGGGTGTCTTACCATTAAATCAATGGCACTTTACACAAAATTTAGGTGGAAACCAAAAATGGCCTCTTGCTTAAAACAACGTACATCAAGCAATGCTAAAAAGAACGCTCACGGTATCAGGTGATACCGCGATGCGCGAAAAATATGTGCAAAAAATAATTCCACGATATGGAGGTATAAACCCTTAAGAAAATGTACAACTTAGGTTACACCAATGCAAATTAAGTTACCTACCACAAACTTATAAATCATTAATAATCGAAAACCCCTTTTTTTCTATTTTTATAACTAAATGAACGAAAAACGTAAAAGATTCGTTACTTTGTGTCTGTACCAAATATTAATAAAATGACCCTCGTTTTTACCTTCCAATCTACATATATATATATATATATATATATATATATATATATATATATATATATATATATATATATATATATAGTTTTTAAGCATGACAGAACTTCCGATAGCGATGGCTGTGAATGTGAAATAAGCTGTCAGTTTGCGCCCAATTAGTGGAATTTGTATTAAGTATAGTGCGACAAATCATCATCAATAGACCCATGCTTAACCCTACGATGCATAATTCAGATATGCTCTAAATACGTCTTCATTCAACACACACTTGATTCAAAAAACATTCAAGTGTATCTAGAATTCGAAAAATAAATCTTTTCCAATAGTACCCAGTGTTTACATAAACTGGGCCTCCGAAGCCCGTTCACAACTAGTTCCTATAAAACCAGTTTAAAGGTTGATTGTCATTATAATTTGTCACGCACTGCTGCACGGAATTGTACTTGTCTGTAAAAGTTGAAACCCGCACTACGGCTGGATATATAAAAGTAGGCGCAGGTGATTTCCATTCAGTTGTAATGTAAAGCTGCATTGAGTTAACTTGTGAAACACATAATAATGGCGTCAAAAACGTGAAATACGTGAGATTTGGTGACCGTGTCTATGAAGAAACAGTGTCGCAGTGGGCAGCTGAAAGAGATGATCTACCTTCTGAAGAAAGTGTTGTATCAGAAGCAGAAGATGATGACACAAATTTCGAATTGGTTTCGGACAAGTATTCTGGATCCACTTCTGATGATGTTGCAAATATTGATAATTCTTCAATGAGTGGTTACATTGCTCCAAGTGGTCTGGATTGGAGTTTAAAACATCCAACAAAAAATAAAATTCAACCACACAACATTATTCGGCGTGAGCCAGGACTAGCAAGAAAACATATAGATGCAACACCAAACGAAGCGTGTCAGTTATTTATAACTCCAGTTATTGCACAGGCAATTGTAAACTGTACTAATTTAGAGAGGAGATGTGTGTACGGAACAAAAGGAAAACCGTGGAAAGATGTACCAAACTGTTGATGAATTTCTTGCATTCTGTGGTTTACTTATTCATACGGGACTTGAGAGTAGTTGGGATGTTCCTGTGAGAGAACTATTTTGTAGAGAATTTTTTAATCCTATATACCGAGGCACAATACTCATATTTTGCTTTAAATAAATACGAAGATTCGTCAGATTTGCGACAGGAGAACCCAGAATGCCCGTTTAGAAACCGATAAGTTGGCAACGGTGTCCTATGTTTGGGATTTATTCAATCAGCAATGCATAACCTACGTCATACCGGATACTATTGTAACTATTGATGAACAACTCGTTGGGTTTAGAGGCAGATGCAGATTTGTTCAATATATGCCAAGTACACCGGCAAAATATGGACTTAAAATATTTTGTATTTATTAATCTTAGTCTTTGGATGGTTAGTTTATGTTGATTTCCAGCCCGGAGGAGCACCACATAAAAGCCTAGGTCTTAAAGTAGTACAAACTATTGTGCGTGGCATTCATAATTCTGGCCTTTATCTCGCGATACACAACTTCTTCATTAGTGTTCCGCTAGCAATTTATCTGTTGGATAAAAATATTACTGTAGTGGGTACACTACGTCAGAATAATCGTGACATTCCGAAACAAATGAAAGCCTGAAAATATCGTGTAGTTTGCTTTAGATATAACGTATCCATGGTAAGTTATGCACGTAAAAAGAACAAATGCGTAATTTGCCTAAGCACTATGCACCACGACGCATCTATCAATGATGACGCTAATAGGAAGGCTGAAATCATCACTCTTTATAATAAAACAAAGTGCGGTGTTGACGTCATGGATCAATTGGTGTCGACATACCTAGGCAAGAGCCAAAGTAGACGATGGCCTATGCAACTTTTCTTCAACATCAATGCTTTCAAATTGTTCAAATTTAATTTGAATGTCAGTCTTTGATTCGGGAGAATTTTACGGCCCATATAATCGTCCATCTGAACAAGCCACCCTTCGCACTATGAATAGATTTCGTATGCGTAATGAAGAAAATATTTCCGCTGTAAACGAAAGTGTGCGAAAAAAGCCAAAGTCATCGATTCATCGTTGGTCGCACCAGTTGAGGCTTTGTTCGTCCTACATGAAAAATTTTGCATTATCTTATTATCGAGTGCTTTACATACTTTACATACCCATGATTTTGATTTGATTTTTTTAATAAAGGCATCCCTGTTTCTTTAATTTTCAGAATTTGCTTATTTAGCCGAGCAACTGTCCACCTTTGAGGCAGTTTTTATTCGAAGAGGTATTCTGCAGACTTTAATAATGGGCGCAGTAATGTTTCTGGTGGAACAAATTAAATTGACAGTTTTACATGCTTATAATCTAGAGCAGGAATAACGCATTACGAAACTTGATTAAGTTGCTGAACAACTCTAGTGGTGTTGGACAAAAGCAAAAAATAACAACAGCAATTGGACATTTGTTTTAGAATTGAGCAATACCGAGCATGCCCAAAGTCAGTAATTTGATTAGAAATGCTTATTTTGTTATTTCCAATAATATAGCCCTCAAGGAATGATTATTTTGCCCAAGAAAGCACTAACCTTGAGAAAAACACGTGGGTAACATTGACAAATAACTTAGTCCACACATGAACAGTCCGAAACAAAGCAGAAAAAAGCAATGGAGCTAGAATTTCGATCTAAATTCCATAAAGTAGGATGTAAAGCAGAACTATTTCAATATTGATGAAGCACCTTCTTCGTCAGCAGCTATCTGTATTTGGAAACGGATTCCCGTTTTTGGGAACCGGAAATCGGTAATTCAGAAACGGATACCTATTTCTGGGAAACGGCTAACTATATTTGGGATACTGGTACCAGTTATTGGGGAAAACAGCTACCTCATCCTGAGAGAAGACAGATCGTAATAAACCTAATTCTGTTTTCAGATTTCTAATAATTGTAATATGACCCCTGCAAGACAACAACCTGTCATTCCTCACGTTTCCACGAACTGACTCTACGTTTAGATTTCCAAGAACTGTAATATACCACTGCCGGTCAATAAACTTTGACCATGAAAATTGATCAAAGCTATACCTAGAAACACAAAACCTTCTCCACAACGTACATAATTTAAAAATATTAGTAAATGTTAACAAATTGGTGACTAGTTTCGACAAAAATTGTCATCTTCCGACCTTAAACTATTAACAACTTTTAACATCGTATATGAATAACTAACAGATACAAGTACTTATACAAGTATTTCTACTAACATGCACAAATAATCAATTTAATGCAAGTTAAAACCCAAAAGCGCAAGGTTAATCAATATCTACATACGTGTTGACATACATATAAAGAAGTAAAAGTTAGAAACCTCCTTTTACCTAAGGTTCCATCAAAGTAGAGTTTCTAAAGTTTAACATAATTTAAACAACAGACTAAATTGATTTACAAAATCAAACAGACGAGGCCTTGAAGAGGAACTCATAAGAACGTCCAGAAAGAATTTTAGTAAAGTGTTTTATAATGTGGTGTAATCTTTAATATGAGAGAAATAAACTATTTTTTGAAACAAGTTCTGGATTAATATCTTAGGGTAACCGTTGTTCTGAGCAATCTGAAAAATAGTGCTGACCTCGGTTTTAAAATTTTCATTATTTAAAAGTAAATTGCGCAATCTGTTGAAGAAATAACTAAAAGCTGCTAGTTTGTGATTTAAGGGATGAAAAGGATTGTAGTGAATTACATGTTCGGTGGTGGTTGGTTTCCTATAGACATTAAGTATATGTTGTTGTCTTTCTTGGTTATGGATAAATGAAGAAAATTGATGGTGTCATCCACTTCTTTTTCTACCTTTTAAGATTACTAAAATATAATCTACATATCTTTTATAAAAAATAAACCGTTTTTTAATGAATGGGTTTGCGAAAAACTGTTTTTCGAGCTCAGGAAAATGTCGGAAGAAGAGGGAAAGGTTGCTGCCCATACGTAACCCTTTTTTTTGCTTATAAATATTCTTGTTAAACATGATCAAGATCTGGTTCCACAGCAATTGTCTAAAACACAGTCTTTTTCCTGATTCTATTAAATTACATACCAAAACAATGAACAGCAGGTCTCATGATGCCATACGCAAGGGTAAAATCAGTTGGTCAAAGAACGAAATCACGCACTGGTACAAAATACGTAACGATTTGAACTTGCCAATTTTTGATTCCCATTTGAAAATACTTAATTTACTTCACAATACAGAAATTATTTTTTGTCACACCTTAAAGATCAAGTTCAAGAATTTGGCAAACAGTTGTTTACCAAACTCAACAACAAATTTCACAACTTATTCAAAATTAAGAACTACACGAATAACAAAGAAAGCCTCTTATAATTTTAATTTTCACAAAAATTAACCAAAAAAGGCAACAACATACACATTAACATCTATAGGAAACCAACCACGACAGATCATATAATTCACGTCAATTCTTTTCATCCATTATATCACAAACTAACAGCTTTTAGGTATTTCTTCAACAGATTGTGTAATTTACCTTTAAACTATAAACATTACACTACATTATAAAACACTACTGAAGAACAATTACATTTTAGATCTGTTCCTTATATTGGTCCTTGTTCAATTCAACTCGTACATTTGTTTAAACAATTCAACATAGACATCTCCTTCAGCAACAACCAAAATTTGAAATCTTCCTTAATGAAAAAAAGATAAGACTGATAAGCTTTTCCAATCTGGTGTCTATAAGTTAAAATGTAGCTCGTGTCATTGTAGTTACGTAGGTCAAACTGGGTGCTCTTTTAAGAATAGCTTCGCTGAACACCTCAGTTGTATCATGAAAACAACCACACATCTCAAAGATTAGCTTTCGCACACTACATTCTTTCCACTAATCATAACTACGATCCTGGTGAATTTGAAATTTTACATATACGCAATAAAGGAAAAAACTTAATTTTTTAGAAATATTCACAACAGGTAGAAGAAGTAGAAGTACTCAATTTTAATAAAAATTATATTTTTCTAAATTAGGTTACGTAGTAGGTATATTAACAACATTTGTGGCTAACTTCTATCTTTTGAGAACAGTTGACCTTATGCAGCTGGTGTCTGGTCAATTTTTGTTAAATTTGTTTAACTTTTGGCTAATAAGTAGTCTTAAATTTTCATAGTATATTAATTGTTTTTTCCCGTAAGTATTGTTTTCAATTGGTTTTATTCTTAGAATACTTATATCTGTTCACAACGGTTTCTTACATTTTTTTACATTTTCAAAATTTATTCATAACCTCACTTGAAGTCGACCACATGGTTTGTTTTACGCATTAATTTATTTAGTTTGGATTGAAAGATGAAATAATTCAACATTTGTCAAATTCACTTCTGTATTTCAACATGGGTTTGCATTTTGTTAACTTTACCGTAATTGATTTTAATGTTCTAACAAAACTAGGTAACTAATTTAATTATAAGGTTTGAAGTTTGTGATACATTCCCTTTTTAGGGAGCTGATTTTATTAAAATCCTTTCTGGACATTCTTATGAGTTCCTCTTCAAGGCCTCATTTGTTTGATTTTGTAAATTAATTTAATCTGTTGTTTAAATTTTGTTAAACTTTTGAAACTTTCCTTTGATGGAACCTTAGGTACAAGAAGTTTCTAACTTTTACTTTTTATATTTACGTCAACACGTATGTAGATATTGATTAACATTGCGCTCTTGGGTTTTAACTTGAGCATGTAACTGCATTAAATACATTATTTGTGCATGTTAGTAGAAACATTTGTATAAGTATTTGTAAGTATCTGTTATCTATTCATATACGATGTTAAAAGTTTATGGTCTGAAGATGACAATTTTTGTCGAAACTACTCACCAATTTGTTAACATTTACTAATATTTTCAAATTATATACATTGTGGGGAAGGTTTTGTTTTTATAAGTATATATTTGATTACCACAGCCCCATTTCGAGTTTTTAAACATGGAGTCTAATTTAAATAAATAATTGATAATTGATTTCTAAGAATTGTAATATACAGGTATGGATATACAGTGTTAGTTAAAGTATGGAGACGGCGATTTATTGTCGTTAATATTCATTTTAGGAAATTATGTTCAATACAAAAGTTTGTTATGAAATTATTATCTACATTTGAGAATACTTGAATTATTTTTTTCTTCAATTGTTTTTAAGTTACGACGTCATCGATATTTTTTTGAAATGACAACCTATATTTTTGATTATTGATTTCGATACTACATTCTATTCTCTTTTCAACGGTATACAATTTTCAATATGTTACATTTGAAAAAAATTGAGAAAAAGTGCCTTAATGTTCAAATATTAAAGATTCATTAAATTAGCAGAATTAATGAACACGGTAACTAGACTCATTTATTTGCAATAAACTTATCAGTCATAATCTTATCATTAAAAAAAATAATAACTAACTAAATTAAAGTAAGTGTTCAAATTGTTCTCCATTTCTAATTTGACAATGACTCAATCGATTTACAAAACCCTGAATAGAATTTTGTAAAAATTCTCGGGGAATTTCTTCTATCGTTCTGGCAATTCGGATTTTTAAATCTTCGACATCGTTGGGCTTATCTTTGTAAACCCTGTTTTTTACGTAATTATCCCCAAAGAAAAAAATCAGGCGAACGAGCTGGCCATTCAATACTTCCTCGTCTCCCAATCCATCTGTTTGGAAAGACGTTATCCAAATATTGACGAACATTTACACCATAATGTGGTGGGGCGCCATCTTGCTTAAACGAGATACTGTTATTGGGAAGGTGTTCATTGTTTTCATCTGGATACAGCAGGTATAATTTCATTTTGCAATAACTGCAAATACAAAGCCGAAGTTAAATTGCCATTGATGAAAAAGGGACCGATAATATGACCCCTAGAATGCCAACCCAAACATTAACCTTTTGGGGGTACTGCGTATGGTGCTCCATAAACCAAAAAGGCTTTTCCGACGACCAATATCTGCAATTATGTCTGTTTACTTCACCGGTAAGACAAAAGGTAGCTTCGTCAGAGAAAAGAATATTGTTGACGAAATTTGCATTATTATTGCAAATATTTGACATTTCTTCACAAAATTGTAGTCTCCTATCAAAATCATCTTCCGTCAACTCGTGTAGAAGTTGTACCTTATAAGGTTTATACTTTTCACTTTTTAAAATTGAAACGACCGATGACTGTGAAATATTGTGATTGGCCGCTAATTGATTGGTTGATAAATGGGAATCTTCAGATACGGCCAATAGAGCATTCAGTTTTTTATCATCGCTTTTCGCTGTTCTAGGTCTACCACTCTTGGCAAATCTTTAAACTACCGGTTTGTTCAAAGCGTTTTAAGGTTTTACCAACAACGGATTTAGAAATTGGATTTCTGTTTGGATGCGTGTCATTAAATAAATTACAAGCGTCTTGTAAACTTCTGCGTCTATTTCCATAACCCAGCATCATAAGTATTTCAATTCTTTCACGTTCACTTAAACTCGCCATTGCTAATATTAACAGCAACAAATTGCACAATTGAAATATGTCAACTATTTGACATAAACAATAACCACTGATAAAGTTACCTCGCTCGAGTTTGTTTGTCGCCTCGCTTTTGTCTATCTAGATGAATCCTGCTAATTTAATGGATCTTTAATATTTGAACATTTAGGCACTTTTTCTCAATTTTTTTCAAATATAACATATTGAAAATTGTATACCGTTGAAAAGAGAATAGAATGTACTATCGAAATCAATAATCAGAAATATAGGTTGTCATTTCAAAAAAATATCGATGACGTCGTAACTTAAAAACAATTGAAGAAAAAAATAATTCAAGTATTCTCAAATGTAGATAATAATTTCATAACAAACTTTTGTATTGAACATAATTTCCTAAAATGAATATTACCGACAATAAATCGCCGTCTCCATACTTTCAACTAACACTGTATATTATCGCGGGTCTGACCTATAATAAGTAAAACAAAGACCGTACAATCAGTTCACGTGCTAAGTGAGATAGAATACACAACAAACTAAAAGCGCTGATGTCGTACATGCGTCTTTTGTGTAGGCTTGTATCAATGACACATTTAATTGCTACTGTCAACGAGAATTGAAAGTCAGTGCTTTTGCAAGTCCCAAATTGTATATTTTTGTCCAAATTGTTTAGTTAATTAATTAGAGTAAAGTTAGTAAAGCATTATTATATTATCAAAATATATACTTAAACAAGTTCCTTAACTTAATTAAATGTAATTTTATCTCATAGTTTTGATATGAAGTATTTACTTGGAAAAAATAAAAAATATAATGAAGTTAAAATTTGTCCTGTTAAAATAAATGGATCTTTAACTGGTTTAGCTGCAATTCATGATAATATTAAAATGGTTACTAAAATGATAAAATTAAGACTTTAAACATTATTATTATTAATTTAATAAATTAAGACTTTATTTATTGGATAAAATGAATTTCTTTGTATTTTTTTTAATATTGGTATAATAGATAAAATTATAATTGATATGAGGAGTGCAATTACTCCCCCGACCTAAATTTTATCACAGATTTGGTTACTGTCTTGCGCAAGGTAAAGTTGGTTTTTCTATAAGAATTATAATGCTCAAGTTAAACCTTAAACTTAAGTTATACTATGCTTATTGATTTTCTTTCTAGCTTATTACAAGTGAGACCCGCAATAATAATTTTCCATACCTGTATACCCTTGCAGGCCAATAAACATTGACCTTGAAAAACTTGACTCAGCTTAGCAATTCCAGAACCTTTTAACCTCGATCTATTTTTAGCATAGACAACAATCCGTCATTCCTCATGTTTACACGAACTAATTCTAGATTAGATTTCTAAGAATTGTAACATGCTACCCTTGCAGGTCAATAAACTGACCTTAAACTTTCTAGATTTCTAAGAATTGTGCGTGTGCGTGTGCGTATGTGTCTGCGGTTGGGTCAATGTGTGTATTTACGCATGTATGAGTGTGTGCGTGTGCGTGTGGTGTTGTGTTGATGTGCAGTGGTGTGTCGTGTGTGTGTGTGTGTGTGTGTGTGTGTGTGTGTGTGTGTGTGTGTGTGTGAACTGTGTGATGTGTGTGTGTATTGTTGATGCTGTGGTGATGTCTGTACGCATGGATGCGTGATTGTGTGCTGTGTGACTGCAAACATGTGTGTGTATGCGTGTATGTGTGTGTGTGTGTGTGCGTGTGCGTGTCGTGTGCGTGTGCGTGTGCGTGTGCGTGTGCGTGTGCGTGTGTGTCTGTGCGTCGTGCGTGCGTGCGTGCGTCGTCGTGTGCGTGTGTGTGTGTGTGTGTGCGTGTCGTGTGTGTGTGCGTGTGGTTGCGTGTGCGTGTGGTGTGGTGTGTGTGTGTGTGTGTGGTGTGTGTGCGTGTGTGTGTGTGTGCGTGGTGTGTGCTGTGTGTGTGTGTTGTGTGTGTGTGTGTGTGTGTGTGTGTGTGTGTGTTTGTGTGTATGTGTACTCCTATGTGTGTGCGTCATGGATTCATCGCTGGAGAGTGTTAATTTCCCCTCAGTCCCCGAGATAAACAGAAAAAGGAGGAGACGTATCCCTGGTTCCTGATTATCAACAGACTAGAAGGAGATTTCTACAAAATAAGTCCGTTTGTCATACACAAGGCATTATTTGTTTTAAATGAAAAGGTAGATGAGATAAAGGAATCTAAATGTTGACTCTTATTGAAGCTGTGTTAAATAAATAATCCAAAAGTCTATGAGATTATGTGACTTTGACGTCCAAGTGAACCCTCACAGTACGTTGAACACATCTAATAGTGTGATATATAGCAGGATTTTATGAATTGTAGTGATGGAAAATCCTGGAGGGTTTATCTGAAAAAAATGGCGGTTGAAAGAATTACAGCTAAGGTTGGAGGTAATCTCGTAGATACCCACAATCTTATACTTACCTTCAACCTTCCACAACTCCCCAACTTAATTAATGTAGCTCCCTATACTTAAAGTGCTACCTTATATTCCACAACCAATGCGTTGCTTCAGATTTCTGAGGTTTGGTCACACCACTCTAGAATATGGGAATATACAGCTATGTTTCTGTTGGAAGCCCATACATACTGATAGATCATGAGAGGATCCAATAATGCGCGTCAACTGTAAAGGCAACCATACTGCAAACTCTAAAAGCTGTGAAATATATAAACAAGAACTTAAGATCCAGGTAATAAGAGTTTCCATAAAGTGTCACCCTAGGAAGTCCCGTTACTACAGGCAATTCATTTGCAAATGTTGTCGCGCATACCATCACTGATACACCAGACTTAATATCGGAAATTAAAAAAAATTGTTAAACAAGAGCTTAAAGAACTTACCTCTACTATGTTTCAATATATCCGTCCGAAATCAACCATAACTAACGACCACATAAATCTAAATTTTACACCTCCTACCAATCGATCATGTTTAGGTATGGATCGACGAACTGTAGCGTTGCATGCAACGTTGATGTTAGAACAAGCAAAAAAGAATCAGTGCTCGCCAGAGGGCCTAGTAGCCAACGGGGCCCTTGAGTGTCTGATACTCATCTATGATAAATAATTGTGATACATTTTACCTGTTTATACAAGTTTTTATATACTTTGTGATTGTATTTTACCTATTATTATATTTATTTATTTGTTTAAAATCTTATGTCCTTTCGTGAGCATTTTAATCCGTTATACGACTATAATTTTTTTAACTCTGCATAACATGAATTGAACTCCATGTATATATGTATTCAAAAAAACTCACCTGAAACTTAATCAACCATATTATCTCCGAGGGTATGACATTGTCCGTAACGTAGGTACACCAATAAAAATGACTATATGTAACATTCACCTACTTGATGATAACTGGGAGATTGCATACCTTGAGTGCATTGTGGAGCAACTCCCCATACCATTCCTAGTGGCGGGAGATTCTCATAACACATTGTGGGGTTCCTCAAAAATCGACGTTAAAGGACGCACCATTGAAGACTGGTTACCTAGGAACAACGATGTCGTCCTCAACAACGGGTCACCAACATTCCACAATGCACCTTGGTATCGCCAACACTAGCATCCCGATTTACATGGAAAGTCATTAATCACTTACATAACAGCGACTACTTTGCGATAAATATCGAGATGGACACCACCGTTACAGATAGGGCAGTAACAAGACAATTCATCTCTGCGAACGCGCATTGGTCATTGTTCCGTCAAAACCTTCCAATACCTGAAAATATTAGCTGATTAACTGATACCATATTGAGAGCGGCGGGAAGCATCATACCCAAGTCGGGAAATAAGCCGGTAAAGAGACCATGATATCAAGGTAGCCGTCAATAATAAGAAGGCACCAATCAGAAAGTATCAAGTATCAAAGGCAGCCAATAAATCAAAACCACATTGCATTTAAGAGAGCCAGAGCTATTAGTAGGCGCATTGTACTCGAAAACAAACGAAAATGCAGGATCCAATATACGACAATCATTTCGGCAAGCTCAGACGTTAACGGCACCTGGAAAAAGATTAAGGCAATTAACGGGAGATATCAATTTATTCTATACAAACCCATCGAAATGCAATCACGGAAGATCCCATTGAGATTGCAAACACGTTGGCCAGCCAATTTGCAAATACTAGTAGCTCTGCAAGTTATCCACCTCATTTCTCTGAAACTAGAAATGAAAGAGAAATAGAACCTCCTTTTGATACAATCCGGGACCCAGAATATGATGTACCCTTTACCATAGGAGAACTTGAGTTCGCTTTAAAACGCAGCAAAAAGACAGTGCCAGGGCATAACCAGATATCCAATGAAATGTTACTCAATCTCACAACTGAAATGAAAATGAGCCTACTACAACTATATAATAAAGTATGGGATGAAGGTACTTACCCGAATGAGTGGAAGGAGGCAGTAGTTATACCTGTTCTAAAACCTGAAAAAAATCCGTTGAGTCCAGCCAGCTACCGCCCAATCAGTCTCAAACGTTGTATGGGAAAGACATGGGAGAGGATGATGAATAATGGACTGCAATGGCACTTCGTAAAATACAATATTCTAGTACCATACCAAGCCGGTTTCAGAAGGCATAAATCAACCACGGACAACTTGGTCCTTTTGGAACACTATCCAGGAAGCTTTTCGTAAAAAGGGCCTATGTCTTGGAGGCATAGTATTCTAGAAAAGATTTTCGATTTAAACCTGAGAGGTAAGTTGCCGTTGCTAATAAAGTCTTTTCTCACAAGCTGTCCGATACAAAAATCCTTGAAAACGGAATTCCCCAGGGTTCTATCCTAAGCTGTACGCTTTTCACAATAGCGATCAACGATATTTGCTATGAATGTCTCCAATGATATCTGCAAATTGATATACGTTGATGATATCGCCATATATTACTCGGCAAAAACTGTTGGCCAAATAAGTCATATTATCCAACCCGCAATTAACCATATAGTTAAAAACGGTAACAATATTAGTTTGACTTTCTCTAGAGAAAAAATCAGTGCATGCAGTTCTGCAGGTTACGAAAACCGCACTATGACCCATTACTGTTTTTGTTAAACGGACCTATCCGATGCACTGAAACCGCAAAGTTCTTGGGCGTTATGCTTGATGATACCCTTATTTGGAGACCTCACATAGAACGACCAAAAAACAAATGCTTGCAAATCTTAATTATAATTAGTACTGAGCATACCAAATGGGGCTCAGAAACGAAATTGCTGTTAAGAATATCACAGGCCTTATCTCAAATTGATTACGACTGCATAGTATATTCATTAGCTTGCTTGAAACTTGAAATATTGGACATAACGCCGCCTTAAGGTAATGCCTCGGAACCTTCTCTATCAGTCCAGTAAACAGCTCATATTGTGAGTCGGGAATTCCTCCGTTGGAAACTAGAAGGACACAGTTAACTACGAACTACATGATTAAAGTTTTGTCACTATCGCTACACCCTAATAACATTATATTTCATGTAGAAATGCAGGCGTATAGATTACGACCTACCATAACCCGGCCTACTTGTGTAAGATTTCAATAACATATGGACAGACGAACACAGTCCTTCCAACACTACTGGATGATACAATGTTGGATGCAATGCCATAGATGATACCTGTAATAAAAATAAGAAGAGATTTAGCGACTTATAAGCAGGAAACCACAAAACGCTCTACCTACCTGCAAGGGTTTGAGACTATCTGCAGCGAATATCCCTTGTACCAACTTGTGTATCCAGATGAATCCAAAATTACAAATGGAGTTGGTAGCTCTATAGTTACCGAGAGTGTAGCAGATCAATGGGGTTTAGACACTAAATCGTAGATTACCTTTGCTGAACAACACACTGTGTGGCAAGCAATGCTGTACTGTTCCATGACAGCTGTCAACAAGTTTTTAATTGTGACGGATTGTAATAATGTTTTAAATGGCATATCTTAAATCTACCCCTCAGATCCGATGAATATAAAATGTGAATCCGCATATAACCATATATTCGACCAAGGGAAGTCAATTGAATTTGTATAGGTTCCCAGCCATGTTGGAATCCTTGGAAATGAACAGGCAAATTAATCTGCCTACCAAGCAAATTTAGCGAGCAAATAGACGTGAAATTTGCGGTAGCAACTGATATCACGAACTACCTAAATGAGAAATACGCTATGAAATGGCAGGAGAAATGGGCAAGCATAATATCCATAGCGAAAATCTGTTTACGTAACAACATTAAAAAAGAGGAGAATGTGAAAGTCACCGTGTGAGGATAGGGCACACCAAAATTACTCATCTGCATCTACTTAAAGGTAGGACTCCTCGTTATTGTAACCGCTGCAATGTAGCACTTACAATAACCCACATAATAAGTGATTTTCCACTATACTCTGCTGAACGCCTACGTCATAACATACTGCCAAATTACGCTGTAAACTTCAACGCACATAATGCTAAAAATACAAATACGATCGTGCAGTAAAGGAGATATGACCTTGGCAGTCGAACCATACCAAACAAAAAACAAATCATAATATTTATAGGACAAGCGATACACTCAGTTTGCATATTTTATGCCTCTGTTCTATGGTATCCACCCTGCAGTCCACTAAGACATAAAATCACCAAGCGAATGTTTTATGTGAAATAAAATTGAGAAAGATTGTGCCTGTCCTGTGGACTAGTCAACGTGCGGCTATGTACTTCAAAAATAGGGATTCTCGGAAAGTATACAATATTGTTTGGAAAATAGAGTGTTGTGAGGAAATGTATGTATTCATTGCCCTTCTATGTTTTCGGGAATTATAAAATATCCCTCGATACACTAAAACTGGAACAGATCTTCTATTTTGGGGGCCTAAAGTGTTTACATGTGGAATTATGAGTCGCAACAGATATTTTTCAGTTTAAAATTCCTACACTTTAGTGGTCCCCGTTATTACATAGTAAATCGGCCCCTTACCCATATGGCGATGTTTTGTGCCTTATTACTGGAAAACTGCATGAATCTAATTGAGACGGTGATTGACAGTGTCTCCTCCATGCACTACATATTAAATCTAAATTAGCTGAATAAAACTATTTTGCATCTAGTTCAGAGGGTATACACAAAACCTTAGCTTATTTATCGGGAAACATATATAATTTGGGCCACATTCCAACACGCAAGACCTGTCTATATCTGAAACACCTATTTCAAAACTATTTGGGCAAAGGACGTAAGATTATTCTTGACAATTGGTATATGTCAGTAAGGCTAGCTAAGTTTCTGCTTGAAAGGAAAACCTACGTTACAGGCACCCTCAAAGCAAATCAAGGTGTTCCAATTGAACTGACAAATATAAAACCTTCAGTTCAGGTAGTCCTGTTTCATGAGAAAGGACGATATGCTGATTGCAAGTAAAACAATGACAAGAAAGACGTTTATGTGTTAACCACAAAACTTACGGCTGGGTTTGTAGGAACACATCGATGTAAAAATGGGAGTTGAAGAGGACAGGCTTCAAAAATCACAACACATTGATCAAACAAACATATGGGGACTGTAGACAAGATGTATTTTTCGCGCAAAACTATATCTGGTTTAAAAAACTCGGAATTAATTTGATCCAGCGAATGGTTTTGAATGCAAGTGTATTACAACGTGATCAATCTCAAGTGTACTGTAATGGTATGACAAAAATCCCTAGTTGTTAATGTTGTTGTGTTTTGCAGTTGGCTGCTTTGGATTTTTAGTGTGGTTTTAGTCGTTTTAGTTTATGTCAGTTTATGTCATATTATACCTTCGTTTTTCACTTTTGCATTTTCTTGACTTATTTACAAACTGTCTACATCAAGACAAATTATATATTCTGAATTTAAAATTGTGATATCGAATTTAATCGTCATGCCGTCAGTTTTCAAACGAACACGACATATTCATTGTTGTGGCTCATTTTCGTAGCGGCTTTCAAGATGGTAATGGGCAATGGCATTATTCATTGCAATCATGCATCGATCAATTTACTGTTGAGTACAAACATAATTTTACATAAATAATTTTTAGATGTATCCTGTGGAAGTGTCCACACTGCAGTAAAGAAGAATTTACATTTGTACCCGTACAAGGTGTCGGTATTACAACAGTTGCGAGAAAGAGATTTTCAGCTTAGAGTAAACTACTGTCAATGGTTCAACAATACGATGAACTATGATTTACTGGATGTATCTTTTTTGCTGATGAAGCTTGGTTTCATCTGTCCGGTTACATAAATAGCCAAAATTATCGTACGTGGTCTGCAGAAAATCCACATGTATTTCGAGAAACTACCTTACACACTATCAAGGTCGGTGTCTGGATAGCAATGTCGCGACAACGAATATTTGGACCACTATTTTTCGATGGTACAATTACTACGGAAAGATACAGGGAAATACTTTTAGAACCATTTATTAATAATTTGGATGATCGTGAATTACGAAACGGGTATTTCCAGCATGACTCCGCTACCCCACATACTGCACAGGCTACAATTAATTATTTACGAGACTTCTTTGAAGATAGAATCATTAGTGTAAATCGTTGGCCACCGAATTTACCAGATTTTACACCGTTAGACCTTTTTCTTTTTGGTTATTTAAAAAACAAAGTGTTCAGCAGAAGATTGCATACTCTTCAAGAATTTCGAGATGCTATATCTCATGAAGTTCATAATATTGGTGCCGAAATGTTACAAAATGTATTTGCGAATATGCAACGTAGGGTGAACTTATGTTTACAATTTAATGGCGGTCATTTTGAACATATGCTGTAAAGCAAAGTGTGATAACTAATGTGTACCTAAGGAATTAAAAAATTTGTAAAAGACATTGTCATTCCATAAACATGTACTGTAAATTTTATTTAATTATAATGAAATTATAACGTTTAAATACTTAAGATTCATTATTTTGTAATGATTTAATCCAATCATTAAATAATATTTTATTTATTTAGTTGTATTTTATAAGGATGCAGTATAATCAAATGCAAAATAGTCATTATTTAAATTAAGATAATATTTTATAATATGTATAAGTTAATGACCTTCATACAGATTTGAAACTGATCGTAGTTTTTACTCGAACCATGCTCTAGAGTAGTTAGAGCAATACAGCTTCTTACCAACCTATCAGTGGTACCAACTTAAATATTTTGATCACGTGGTATACACTTGAGATTGATCACTCTGTACATGCAGCAAAATAAACTGGATAACTGCAAAGTGGTTGATTTTGAAAAAAAACTTATCGAGGAGCTACTACAACATTACAGCCCACAATGCCGACAGACAAAGGAGAAGAGCCTGAAAAAATGGTGGAAATTCAAGTGGCAATGTCAAAGAAGAGGGCAAGCGTAAAAAAAGTCAAAATAAGAGACCAGATACGTCAAATTATTGTGCGACATGCGAAATCAGCCTGGACTGTGTTCGGAAGACCATTTTGAGACCTACAACAGAGCTAAAGAAGGCGATTGAATAATTATTAACCCTTGAGAATTTTTTTTTGTATGTAGGTTTGTAAACCATTTATAATTTTTGTATTTTTCAATCATTTTTTTAGTTTATCTAATAAAATAAGCGACTTTTCTCGTTCTGTTCTCTATATTACTTTTCATCCTCTGTTTTCCAGCCCCACAAGTCGACTATGTAAGACTAAGATAGTCTACAGTTTTACACACAATTTAACATTCATCCGTAAACTGTTGACGAATATGTTTAAAACTGCTTTTTTCGATTTTTTGTTTGATGGAAATCCCCTTCGTGGACCCTATTTACTCCGCCTATGACTATTTACATTTTTTTAGAACAAAAATGATATCTCTCAATAGAGAACTGCTCAAAGATAGTAAAAATGTGCTTTATAAAATATTCGTTCTTGGTCATAATTTGAGATTACTGTGAAGTCTAGCCTGGGTCTCAAGGGAATAATGAAACATTTTAAGGGTCAATTAACGCTATACTCGACGAACACGATTACCGGTGACACAAATTTACAAACATTACTATGAAGATGATGTCCACAAAATAATACATAAACACTATTTATACTCCATCCATTTCAGAGCTGTAGAGAATCCAAAAATACCAAATTGTTCGATTCCGGAAAATGTCTGGTCGAGTTCTATTTTAAAATTTTAAAATTTGCCCGAAACAAATACTTGCCGAGTAATTCACAGGCCTTATCACGTGGTTACATAGTATTTGGATGCGTGGAGGTGGAAAAAGTTGGAACTACTCTGATAACCGTGACTGCTTAAATTTTCAGTCGAAATAAAGGAACAAGAACGATAACTATCGACATTAATTAAACCAATTGAACTTCTACAACGTATTATAATAAAATTTTTCCAAAATAGTACACAAAATTATGGATTTAATGGATATGCTGTAGAGTATACATAAACCGTTTTCATAATCGAATTCGCCACCTGCAACAGCGGTCAAGTAACTCTCGTATTTTCAAAGTTTGATTCGATAGATTTAATTATCCAAAACCTTCATTCTAGCATTATTCAATTAATTAAAAGTTTGTGCACAAAGCGATACTTTTTTTATAATAATTGATCCGTCCCAAGACAAGTAATAAACCTAGCATGTTCATATTATCAAAATTAAGTTTATTTTTAATATTAAAATCAGTGTGACGTGAGTGGGTGAAGTGGGTTGTTGGATATCGCGGTTATATATACGAGAAGCACTGATTAAGTTATGAATCTTTCACATAAAAAGTGGACTAAATAATGTTGTTGGTTGTCTTTGCCTTTGGGTTTACTTCATATCGATCTTCCCTTTGACCACAATTATTTTTGCAGGTAAAAGCTTTATTCTTGTTTCAATCAATTTTTAATAGTTGAAGCAGCGCTGCCTAATGGTCGCCTTACTAGATTCATAAAAGAGCAGGAGATTATGGATGGCATTTTGGCATATACCGTTGGATAAAAGTTCCTGCCCGAAAACTACGTTATGTCTTTGTTAACGCTATTCATTTATTTTCTAACATCATAACATAACCTAAATTCACCAGTCTTTTTAGATTTAATATTAAGGTTAATATCGTCAGGAGACCTTATGCCTTAGTTAGAATTTCATTCACCAAGAATTATCTAGTTTCTAACAAAGCGAATCTTCATTAAGATGGAAACGTTGAAAATTTTTTCGACTTTTGACAAGTACACCCACACATTCACACACTCATGTACTCGTACATACACTCCAGCAGTTAAGAGTTGTGGTGACGACTGAAGAGGTAGTGTTTTTTAGTGCCACAGTGTCAATTGTAGTGATCATTAGCGTTTGTGCTAAGAAAATAGGATAGGATTTTCGTTAAGTAAAATGAATTATATGCAATTAAGTAAGTGAAAAAAAAAATTTTTGTCACCTTCATCAAGTCATTACATTTATTATGAGTAACGTTTATTAGTGCAAAGATTACAAAATAGCAAGGTGGACAACGTATTAGAAAATTTCTCCAGTATTAGTATACTTAAACTGTTAAAATTTTTTTTTAATTCATTCTATTCAAACTATGATGGAGCATAGAGAATCAGGCTTAAATGAGATTTTTTTTGTGTGATTATTAGCACGTTGATATAAAACAAATTTAAAGTCAGTTTTAAACGTTTGCTTTAAGATGAAACCTCTATTTCATTTTTTATTTTACTTATAGTGCTATAAATTATCCATATTTCTAATACTCTCATCCTTCGACCGTATAAATATAAGCTATCTAACGTAAGTTATAAAATATGTATAAAACCGCGATTTCACATAATCCACAAATCATAAATGTGTTGGTAAGCAAGTTAGCATTTCAGTTCTGATATTTACAATTCTCACAAGCTTATGATTATAATTTCGGTTATGTTCCTCAGATTTAATAAAGATTTAAAATTTTAACGTCTCATAGTGTTGTCTGGCATGGCAAATACGCAAATACACAAAGAAACATACATAAAAGGAAAAAAACTGCATATAACTGCAATGATAATTTTATCGATTACGATAACAAGTCACTAAAATAATTTTTTTTCTAATTCAGTATGTCTAAGGACTCTTAGACATTTAATCAAAGATTATAACAAGCGTAAACTTCGACAGAAAGTTAACGTTATGAGCGTTATTATTTTAAGGAAATCCATTAAATTTAAGAAAAATACATATTGATACATATTTAGAAAGTACATTTTTAAGAATAAAATTACAATGTATACCTATGTATACCTATGTATAAATAGATATGGTTTAACAACTTTTAACGTATTTTTTTAAAATGAATATACCACTTTTTTCGGATAATATTTTAGGAGCGTATATAATTAAGTCATATTTTGGAATAGTATACAACATGTTTTCATTTTTGATAAGATGGGATACAACTACATTATTATCTGAGGGACGTCTTATTTGATACTTGGATGACTTGAATTAGGAACATAATTTAAAAGGAAACTGTTAATGGGTACAAGTGTATTGACCTTCTTTATTAAATATTCAACAAAATGATTCAATTTATACTGTAAACATAAATATGTGTGTTCATTGCGCTGTAACAGATTGAATAAAGAATATCACATTATCTTACATTCTTAAGTGAAATTAAACCTAAAATGACATTATTACATGACATTTTAGTATTACCAACCCAAACATCTAAAAAATTATATTCAATGAATTTTTGATAAAAATTTTGTTGATATTTTAAAATTATTTTTCCTCAGTAGAAAATAGTAAAACACATTTATAAGTCCTGCATTATAATTTGATCGTCGAATAGAGTGGTTTATGATACTTGTGTTTTAATATACAGGGTGTCTCATTATTTTTTGACTGTTGTTAACCCTTAACCACCGTCGTCAGATATTCGAACTCATATCGATCACAGTGACCGATACTTTTTTTGTTTATCGACAATGTTTTTCATTTTGTTTTTATAAGAAAGAGATGTCTGCTGTAGATGTGTAAGTAAAAAATATAAAATAATATACATCACTGAATATAAATTTTTATTGAAACAGAAAATTGTATTGTATGAGTCATTTATACTATAATCAAATAAAAAATATTTATGAACAAACCAAAAAGAATCGAACAAACTAAAAGTGCTTTTTAAGTTGAACGATGTAACAATTATTAAATACTAAAATTAAAAAATATAGTAAATGTAAACTGCAAAGCTTATTTACAATTTATATTTGCAATTATTAATATTCGTGTTACACTGCAAGCATAGTTTATGACAGAATAACACAATGAGAATTTTTCTTTTGATTTTAGGAGGACATATAATGACATATTATCTAATCATGACATTAGTATTACCAACTCATCATCTATAAATTATATTCAATGAATTTGATAAATTTTGTTCGAATTTTAAAAGTGTACTAGAGAAATGCGTTTTTTCATATATCTTTCGACTGTTTCAAATAATTCGAAATTTCGTATACGATGGTTTTTGAAATGAAATATTCAAATTTGGTCCATTTAGTTGTGGTCTAACGCCTTAACCATTTCGACCACTTTAAATCTGCAATTCTGGTCTCACATGTATACATTTTTGTAGAAAAATCGATTTTCTATCTTTTGCTAAAAGGTAATTTTAGTGATGTCTGCTGAGATGTTGTTAGAAAAACACATTTAAAACTCACAATTTTATTTATTTAAACATTGTATAGGAGTCATTAAAATATCAATATTAAAAAAAGAAAAAAAAATTAATATTAAAAGTAAACATGTTCTTTTGATAACGATGTCAAACAACTTATAAAAATACTAAAATTTATAATTATTTAAACAGTCAAAATATTGAAGAAATTACATTTCTTTATATTCAATTATTACATCTGTGCTAAACGAAGCATTTACGGACTATGTACATATGAACTTTTTCAATGATGAAGTTTTTCTTTTGATTTTAGGAGGACATATATGACATGTCTTACGCTTTCCTAATTTTTTTTTTCATTAGCTCGAATTGGAATTTCCTAATATTCTTCTGATATTTAATCTTAGTTCACATGGTATTCGTTGTTGAACCATTCTTCTTTCCAAATGAGGTCGTACTAATTGGTCATCTAGTAACTCGACCCTGTCTTTGTGAGATTGATGAAGTAGGAATGAATTGACCACACTAATATCAAGTAATCGTAAAAAGATGACCATTGGCCAGCGTTGAGTAAGACGGCTCGTGGAATGCTTAGCACACTTTTCGTCGAGGGAGTCTACTCCACCTTTAGTGCTGTTGTATAGGGAAACAAGTTCTGGTTTATTATTATCCCTGTCAATGGATTTTGTATGATGCATTGATGAAAGCAGAAGTACTGCTTTGTTTTTTTTTCGAGACGTAGGAAGAAATTGGAGTGGAAGCTCTTTTTTGTTTTACTTGAGTGTGCCCATACACGTCAGGTCATTGTTTTTAACTGCTCCGACATTTCAATCGACATAAACCAATTATCGGCTGTCACGTTTCTATTTGTATTAAAAATCGGTTGTGCTAGTCTTAGAACCGCTTGTGTAAGCTTACTGAATTTTTTTAACTCTTCTGCCAGACCAATCCCGTCAGTATCTTGCCACTGTAGATGTAACCATTATAAAAATAACCATTTCTGGAGTCAGTCAAGCACATTATTTTCAGACCGTATTTGCATGGCTTTGCTGGCATGTACATTTTAAACTTGCATTTACCTCTAAGGGATACAAGCATTTCGTCAATACAAGTATTGGCACTCAAAGAACAAGCATCCTGAGAATCTGTAATGAACTGATTAAAAATTTCTGAGACGGGACACACAGGATCACTTTGTTTTCTCTCTCTCTACTATCAAGGTCGTCGAATCACAAGCAAATTAACAAAAAGGAGAATCTGTTTTTAGGCATAACCGAACGAAAAATGTCCCTACCAGATCCATCAGTTGCAAACATTCTTTCGATTTTTTCATGATTCGAAACAAATGCTGCTATATAAAATAGTAGACCGATGAACTCTTTTAGTTCAGTTAAGTCTAAATCTTTTAGTTCTGGTCTTGAAGTTCGTGAAAATTTACTTCTTTCCTTTTCAGTTTTTTAGTTAGTATTGTAAGTAACATTTCTTCATTAAACAACACACTCTACGTTTCAAGAGGTTCTGCTTTATCTCCGAACCTAGCACTTGGACGAAAACCTGGCAACTGCATTATAATATTGTGCTGTAAAGTTCTGGTGCGAGACTGAAATGGTTCAGAACGCCATTTGAATCTGTTTTTATCATAATAATTTTTCCTGTTTTGTACTTCAATTTCATCTTCAGATTTATCACTTGAGTGTCTTTCCTCTACTTCACCCCCACCTTCTGCTTTATCATATTCTGCTTCAATCTCTGAATCACTTTCATGCTCACTAAATTCATAAATGTGTTCGTCAAGATTTTCCGTATCACTACATTCACTATCATTTTCTTCATGCCATTGTAAACATGTTTCCTCAAAATTTTTATCCAAAACATTGCAATATTATACCCTTTTTGATGGTCCAGGTTGATTATCCATCATAAAAACTAAATGTTAAAAAAGTTACGATAACACCGTCGTGCCTACTTCCGGTTTACCCGCTATAAGGTGGCGTGTTTTCAGAATGTTATTTTTTTAATAGAACACCCTGTATATTTAGAAATATCCCGTAATGTATGTTTGAACGCCCTGTGCATATACGTATTTTTTTTCTTTTCGTTTCTTTTTCTGTTTACTCAGTTCTCGCTTTCATGCTAACGAAATTTGTTGTTTTTATGTGTCTTTATAAAGTTAAAATTAAATTGATATATCGTTTGCTTTATATTGTACTTCGGATTAGAATTTGTTGTATTTAGTTTAAATTGTACTTCTCTATTAGAATTAATTTACATCAGGATTGAAATTATATAAGTTTGCTCGAGGTTTAAAATATATTTAAAAACGCCCTTCGTTATTGAGAGATAAAATTCCAAGTTGGTTTTCATATTAGGTTTTTGGTGCCAAGATTCTATTGCAGTATAGCCTACTGATTCACTCATTAAACTTCAAGTGTATATGTATCGTAGAGTAGATAAGCGTTGCTTACTTTGAAAAGCTTCCTTTTGTGATAATATGAAGCAATCTTTGTTGATCATTTACGGGAAGGGGCGTATCGTATGTATGAGCAGTATGGTTGGTTGTCGTTTATAAAATATAATATGGCGTAACTGAAGAATTTTTGAATGTATGTGCTCAGTCTTGGTCTTGATCTGGTGACGGAAGTTGTGGTGTGTGGGTGGGCACCGCTTTTACCGTCGGTGTTCCCGGTTCTATAGAATGTATCGTGGACTTAGGTCCGTTTCGCTTGTGCGGATTTTGTTGTTCATTCACCAAGCCGAAGAACTTTATGTGGTGTATCGTGGTCTACTAGACCTACCTTTTCGAAATCAGGGCAGCGTTTAACCAGTGCTTCCTGAATTACGGAGTTTTTTTATAGCTTTGCATGTTTCAAAAATTGTTTTTGGTGGACCACATTGTGTGTCCGAAACCTGTGTTTTTGAGCTTTTGGAAATAGCCTTTGATTGACCATGTCTGTCTCACTGTAAATAATATGTAAATAAACCTTTTTAATAATTAAACTGGCTTGTAAATAGAAATACCGATTTAATTGAATATTAAAGTTTGTAAATGTATTTCGTGTGTAAAATCGATTTGTTCTGTGCACATAAACCATATACCGTCCTAGATATTTAACGTAAGCGTATCGTTATCGAAATTTTAGACTGGGAAATTGTCGTATGGGTTTGCCATGCCGAGCGAGAACATCAGCAGGTATCCTGAAGCCGTTCCCGTCCGTTTCTGCTTTCATTGCTATGTGGTGAAGACGTATTCAAGAGTTCTGTGTAGAAGGTAATTCAATATTCTACGTTATTGTGTTTGCTTTATCATAACTTTTTTTATAAATGTGTTATTTTGCGGAATTTGATGCTTTCACGTCATCTCAGTTGAAAGGTTGAAGAACTGCTTTTATTTGCGACATCTTTGGTATTTTGTTTTTTCTTATTATTGAATTAAATGTACTGCAAATTTATGGATATTGGTTAGGTATTGTTCTGAATCTATTCATATTTAGATAATTCTATTTCCGTAGTTTAAAATCAAAGACCATTTGGTAAGCTTACAGGTTGACCATTCTATGTTCCCGTTTTCTAGTATTTAAGATTTTAAATCAAACCGAAGCCATTGTAAATAAATCTATGTATTTGTGTGCTTTCTGAGATATATTTAGCATATAATAAAATCAATTGAATTTTACGGTGTTAATTTGTGATCTCCTCCCGACCAGTAAAAGCAATAATTTACGAAGAGTAATAATTTTATTATTCAAATAAAGAATTAATTGAGTGCTAAATTTTGATTTCATTATTTTTTTTTATTGATTCATTTTAAAAGTAACCAGTGGTAATTTCCTGCAATTGAAACATTCAGAATCATACAGTTTTTTTTTTGTTTTATTAAATATTTTGTGTTGATTAACGTAACCGTTTAGAGGAATATTAAATGACGTTTATGTAGTTGATGTCTTATTATTTTAGTTTGGAGTTTAATTAATGACAGAGCTTTGAAGATGAGTAGTATTTAAATTTGAGTTAATGAGATTTAAGCGTAACATTATTTCGATTATTGTGTTTGAATTATTTTGTTCACAAGCGTTGGGGGTAACGTAACGAAATATAATGTTAAAGAAGTCAACAGCTGATTTTCGGCCACGCTATTTTGGTATTTGGGCGTGTGGATATTTTTAAGATTTTTTCTAGAGCTAATGTTTCGAAGCATCTCCAAAGCCCACCTGGAGGTATCCAACGTAAGGTAAGTGACTGTTGAAGGATGATCTATCTACGTGTACCCAGGTGTATTCTTATCGATTTCGTCTTAATAACAGTCTGGCGTCCTTTTACTTGACTTTATTCTAATTACGACGCATCCTTATCCGCGACTTTCGACAATACGACTAACTACCTTTAGTATTTTAAATTCAAAAGACGCACACGCCCTCTGCCCCACCGAGCTAGTCCCGTGCACTCTAATTATCTGTTACGTGCCGTTTTAGTTCCATTTTCGACCGTAACAATCCTAAGAGACATATTTTTACTTTGAAGCGGTACCATAAAGTTTAAAATAGGTACACAAAAAGCGAAGCTAGAGAACTTTATCTGGTATACTGCAATGATTCAGATATAGAGTCGCAATTGCCATAAACACAACTTTTTAGCTAGTAACTAAAAGTGATAAATAATAAACACCTAAGAACATTTCGTAGGACACTCTGAAACAAACGTTCGCAGTGTCTGCGTTCTTGGTCTATACATTTGTGGAATCAAACGATTAAATTGTCAAATGCTGCTGCCAACATTTCAGGAAGAATATTTTCCATTACTTGCCGTATACTATTTCTAAATTCCACAGAAACCGGGTTGTATACTCCATCTTTCACATATCCCCATACAAAAGAATCTGGAACAGTCAGGTCTGGACAATTTGGAGCCCATTCTATTGATTCCTTCTACCAATCCAATTGTTTCCAAACTGTTCGTTAGAAGATTCTCTTGCTATGCCGGAATAATGGAGCGGAGCCCCGTCTTGTTTAAAGTATAGATTTTGGTTTAAAATAACATCTTGTTCTAACTGGGGATAGAAAAAGTTGTCCGTCATGTCGGTATAATTATTACCGCGAACTGTATTCTCTGCTAAAAAGAAGGGCCCAAGCATTAACTTCAGAATAATCTCTTTCATGTTGATGAAATTCTTTTGGATTTCCTAATCCCCAAATCCTACAGTTATGTTTATTAACTCGTCCATTTATATGAAATGTAGCCTCATCAGACATGATAATCCTAACACTTGGATCAATTCTGTACAAGTCTGTTAAGTTTTCACGTTCTTTTAGCAAAGTCCCGATGGTTAATTTTCTAGAACTTGAATTTTGTATGGTTTTAGAATTCTGAAAACTTTGTTTTATCCAAATTTGATGTTGTTTTTCTAATTTAAATTTAAGGATTTCTGTGCACTACCTCATAATCAGATAAAATTCTTCTAAATTTGAATTTACAGTTCTCCTTTTTGTAGATATAGAAGCAGTATTCCTAAATTTGGTTAACCATGTTTTTATGGTACTTATAACTGGAGGATTTTTGTTGAACTGTCTACTAAATCGTCTTCTAGTCTGAACATAGGACTGAGTTTGGGCATATAAAAATATTGTTTGAGATTTATCGTAATCTGTACCGCATTTAAAACAATTAAACACTTTAGTTTGCTTTAATATAAAACACAATGTGACGTCTTATCAATAACAGCAATATGTGTTTTTGTGATATTAACGCCTCCTTGATTATCATGAATTGAAAGACTTATTAATTATTGTGGTATCCCAGTTAAAGTTCTCTAGCTTCACTTTCTGTGTACCCATTTTAAACTTTAAGGTACCGTTACAAAGTAAAAATATGTGGCTCTTAGGATATTTCTAAATATATAGGGCGTCCTATTGAAAAAATAACATCTATTGTCTTCTGAAGACACGCTACTTTAATAGCGGGTACACCGGAAATAGGCCATTTATGTAAATTTGTCACAACAAAACTTACACTAATTTTAAATCTAACTGTGAAAACCGCATCTCATTATCTAGAACCGTTTGGAAGATGTAAGCTTTTAAAAACAGTCAGTATATAATGAGACACCTTGTACTATTTCCGGTTTGTTACTTGATATTTACTTTGAAATCATTCATTAATACATCACTTTTCAAAATAATTGCAGTATGGGCAACCAAACTATCGAATAACTTCTGCATACTACACCAAAATGTGAAATATACTATATGTGTGGGTGATAACCAAATACCAGACCAATCAATAAAAGCAGATTTACTAATAATTAAAATACTTAGCTTTTTTGGGTTGTTTAATTGTGTATTTTTATATTTAAATTTTACACAAATCTAACCGTTTCGATGACAACTACAGTTATCGTCCTCAATATGAAAACGTATTGTATAATTTTATTCTAACATCTTGAGTTATCGCCATATAGGGCGAAACAGTACTTATGTTATGTAAAACATAAATTCAAAAATGCACCATTTAAAAAAACCCAAAAAAATCTAAGCATTATAATAATGTGCAATAATAATGAAAGTTTACATTTTCATAAATTTATAAATGCCTAAATCATTGTTTTAAAGATAAATTAAATAATTACAGCCGTCTTTCAATTTGCGATTTAAAAAAATTACATTTAATTAATTTTAAAGGAATAGTTGACGGAAAAATATTATAAGTATCTCATGCGTTATTTTGCGATTAACAGTATCGGTACTGGGGATGCAGCACTTGGGCCAGACAGACACCACGAACACTGTACATATCTGACGCCAGAATCCTTCATAAGTAATAATAGTGATAGTACCGACGTCGGACGATACATTACGAGTAAGTGTATAAAGAAGGGCTAGCCTTGGGAAAAGGCTAGCGTCGATGGCATCATAGCTGGAGATCATAGTCGGGTTCCAAGCGAATTTAGCAATACACAACTCGCTTCTCCTTAGGCAGGAGTGCTACCTCGTACCAGAGATGTGTAGGTGAAGGCGTATAAAACTCCCTAAAATATAACGTGAAGGATTGTAACCTTAAAGGAAAAATTCGAGCACAGTCGATAATACCCGGGAGGAGTGATTGGTATAAAAGCAAAACCGTCAATGCACGAACCCGATTCGAGGTTTATTAAATTACAAATAAAAGAGAAATTTGTCCATTTTTACGATGTTTGAACAGGGTTACAACAGGCGCTGCTTCTAGCAGTAGCTGGAGCTGAAGGAATGAGCAGCACGTGAAGAGCTGTCACCGATGACGTCCCGGGAGTTCGCGATACTATCGCTGCTCGATCTACCGAGAGCGGTTACCGCTGTTGTCGTTACTCCGTCTGCTCAACTCGTCTTAGGGTTCGACTCAACATTGGTCCTCCTCGGAGCAGACCCTACCTGTCATCCGCAAGATGGCAGCGAAGACTGGTGCCCTAGCTGAGCATATACTATCGATACTTTATTTAAATTCGATTCTGTTAAAACATGCTTCCATTTATTTTGGATACGCAGGGCATTAGTAGCATCAACCACAACCGAGACCAAATGCGGGCCACCGTGGTGTGGTCTCGATTAAGTCAAAGTCTGATACTTGGACAAAGTTTCGTCGTTATCTTACTGGGGCTATTTTTCAGAATAAATGTATCAGTTAAACAACAAAAAATTGACACTAAGCGACTAGATTTCTTAAAATGTATAAATAAAAATTGTTGATAATTGATGTTAACAGTGGTGCAAAGTATATAATGACTTGTTCTTTTTCATTGAAACTTCCATCGTTTTCTATATGATACTGAAACATTATTTTGCCAAAATTTCAAAATCTTAGCATTATTATTTCTAAGTGGTGCATTTCATTTGAAACGTAGTGTATCTATAAGATAGATCCCTATATTAACCTTAATATTAGAATTAGTTACATACAAGGTGGTCCATAATTATATACCTTAATTACTAGAGCTGATAGTACTTCAAAAAATAAGAGTACCTCTTTATAATACACTTTGTTCCTTTACTTAAAAATAAGGGAAATACAATCCTGTAAAGGGGTGAAATGAAAACCATTTTTTTTTAATATCTTCCATACGCTTTTGAATAACGGATTCATATTTTAGGGGTGAGTGTATGACATCAAGATAATTAAATTTATGTTAACAGTTATTCCATCCCTTACGATTAAGGGATAGTTTTGGGTGGTACGTATGAGTTACTAGGTCATTTTTTTTAATTTGCAATTATTTAAACACAATTCTTGAAACAAATGATTCTCCAGACTACTCTACGCAAAAAAGGTACTCTTGTTACACTTCGATAATTATTACCATTTTCGAGTAATTTACAGTAAGAGTAAAAGTGCATTTTCATGTAACCTAACCAAGTCCTTTAATAAAGCAAGTAGGCTTAGGAATAGAAGCTTCTCTTATCAACGATACTTTAATAAAACTTAAAGAAAATTTAGTGCTTTCAAAAGAATCATACAGTAATAATTTAATTAATGAGACTGTGTCATCTGCATATACCAGAACTCGTACATTGACGTCACCTCTTGTATCGGTACGTGCTTGCCTAACACATTTAGCCATGTATACATTGAACAACCACGGTGACATCACACAGCCTTGTCGCATTCCTTGCTCAATACTAAAGTATTCACTCACACCTCCTCTCACCCCAACACATGCCCGACTACCGTTGTATACAGTCCTTATTCTATATATTAGACCTATATTTGCACCATATTCATTTAATATTTCCCACAGCTTCTCCTTATTCAATCTGTCGTATGCTTTCTCCAGATCTACAAACGCACAGTACAGCTTCGATCACCTGCTCGAGAGCCACCATCTGATCAACACATCCTCTCCCTGGCATGAAGCCACCTTGCACATCCCAAATCTTAGTTTGTATAGTTTCTCGTACTCTATAAACCAATATTTACTCTTGTTCCCCTAGTGGTACAATGACTGCGCTTTTCCAATCTCTCTACACTTTTCCACACTTAATGCATACATTGAATAATTCACACAATCCTCGTGTAAGCTTTGCACCCCCATACTTGAGCATTTCACCAGTGATTTCATCTACTTAAGAGAACAATATAATTCCATATAATCTGAAGCAAAATTAAATTCACTTGTAATCACCCTAGTGCTTGGATTATATTTTGATGTGTCGATTGTTTTGAAAATTATCTCAAGCCGACGACGAGAAGGAATTTTCGATAATTAATTCAAGCAGGCGGGGAATTCAGAAACAAAATATCCCAAGAATGTCCGTTGTTATCAACGACGGGAGATTTGCGATCGGAAATAGCAGTTTCGTCAAATCTTGCGTGTATAAATTTACGCTAACAATATCCTTTTGATGTTCGTTGTATTCGCTGTTGGTTCAAATATTATCATTTAGGGTTACAGAAAACTTATCAGTAGCTTAACATGAAAAATCTCTTTACAAAATTCGCAAACAGATTTTCGTGAAAATACTACTTTACGAAACGATAAGATTTTTAAGGGGTGCGGTTAGGGGACTGAGCATGTGCATTAATTCCAAATTATAGCTTTGTGAGTATACTAGTTTCCTTAATATTTCCATTACAGCTTTTCAAATAAACACACTGTGTGTCTATTGTTTATTAAGGAATTTCTATCTGGTCCGAAATATAGTAATAAGATTTAATCAGTTATTTAGTTCCGGTTCTATCTTAATAATTTCTAAGTATAGTTGAACCAGATGTAACGTACACTTTGTGGTATGAACAAGACATTACACTTCTCCATTACCACTTATTAGTAAAAAAATGTTTAAGTGAAATTTACCAAAACAATATTACTATTACTGAACCCCACAATTGAAGGGGCGAGTGGATGTAAGTGACATGTCACAAAAAGTTAATTTTGAGAAATCACTGATTTACCAAAATGTTTTGTGAATTTTTTATTGTAAAAGCCACCATCATATTATTCTGGTATTGTAATTTGAAGGTCCTTTCTACTGATACTATATATTTTTTCTTAAATTTTTTCAGTTTCCCAAAAACCAAAAAAAATAAGTACATAACACCTTCTTCCTATAAGTGAACGAATAGAGTGACAGGTTTAATAAACAGAAGAATGTGAATATTTTTCATCAAAAATTTTTATAAAATTTTGAAAATGAACATAGTAAAAGAAAAAGAAGCAACCTAAAGTACATTGAGTACAATACTGATAAACTTTAATATTCTTCAAAACTTAAGTAACACAAAATGGTACCATACTATTCTCCTGTTAATATTAAACCGTTTTCCGTTTCTTCGATTTTTCAGCTTCATTTACTTCACGACGAGACAGTAGCTCCTCGTATTGAAGTTGGTCACGAAGATTTTGTAGTTTTTCTTGAGACACCTTCCCATATTTTTCTGTTATTCGTGACAACTGAAAATCTGGATTGGTACGGAATTTGTTCTTTAGTAGACAAACCTTTTTGAACGGTGTGTATTCATCGTATGTCTCTTTATACATGTAATAACCAAATTCCTCCACGCGAGTCCATTTTATAGATCTAAACGGTACTGTTTCGTTGAGCAAATTTTTTTTCTTATGCATAAGACCTAACTGATCCAATAACGTGTCTAGCTGATAAAAATGATTCTCCATGTCATTAACGTGACAATGTTTTGCAGAAGCACCCGATATAATGTCGCGATACTGTTGCGGCGTGAATATTGTTTCATGGCGCCGCAGAACTTTTTCGATTCGCCCACAGTCCCTATCCGAATCGAGATATGTGTGGCCTATGTCAGGAAACTTATGGTCGACTGTCTTGAAACGATTTTCAGAATCATTAACCGATATAAAAAGACGATATTAATATTCTTATTCTGGCCTGCACAAGAATCAGACCAGATAATAAGATGTTTCTTGTTAGCAACTGTTGGGCAGTTGCTGACAAAATTCCATAAGCAACTGGATATTCCACTACTCCCTCTACTAGCAATATTTTTCGTCCATGTTTGCATAAATGGCCTATCACCTTCTGATGTAATGGCATGAATACCAAAGTTATAAAACCATAACTGCCGAAGATAAAATGCCTTTGATACAGTCAGTTTTGGTAAAGGCATGGTTTGTTAGAGATCCATGGTTAAATAGCAAATCGTTTTGTCTTTTCGAGCTAATTCTCTGTCACACCGTTGACGATCAAATGCAGTCTCTATGTTTTCTTTATGTTCCGTGTTCGATTTTCAAGATTCGCATACACTGCAAGTGTCACTTCTAGGTTTACCAAACGATAAATTGAATTTTGTGTTGAAGATATTGGCATATTTTGACACAGTACTCCTGCGGTCGTTTTTCATATACACATTCTTCAAGACACAAGCGATGCATTATGGACATGTTTAAAGTAGGTGACAAATATAGCTTATGAGGATTACAGTTACCCGAATAATGAGAAGATTCCGCAGGAAATCTTTTTATGTGCGCTACGATTTCCTCAATCACTTTATATTTTATTTTATTTGGCCTACCAGAATGGCAACCTCTTCTATCTGCAGAAGGAGCTGATTCACCTTTAATCATTTTTTGTTTAATTACTTAGATTTTTCGTCTTCCAATCTGATATAATTTGCAAAATGCAGTTTTGCATACAGCAACTTCTCCTTTTAGCTTAACAGAATATATATATAGGACTGAGTTTTGTGTACTTTAGCGTTTTTACGTTTTCTCGCTACATGTCGCATAGCAATGCTTTTGAAAAGTAATGCATTTTTTGCATTTATATCCATTTTATAGAATTCAGAAAAAATTCGCTGTATATCATCCAATCCAAACTTACTTTTGTATTTTAACCGGCAAGTATCACCATACAGTTTTCCTTCATCTGGACTTTTTGAATGAATTTGTACACCTTTGTATGATACATAACTTTCACCTTTAGCTCTAGCTATTGCTTCCTTTTTTTTCCAGTCGTGTTCGCTTCTTATTTCCTTTTTTGAAATTTTTTCTCTGACAGTAAACAATTTCTGCTTCTTGTTTATCCTGGTATGTTCATTGGTAGGTTCATTTCCATTGACTAACTCATCTTATGATGTTAGTTGGGTTGTACAATTCGTCGACTCTTCTTTATCTTTATTGTATTCCTCATTCCGACCATGCGTAATTCGAGCCTGTCCATATTCTTTTTCACCGTCAATACTATTACTCTCTGAACTTGATCTTGCACTCGGAATGTAGTCATCGCTACCATCCAATTAATCAGAACATGAGTTTGACATTTCATCTGAAAAATTAAAACGTTAACCTAAAATAACAAAACTACATAGTCGTCTTCATTCTTACCTATGAGCGAATTATTTACTGCTGCACTTGTTGAGGGATTTCATCAAGGGACACAGGCGTCAAAATTACATAGCTTTTTGATGAATCATCTGAAACTAATACGAAATCGTTACCCTGAAATAATAAAACTGCATGATCCTCTTCATTCTTACTTATGCGTGGATTTGCTGTTGAACTTGTTGAAGGTATTTCAGAAAAGGACACGGGCTTCAAAATTGCAAACCCTTTTAGTGAGTCAACAGTTTCGAGAAACAAATAATCATATTTTTTTGTATAGCAGTACTCATAATAATTAATTATTTGTAATAAATTAATAAATACCTTCTGCCAGTAGTAAATTCTATTTCACTAATTCAGAATTAGGATTGTTTTCTGATTCTTTAGTATCTTGAACTTCAAGTAACTTTAATATCGTTTTACCCTAGAAAACATTTCTACCAGATGATTAAGCCGTAATTCACAAATGGGACGCTACAAAACACTAAACACCATCTAAACACTAAAAACAACTTGTGTAAAATTATGTAAACAAGGCAAATTTAGTAGGTTATGTTCAAGTTAAAGGCTACTGCGCATGGTCTGTATGTACATATCACGTTCTTCCTCTAAAGTGTCGTCACATCTATCACAATTTGAAATTAATGAAAGTGTTATGTGTGGTTCGGCGTACATGACACATTCTTCCACTAAGAAAGTAGGGTTGATAAGTAACATATGACCTTCATCTTTTGCACCATCGCCTAATTATTGTATTTACGGTTATGAGAGATTGTGACAAGTTGTAGTAACCCATAACACCTTCATCCATAACATAAAACCGATTTTTCAGAAATTGTTACATATCACCTTCATCCACTCGCCCCTTCAATTGTATTCAGCACGTTAGTTTTTAAGGCTGCGGTATACAGAACGCGTCTTTTAAGTTGCATACTATTTGCTCAAACTGTCATTGGCTGTCTGCAAGCAGATCAGTGAACATCTCGTTTTAATATTGTAAACGTACTTTATTAAACGTTTTACGTGCGTACATTCTGCTACCAGCGTCGTTTTCGCGATGACAGGTAGAGAGCCACTGTTCCGGCAGAGGCACCCGTACGCTCTTCGGAGTCGTTACGATGAGAACAAGTTTTCTCCGCTACCTGACGACCTCGAGCTGACCGACGAACAAGTCCCGTTCGAGCCCTTGCCCTTCTGCGACAAATTCATCCATAAAAAGAGCAAGAAAAAAAAGAAGCCGAAGAAATTGGAAGAGATGGCTGCTACACCGCTTCCAGCAGCTCCAAGGACCGTTACTGTAGAAGAAGAATCGCCACCGTCCGACGGGTTCCGGCTCCAAAAGAAGAAGCTGAAGAAATCTTCGGGAGACCGCCCGACCACGTCCACAACGGTTATCAACGCGTTCGAGGCCCTAGCTGACACCATGGACCACCCGGACGTAGAAGAGCTTCCCGCTGCCAGGCAGAGGGTTCCGCCAGTAATCCTTCGCGAGAAGGAGAACTGGGTTGCGTTCTCCCGTAAATTAGATCACCGAGGGATCGTCTTCACACGTGTGAAGGCAATTGCCGAGGGATACCGGATCCAGGCTGCCACTGCTAAGGACCGTGATAGGCTAATGCGGTATATAGGTAGGCATGGTACACCGTACCATACCTATCTGGCAGAGGGAACGTTCGTTCAAGGTGGTCCTACGGGGAATACCCGTAGAAATCTCCAAGGCTAACGTAACCTCTGAGCTTAAGATACACGACGTTAACATCAGCGCTTGTTTCAGAATGAAGAAACAAGGCAGACCGATCCCGCGTCTGCTGGTCCAGGTACCAACAGAAGAGGACCTTAAGAAGATCCGGCTGGTGGAATACGTGGCTCGCCTACGTGTCTACACTGAAGACTTGAGGCGGAGACCAGGCATCGCACAGTGTCACCGGTGCCAGGAGTTCCGTCACGCACAACGTTACTGTAGAGCGGCGGCACGCTGTGTCAAGTGTGCAGGACACCACGGCTCCAGTGAGTGCACCAAACCACGTACGGACCGGGCAAGGTGCGTAAACTGTGGTGGTGATCATCCGGCCAACTTCAGGGGTTGCTCGAGATACCCACGTCTCCCGCAGCGCAAGAAGACGGAAGCTCCACTATCGCGTCTCCCGCAGCGGAAGAAGACCGAAGATTCACCACAACAGCGACAGAAGAGGACACCGCCCACAGAGGTACCCTTTCTCGTCCGAACCGGCGTTAGTTACGCCAAATCGACGGCATGCGGCAGCGAGATGGCTGAAGTAGTGGATGCGGTGAGAGCCGCAGACGTAAAAAAGCCCGCCTCACCCGCTTTAGGATTCGACGTTGTTCTTGGCCTCCTCGGAGGTTTGGATATGGCGAAGGTCCTACCTGTCATCCACCGTGTGGCAGCGGCCTTAGTTTCGGCACAAACTGCGACTGACCTGTGGCGAGTAATGCTCACACACAGTCAGGAGGTGTTTGCACTTTTTGTATAAGTACCTCCGGAACAGCGATTAGTAGGGATGCCGGGATAGGTATAGCTAACTGTATTAATATAATTAACTTTACATATTAACACAATTTACCATTTGCGACTCAAACTCACTTCAAAACATCACTATAACTCATAAAATTCAATAACAACACAATATTAACAATACTGTTAATTTTTTCTATTCCCAACAGGCAACACCCGCAACAAGCTATACAGGCCTCATGTATCCCGAACCACTTTGGTGCTCCGAGGGACCAGCCCACCTGCTTGTAAGGAAACACCGCCCACCCACTCACGAGCCCCGCCCACAATATCCACTAAAATAGGAATGAAATACTACTAACTTAAGTAACGTAACCCAACTAAACATGTTTTTTTTTTTTTTGCCTAGCTAATAAGTAACATGTTATAAACTTATAAAAAATTAAATGTAATTAAATAAAAAAACTATGTAATCAACCGACTGAAGAGGCTACCTCGCCTGAGCAGCCGACTGAAATTGTAAAACTCAATTTATCAACAATTGTAACTATAATTAATAAACGTGATGAACTTGAATTTGAATGAATTGCTCAAACCGTTAAATAATGCCCTATTTCTGTTTCCAAGTCATCTAATTTAATAAAGTTTTAATCCACCTTGGGGTTGCACAAAAATGTGATTACGAAATTAGGCCAAAAGCCATTTTCAATAGTAATTTTAGTAGTATCTATTTAATCCACATATAAACTTTATGAGGTTGTATGTCGTATAGAATTCTGTATTTGCATTATCATCCAAAGGAATACGTATATTTTCAAATTTCTTATAACATAAATATATCTAAATGAAAAATGGTGTGCTTTCAGTAAATTTTCTAACGGAAATTATAATCATAACTTGTGACCCTTTTAACCTAATTTTATAAAACTTGTAAGAGAAATTGCCTTGATTAATGTTCTTCTATTAAGACTCTTCAACGCCAGTTTCCTATCAGGTTCATTATAAAAGGAAATTTGGTTATGGTTTTTAGTAAATGTCTTTTAATAGGTCATATGACTCATATTGAAAAATTGTATTTTAATATTTACATTTTACATTATTCAAAAGATAACTGAATTCTTTGATTAAAATTGAACAGTTCTAAAAGTGTTGACTACGGAGTTCACTTTATGTAGATATTTTACCAAATCGTATTTTGTTTAGTTTTAAAGCATGTATAAGTTTTATTATGATTATTTAAATATATTCAACACTTAAATCATTTCTGAATAGAATATCGGTATCACATCTTGATAAAATAAATAAGATAATCTTCCATAATTAAATATTCAAGCAATTGCTTATCTTCTATTCCACATAGAATCGATTAGCAACTAGTCTTTGTGTTCGTTCGCATAAATACATAATAGTGGTATGAAATCAATACATTTCGCACATTTAACTCAACAATCACATATAATTTGTTTTTGTAGAATATAAAAAATGAGGTATGAAATTATGTAGTACAGTTTAAGCATGACTGTTACTGTAATTAATTCATACATTCTGTCAATCAAGAGTTCGAGTTCTTAATTAGCAGAAATAGAGCATTATACAATTTGAATAAGCGATAAAAAAGTGCTACCCAATAAGTTATAAAACTACGGCATGATGAGTAACACTCTGAAATTGTCAAAGCAAATGTAACTGTTGAATGTTAAAAATCGATTAAGGAAAATATAAGATGCAAGCTTTTATTTAAAGTATATTGGTATACCAAGCTGAATGTATGTATAATATCCCTTATTCAAAAACCTTCTTATGAATTTTCAGAGATATACATTGTTAGATCTCTATCATGTTAGATTTAAGTTTTAAAGATGTAGTTCTAATTGTTTCATTTAATTAAATCTATTAGTATATAAGGTCTATAATAACCAGGTTTAATACAGAAACGCTTGATGAATAGGTTTGAATGGGTATTATGTGCAACGTTGATTATGAATTAATTAAAAGACATCCTGATTTCAATATGGACTTTTTTTCTGCGCCTTTACTATACATTTTCTCCACACATTTTGTTTGCCACAGACGATATTAAGATTATGGTCATATCGTTGTGTGAGTAAATTGTACCGGGTGGACCAATAAGTCGATACTCTGGCTATATCTCAGGAACCGTTTATTGTACAGCTTTGGGAAAAAAATTCTCTTAGTAAAAGGGAAATCGCTGGAAATAACATTCAAGTTTCTAGCTTTATCGCCAGAGGGCCATAATCTTTACAGAAAAATTTAAAAACTATTTTTTATAAAATATGTCCAATTATAGTACGTATTAGATAAGTAAATTAGAATGATGCATAATTTCTGCACAAATTTTGTTTAATACTTTTTTCTCTATTTTTTCAAATAAAGGGTGGGGGAGAGTGGGAATGTTTGTATGAGTAAATGCCTATAACTTTGGTTTGGATTAATCTATTTTAATGAAATTATTCTCATTCGAAAGGGCGTAAATGATCCAATTACATCTACTATAAAACAATTGCATTTGGTTTTACTTGTCGTAGATAAAGGGCACTTTCGAATGAAAAAAAAATTAAAATTTGTCAATCTTACAATTTTTAAATGAAAATACCTAAGTATTGTAAATTACAACGGACACTGATTAAATTCGTAACAAAATGGCGCAAATCGCATGTCGATATTTTTGTCTAACTCAAGATATAAGTAAAAACGCGTAAACATGCGTAACTAGTATTGTCTCACTCGGTATTATACATTAAAATAACAAAATATGTGAAAAGAGGATCACACACATTAAAACTTAATGTCCAATTAAATGTTCAATACATTTTCCATCATTGTCCACACAAAGACGTAATCTATCGCGGGTAGACGTAACAGCTGGTTCAATGTCAGCTAATTATATACTATTTATTGCGTTTCTAATGCGTTGTTTCATGTCTTGTCGCGTGGTTAGTCGAGTTTGAAAGATTAACTCCTTCAATCTTCCCCATAGCCAAAAGTTAGACATGTTAAGTCTGGAGATCTAGCTGGCCATGGAAATATACTGCTCCTCCCAATCTATTTATATGGATATCTTAAATTCAAATAACTCTCCTGGAAAAGTGCGCAGGACACCCATCATGCTGAAATATCAAATCTCTTCTAGTTTTTAAGAAAATTTTCCTAATGAAATAGGCAATTCATTTTCCAAAAAATTTAAATATGTATCGCCATTTAAAGTTTCTTCAAAGAAATATGGTCTATCATCAACTATACCACACCAAACATTAAGACTACACCTGCCTTGAAGCTGTAATTCGTCCATCCAGTGGAGATTTTCTTCAGCCCAATAATACATATTATGCAGATTAACACCACCTGCAATACTAAAGTTGGCTTCGTCTGTCCACAAAACATTTGATATGATATGCGGTTGTTCTTCCAGCATACCTAACATCCAATTGCAGTAATCCGTCGTTGCATCGAAATTCCTTTCATGTAAAGCTTGGTGGAGAACTACATGATAAGGATGCAGTCTAAAAAACATAGAAAAACAAATATTTTTAAGGAATGAATGAAATGATTAAAGTGCCATGTTGCCATTTTTATCGCAATATGAAAATAAAACAGTGGAATTTAAAATTTAAAGAGGATTACAATTCCAAACTTAAACGCGCAGTTCATAATATTATAAGAAATCTACCTGCTATGCTTTAAAATCCTTAGTACGGTAGTTTTTGGTGTGTTTAATTCTGTAGAGATTTGCCGACTACTTATATGTGGATTCTGTTGAACTAAAGCAAGATCATTGATTACATTATCTTCGGTCACACCTACACCACGTCGTTTATAATAAGGACGATGAAAGCTACCAGTTTCTTTTAATCTTGTTCCCTTTCTTTTAAATACCTCTGTGCCATAATGTCTCCTGTCAGGATATCTTATGGCATATATACGTGAGGAAATAACGGCATTTTGATGGCATTCGAAATAAACTTCAATCATATCATACAATTCGGCATTTGATATACTCATTATGAATTAAGGCTGATTATTAGTAGATGCTACGACACTTCCAACTCACTTTTGATAATAATAATAATACACCTTTCCGTACTGATATTACTAATATTAATATCTAATTAACAAAAGCTATATTCGAGTTATATGCTAACACTTTTTAAAAAGGTCACAATACTTTGACTACTGTCAATAAATAAACAATTTGAAGCCCCTGGCAACTTTATTTCGCAGCCTTCTTAGTTTAACAAAATTCTGAAAATACTGACATATTTTGTTATTTTAAATTCTAATACAGAGTGAGCCAATACTAGTTACGTATGTTTACTCGTTTTTACTTATATCTCGAGTTAGACAAAAGATATCGACATGTGGTTTGCGTTATTTTGTTAGTAATTTAATCAGTTTCCGTTGTAATTTACAATACTTAGGAAGTTCCATTTAAAAATTTTGACATAGACAAATTTTAATTTTTTTATTCGAAAGTTCCCTCTATCTACGACAATTAAAACCAAATACAACTGTTTTATAGTAGATGTAATTGATCCAACTACGCCCTTTCGAATGAGAATAATTTCATTAAAATAGGTTGATCCAAACCAAAGTTATACAAACAAATTTGTACTGAAATTATGCGTCATTCTAAATTATTTATTTAATACCTACTATGATTGGACATATTTTATAAATAATAGTTTTTAAATTTTTCTATTAAGATTATGCCGCCTAGCGGTAAAGCTAGAAACTTGAAAGCTATTTCCAGCGATTTACTAAGGAATCTTTTTCCCCCAAAGCTGTACGATAAAGAATTCTTGAGATATAGCCGGAGGATCGACTTATTGATCCACTCTGTGCAATTGTCACTAACATTACATGGACACATTCTGGCCACGCTTACGATTACTTACTGCATTATCTACTTACTACTGGTAAACTTTAGACAGCCGCCTGTATCTTCCATTACATGGAAATTGGTTAGTCATATCACCTACCGCTGGTCAAGACCCTCAAGCCATACCAACTAACTATGCAACATTAATCTACTGCCGATTTGCATACCTGGAAATTGTATAGCTATTATACTAAATATAGTGTTTTGTGACGAACTGTTGTATTATTTTTCTCATGTGCACGTTAGGTAGAATACTGAAATTTGGTCAGGTGAACCAAATCTACGTTCAAAATTTACTTACATATTTTATACTCAAATATTAGAACTTGGGTATAATAATGTCTGCCATTATTACTCCACTTCTTCACTATAACTGTCAGTTTACATTGAGAAAATAACAGTGACTCTTGTATCGCAAAATTTACTGTTTTTGGTGACTCAACTTCAGTTAGATTTCTGTATAAAGAACTTGAAGGTACATTCTATTTCATACCTGGATAAGTATTTATGTTTCATTTAGAATAGACTTCGTGTCACGAGCCTTCGTTTTCTTTATTATTAACTTGTATTACAGACAGTTTTACATTGTCAAAATAAAGGTGGCTCTTGTATCGCTAAATGTGTAAACTGTTTTCGGTGACGCAACTTCGGTTAGATTTCTATATAAGGAGCTTGAATGTAAATTACATTTTGAACCTGCATAAGTGTGCAGGATAGGACAGAAACTTTGTGCCACAGGCATTTATTTTTCATTTGTTATTAGTTTCAAATACAGTCAGTTTAACATGAAGATGGGCTTGTTCGAGGTAAAATTACAAATTCTCTGGCTACATCCAGTACCTCCACCCTTGAGCACAACGGTCCACGTCTTTAGTTTTACTTGCAATTGTTGAGATAAGTAAACAGTTAAGTTTACATTTAATGAACTACGTTAATGCGCAGAATTAAAGTTTCGGTAATTTAAACAGTTTTAATACCTTGTTTCTAAATTAATATACGCGGTGGAAAGCCCTTAGATTGTAATTAATATGTAAAATCTACAATTTACATTAATTTTATTGATATTGAATAAAACAATAATGTGGGGTTGTTTTTTTTACATGTTTATTGCATAAACAATTTAATTTCTTGTTTTAATTTATGTATGTCTTGGTATATGTGCTAATTAAAACTGTAAATTTTAACTCCCCTTCCTTCTATTCCTTTTTCAAATTTTAGTAGTTGTGTTTTAAAAAATAGAGCCTAGAATAACTGAGCTTACCAATACTATCCTACTGCAAAGAATAAATTTTCTAACGACACATTCAAAGTGCTCTAGTTACTTTCTCTAGCATCTGGGCTAATTATTTGTAAAAAATATATCCACACATTTTGACTAAGGTTGGTCGCTATTAAGATATGGAAAAAGTTTAAACCAATACCTAAATTAATATATAATTTTAAAATCTGCATCTAGGTATTTTAATATTTTGAAATCAGCAACTGCTTCAAAAACCTTCTATATACATAACAACGAATGTATGTCTGTCTGTCTGTTTGTCCTTTGAGCATTACTACACCATTCAACCGTTCGCCATGAAACTTTGGTAAGTTGTTGAGTACACTCCCGAGAAGGTTTCTGGCATACATTTTTAAATATCGACCCACCAGGGTCCTCATAACGCAGCAACGCGCTCCGGAAACGATTAGTAATTCATAAATACTTAGTGGTAGGATAATTAAAAGTTTCAATTCAACCTATGTTCAAGCGTCATAACTAGTTTCAATTAAAGTAAAATTAATTATTGATATTTTGATAATATAAATGCGCTTGAGTGAGCTATTACTTATCTCACAACGGAGCAATTGGTAAAAGAAATCACTTCTTCGTACACAAAAAAATTCTTTTCTTTCTCCTACGACCAACGAGGGCCCATAAGCAAAATCGGGACTCGTAACTAAACACAAATCGATTCCATTCTTGTGCCCAATTCGCTCTTTCGTTGTTCCATTCTACCTGTTTAGATGGTGAAGTGGTGTAAGAGGAAGATATAAAAATGTACGATATGAACGCAGCCCATAAGATCTTATCCGGCGATAAAGAGATGGCATTGACATTCTGGGTTTTACACCTCTCATCCAATCAATTGCAATCGATCAAGTTGTTGAAAATATGTCTCTTGTGGCCAAAAGTCTTAAGCGACGTTCTTCGCGATCTGTAGTCCTGCGCGGAGGTCCAGTTCCAGGACGATGTTGTTGCACCCCTTCCACGGACCATTTGGACCAACATCTCAATACCGTTGTAATATTTCGGTTTACACGACGAGCAATTTCTCTTAGCGAAAGTCCGGCCTCTCTCATGCCAATAATACGGCCACGTCCAAAATCAGTCAATTGGGAAAAATGTTGAAGTTGACGTACTCTTGGTATTGTTCTCAATTTCAGAACGAAATTGTGAACAAACAATTTACAAAATTGACAGTTAATTACACACTGATTGATTTGTTCCTTCAAATTTATTGTTACTAAGTGCAAAGGAAAAAACAAAAAAAAAGCTACTAGCTAGATTTTATTCAAATTTTAATCGTTTATTTGTTCTGATGAAATGCATCATTGACGAAAATTTTAATAAAATCGTTCAACAAAGTCTAGTTGTTGCAATTTTTATGTAAGTCAGTATATATATATATATATATATATATATATATATATATATATATATATATATACAGGTATGGAAAAACATTATTGCGGGTCTGACTTATAATAGGCTAGAAAGAAACCCTATAAACATTATATGAGTGTGAGAGACATAACTTTACCGATGTTTCCACTCGTACATATTTTGCATTTAGGCACAAAAGCCCTCCACCTTGCGCAAGGTAGTAACCAAATCTGTGATAAAATTCAGTTCGGGTGTTTTCTACCATTTCTTGGGTGACTCTGTTTAAAGAGTCTGTAATTTTGACACGTAGTTGGTCCAAATTGTTTGCACGTTCATGCCTGTGCCCATAAATTTGCTAGGATACGTATCCCCGAACAAAAAAGTCGGTCGGTGCTATATCAAGTGAGCGATGAGGATGGTTAATAGTACCTTTTCCACTAATCATACGGTTAGGGAACGTAGTTTCCAAAAACTGTTGAACTCTTATTGCAGAATGAGCGGGACAGCCATCTTCTTGATACCAAATGTCATTAAAATTTGTATTGAGGCGTTGAACAGCTGGATCTATGTGGTTTCTCAACAGTTTTAAATATTTGTCAGCATTCAAGTTTCAGTTGATAAAAAATTGACCAATTATGGAATTGCCTAAAAGTCCTGTCCACAAATTCACTTTTTGGGGGTATTGGGTCCGGTAAGAAATACCGATGTGCTTGTTTTCCCGAGAGTAATCAACAGCGACAGACAGATTGTGATTGTCATGTAAGATAAAAGAACACTCGTCGGTAAACAAAGTATTTTCAATGAATCTTTCGTTTTCATTAGCCCGATTTATTATATCTTCACAAAATTCCATACGGTTTTGATGATCTTCTGGAAAACTTTCTTATGTAGCTTGCAACCTATAGCAACGGTATTTATTTCTTTTCAAGGTATTGCGAACTGTTCTAGTTTCAATATTAATTTCTTCAACAATTTTTGTATTATTGCACGGGAAATTAGTTCCTGCTAAACTACACGCTGCAATTTCTTGGAGTTCGCGCTCTTCGTTTAAGTTACGACCAGGATGCTCACCATCATTACCATCAATGCTATTGCATTTTCTACAATTATTAGACATCCACATCTTTCAAATTTACAAACAGTACGCATAATCCTACTTTCTGATGGAATTGGCCCGTTTTCAAAGGAAAAAGGAAACCTGCCCATTATTTCTTGTGCAGTGCTTCCTGAATAATACCACTTAATAATCTGTAATTTTTCTTCAGTGAAATACATGAGTATTGTGTCGGACTTACAAGAACACTGATTTTCCACTCTCGTTGACAGTAGCAATTAAATGTGTCATTGATATTAGCCCACTCAAACGACGCATGTATGGCATCAGCGGTTTTAGTTTGTTGTGCATTCTATCCCACTTAGCACGTGAAATGATTGTACTGTCTTTGTTTTACTTATTATATGTCATACCCGCGATAATATTTTTCATACCTGTATATATATATATATATATATATATATATATATATATATATATATATATATATATATATATATATAGAGAGAGAGAGAGAGAGAGAGAGAGAGAGGTATACGTATGTGTATATACAGGGTGACTCACGGTGGATAGCGCACTAGACACGTTTCTGGTGAACCAGGCAGCTCATCATCATAAAAATTAATTTCAAATTTTTTCGTAAGAAAATATACCCAATCTTTAAAGATGACAATAATCTTCCAGCTCAGTAATACAATGATCGAAATTTGGTTTAGTGTAAGGCAATACTTAGAAGCTTCTCATGTTTCAGCTGAATCCCAGTTACTTCAATAAAGGGTGGTACAAAAGTGACTAAAAACTTTAAATGGAACCAATCCGGAAAGCTGCTGAAATTGGCCGTTTACGTACGTATACCTATAGTTAACTGGTCGCGTATCCGGCTTAAGAGCATTTATTCTCGAAAATGCACTTTGAAAATTATATTCCTATTCGGTTTTTGGCAAGAAGGCCACGATTACTATTTGACATTAACGTTGTGTCGTCGTAATAATATCAATAATTTCGTCCATTCAGAACATGAAAATACCTTAAGAAACAATGGAACAAAATTAGTCAAATGAAGTTCTTATAAATTTGTTTATTACTGTTGTGGACAGTGAGACAAAATTATCAGGACGGTATGTAGAAAATTCAATGAAGTGTATTCGAATCTACCACCAATAAACCTCAGGAAATTTATACTAATTATATCGTTTTAGTTAATAATTCTTTTTTTTTAGTTTACACTTTAATTTTGAATGTAAATTTCTACCTTTGGGGGTAAAATGCTGGTTTTATATTAAATTTTGCAAGGCATTTAAACATTAAAGATTTTTGTTTGAAAATGGAATTGGTACTTAATTAACTTCGTTAAGAGCGTTTGTTTCATTTTTAAAATTATTATAGAAAGAGTTCACTTGTTGCTTAATTATATTTAAAATTAATGATTTGGGTTAATTATTTTTTATAAAAGCTGAAACACTTTATTTAATGTTGAAAGGTTTAAATTTAGGATCGATAATTGTCAAACATTTTAAAATAGTGTTTGTAATAATACTACATTTCATATTTAAAAGATGATTAGAGTGATAATTTAAATATCGAATCCTTTTCTGAAACCAATCAATCAAAATAGAATTATTATTACGAATCATTTTGGTATCCAAAAAAGAAATTGAATGATTATGTTCTAATTCTATCATGAATTGTAAACGGGGATGTAAATCATTAACAATGTGAAGTAGTTCTTCTATGACATGCTATTTAGTTGTTAATATGTCATATACGTATAGGTAAGAAAATGATGGTTCACAACTTAATTTATTAATGCACTCGTCTTGTATTAGCAACATATGAGGAGCGCAATAATAAATTAAGTATTGAACTTTCATTTTATTATCAATACGTAAATGACATTATCAGCAACTAAACAAGATGACATGGAAGAACTACTAAACGTTTTTAATGATTTTCATCCCCATTTAAAATACACATTAGAATTGGAACATAATCATTCAATTTCTTTTTTCGGATACCAAAATTATTCATAATGTTATCTAATTACATACATATATATATATATATATATATATATATATATATATATATATATATATATATATATATATATATATATATATATATATATACTTACTTCCATACAAATTGCAACACCTAGAATTTGTTGAACGATTTTATTGAAATTATCGTCAACGGTGTCTTTCATTAGAACTAACAATCGATTAAAATTTGAATAAAATCTAGCTATAGTTTTTTTGTTTTTTCCTTTGCACTTAGTAACAATAAATTTGAAGAAATAAACCAATCAGTGTGTAATTAACTGTCAATTTTGCAAATTGTTTATTCACAATTTCGTTCTGAACTTGGGAACAATGCCAAGGTACGCCAACATCAACATTTTTCCCAATTGACCGATTTTGAATGTGGCCGTATTATTGGCATGAGGGAGGCCGGACTTTCGCTAAGAGAAATCGCTTGTCGTGTAAACCGAAATGTTACAACGGTATTGAGATGTTGGTCCAAATGGTACGAGGTGCAACAACGTCGCCCTGGATCTGGATGTCCCCGCAGGACTACAGATCGCTAAGGACGTCGCTTAAGACTTTTGGCCACAACAGACAGATTTTCAACAACTCGATCGATAGCAAATGATTGGATGAGAGGTGTAGGACCCAGAATATCAATGTCATCTGTTCATCCCCGGATAAGGTCTTATGGGCTGCGTTCATATTGTCCATTTTTATGCTTTCCTCTTACACCACTTCACCGTCTAAGCAGGCTAGAATGGAACAACGAAAGAGCGAATTGGGCGCAAGAATGGCATCGAATTGTGTTTAGTGAGGAGTTCCCATTTTGCTTGTGGGCCCACGAAGGTCGTAGGACGGTTAGACGGATGCGTGGAAAACGTAAAAATACAACATTTTTTGTTGAACGCAACACAGCCCTCACACAAGGAGTGATGATATGGGGTGCAATATGTTACGGTAGCAGATCACCCTTGGTCTTCATTGAAGGCAACTTAAACTCCGCTGGTTATATTGCCAATGTGCTAAAACCCGTTGCGCTTCCATATCTTCAGGGGCTGTAAAATCCCATTTTCCAACAGGATAATACGCACCCTCATACGGCATGAGCAACAACACGTTTTTTGGAAGAACCTAACATTGCCGTCCTCCCATGGACTGCTCGGTCGCCTGTTTTGTTACGGTAAGCGATTGGGTAATTTACCACACCCTCCAGATAACTTACACGATCTCCGGCTACTGATTCAAGAAGCTTGGGTTGATATACCATTGCCAGCTATAGATCACTTGATTGAGAGCATGCCACGCCGTCTAAATGAGTGCATTACAAATCGTGGTGGAGCAACTCATTATTGAAGAAAATATTTTTAGTTTTTGTTCTTTTTAAATTTTAATCGTTTGTTTGTTCTAATGAAATCCATCGTTGATTAAAATTTCAATAAAATCGTTCAATAAATACTTGGTGTTGCTATTTTTATGGAAGTCAGTATATACAGGGTGATTTTTAAGTTGATGCTTTTTTTTAAACTGTGTATAGAACTAATTGAAATAAACAACTTTTTCAAATAACATTTTTTAATTAACTCAAAAATATTTCGTTTTAAAGGAATAAGCAGTCAAGTTCTACTTCAAATGACATGTTCAATGTTGTCACCATTCTGTTCTACACAACGCTGTGCGCGATGTAACCACTGTTCGGTGCGTAATAACTAATAACTAAATTCGTTTTGTTTTAATTGTTGCTGCTGCCGCAAAAATAAAAAATTTTTAAGTTGATGTTTTTTTTTAGACTGTGTATAGAACTACATAAAATAAACAACTTTTTCAAATAACATTTTTTCGTATTGATTTAATTGTTGCTGCTGCCTGTTCTATGGGCCTAATTAATTATGCCGGCGTGTTTACTGGTGTTTATAGACTCACCACGCATATTCGGATTGTTATGGAACTGCAAACAATCTCTGTGATAAGACGGCTGTTAATTTTGTTTTGTTTCTGTTTACACTTTTTCAAGCAGAAATGTGTCAATTTGTTGTCAGTTAATCGCGTGCTAGATTTCAGTCAGTTTGTGATTATTGAAGAATAAAGAATGGCTCATTTTATCTTATTACTCCAAAACTGCTGTTAAAATCTTATAGCATAGGGGTTGATTATATCAAACCCCTTCTAATAATATGAAACACGTGCAACATTACTCATAAGTTACCCGATTTTAATAGTAAAATATCCACCAAACGTTGTTTCTCTGTTCGTTTAATTTTGAGAAAAATGAAGCATTTTTCTGTGAAAGGTTATCTGTAGCTTTCGACAAGGATCACCTCATAAAATTTGTTTCAATCATTTTTAAACACCCTGTATAATGATAACAAAACAGCATACATATCAGTTCAATCTACTAGTCATTGATGAGGATTCAATGCGCCTTACAAATTGTATTCATACATTAACATATGTGAAATGGTAGGCATTGGCCACAGTATACACAGAATCGAAGTTGACAGAATGATCCCTAGTTTTTAATTAACGGGTTAGTAATTTTTATATATACGAATAAGTAATTTTTTTATACCAATTGCTCCGTTCCGAGATAAGTAATGGTTATAGCGTATTTATAGTATCAAAATATCAATAATTAATTTTATTTTAATTGAAACTGGTTCAAACGGTTGAACTTTCCAATTATCCTACCGCTACGTATACCGGGTGGTCGTAAAGTAAGGAATAAATTCAATATCTCGTAAAGCACAATTTTATTCAAAAATCGCTCGGACACGTCGATTTTATATTTTTTCGGGGCATATTTTGCGAAAAAAAAATTTATACAGGGTGTCTCAAAAAAGATTTGCTAAAAAAATTTTTTTTTTCAAATTGCAACACAATTTTTTTATTGCATTTTTGGATTGCCCTTACAATTCTAAACATTTGTCATGCAGCATGTGCTATACTTAAGTCCAAGCGTTTTGGAGTTATTCGCATTCAAAATTTAAAAATTGAAAAAAGGTCATGAAGAAAACGAAAAATAAAATAATTTTTATAACGTTTTATTATATCGAAAACAAAGATTCGTAAACTTAAAAATAATTTTATTTCAGCAAATGTTCGAAATGTCCGCCGTTAGTCAACTGACAATAGCCTAATCGATCTACAAATTCCTGCTGCACATTTCGAACCATTTCGGGCGTTATTCGACGTATTTATTGACGGATGCGTTGTTTTAAATCATCTAGATGTGCCGGTTGGCTTTTAAATACCTTGCCTTTAAGGTATCCTCATAAAAAAAAGTCTAGTGGTGTTAGATCGGGTGATCTTGGTGGCCACTCAATAACACCGCTCCTTCCAATCCACCTGTTTGGGAAAGTGTCGTGCAAATAAGTTCGAACTACCACAGCAAAATGGGGGGAGCACCATCTTCTTAGAACCAGATGTTATGGTGTGGCAAATCCGGATGTTCTATCTCGTTTTCTTCATGACCTTTTTTCAATTTTTAAATTTTGAATGCGAATAACTCCAAAACGCTTGGACTTAGGTATAGCACATGTTGCATGATAAATGTTTAAAATTGTAAGGGCAATCCAAAAATGTAATAAAAAAATTGGGTTGCAATTTGAAAAAAAAAATTTTTTTAGCAAATCTTTTTTTTCGCAAAATATGCCCCGAAAAAATATAAAATCGACGTGTCCGAGCGATTTTTGAATAAAATTGTGCTTTACGAGATATTGAATTTATTCCTTACTTTACGACCACCCGGTATATGTAGGCTGCAGCGTGTACAAGTATTGCGCTTTCTTATTGCGTTTATGTGTTGCTATTAAATTTACGCCAATGTAACGCGCATCATGAGATTAAATTGGAATTTAGTTGCCTAATAATCTTTATTTACCAAACACTTCCTCAAAGTTTAATTTTTCAAAGTAATTTAAACTGAAATTAGTGGTGTTAATACTGCATAACCCTCCGTCTCACATCGTATATATTTAGTTGAGTTAAAGGGAGCTCGTATTTATTAAAAACCATTCATAAGCATCACACCCGGTGTTTATAAAGAGGAAAACTGTGGCTCTTGTCTAGATCTCTAACCACCCTTACGTCCGATTTTAGGAGAATCTTCAACCGGTGTTTAAACTTTGTGGTTACTTGGAGATCTGGTTGTAAACCGTAGGTCAGCCTGGGTCCAAACATAAGCGGGACTGTGTTGTTTCTTTAGTTGGCGATCAGATACCTTGTATCAACATCCGGAACCGAGAGGACGACATCCGTATTCCGACCAAAGAGTTGAGAAGTCATATGTTTTAGTAATACATCTGTTACTCCTATAACGTAAAGACTTCTTCTTGATTCACCGACGGAGGTCAGAAAAACTGAATATATACACTTATACACCTACCTTCTAATTATATAGCCTCAGGAACAGTATTAATGTAAACTCTAATCCGTTATTGAAACATCAATTTTACGTACTATAGTTAGTTTAGCTGGAGGTGCAACAATGGGTAGGTGAGTGGCGGACTGAAACAAAAAAACGAGTTTGGGGACTACTGCTTTATAGTAATTTTAATTTACTTGTGTATTACGAACGTACTTTTTAAATTTCAAGAGCATGGTTGTTAATACGTCACTTTACTTGTTAAACTACGTTAACAAATAGTTTCAATATAAATTATCTTTTGCCTTTTAATAAGAACAAACAGTAATTGCTGTGTTAACTTTCAAGTCTATCAAAGGCATACCATCTTTAAAATTGAAAATTCTTGGTTACCCTGCCAAACAATTTCCGTCACTAATTGTTGAAAGAATTACTTATTCCTGACCACATTATGGTACCATAAATTAACCCCGATAATTTTGTCACTAAAATTGTGACAAATTTTAAGCGAGTACAACCCTTATGCAAACAAACTGCAATGGAATAATGAAAGAAAGCTTATTTCGTGATTCTGTAAGTTCTATCATACTCCAGACACATTTCATAATATTTAGAATTAGATACTATTGATTAAACGTTTTTATGAGAGTATCCAGGTCTTGCGTGACAAAGCACCCAAGTCGACATACAGAAAGGAAATCACCAAATCTCCCTCGAACTATCAATCTAGGTAGCTTGACACGTGTAAATTTTGGTTTATAAATTTATGGTCTTTAGTTACGACTCATCCTGTATGTTATTGGAAAATGGCAACATTGCCAATAAAATTCGTTCTTAGTAGATTTTTCAAACATGTGACTGGTTAAAAATTCGAGTATTGGTAGAAATTAGTCTTGTTTCTTTTTTTGTGATTTTCTGGTACCTTCATGGAAGAAGGAAGAACGCCATTTCCGGCCAAGAAATCCAATGCGTAGTTAGAAGCAAATGGAATAATTTGGAAAAGGTGTTCTTAAAAATTTGATTGAATTTTTCAAGTAAAATTTTAACTCAGCCTGTTGCTGCTTTTAATCTTTTCCATATAAATAAATCCTGTTGGGATTTCGAATTTTAGCTCGGCTTTAATTTTTTTGTTTCTACTACACCTTAGCTTAGGTCAAGAGGTAAGCTACTCACTTTCTTTTCTTATTTACTAGACATAACTTTGAAATGCATGTGTACATGTTTTGAAATTTTAATACAGCATAAAGATCATATTTTATAAAAATTTGGGTATTGATTTAAATTCTAACACAGTTGTCTTATATAGGTTTTTTTTCTGGCCCTTTACACATTTACTGAAGATTAACATCTTTCGTGCTTCCATAAGAGATAGTTAAACCGTTTCTGACAGCACATTTGGATATCATTCGTCCGAGGTGTGAAATATTGGTTATGGGTCTTCGAACCTGAATGGAAACAGTTTACGATTACTCCTTCTCATAGTATCTTCCGCATTAACTGAAGAAATATACGTTACACCTACGACTAGTTTCGGATAAGTATTACTATTACACGCATACAAAATTTTACCTACGGTGAGTGACTTTTGTTAGCTTTTCTACATAACGAGGCTCTCGTTACCTGTACTTTACTGAAATTCTTATAACAATTACATTACTGTGCTTACTACATTGTATTAGTGTGTCTCCGCAAATATCTGATTTCTAAAATTAATGCTTATACTTTACTGTCAAACATTTGCTGTACATTTGTACCTGTAAAAGATAATTTGGCTTATTTCAAAATTTCGCTTATACTTACATTTAACTTTGCAATAGAATTTGTATTTGAATTTGGAATTTAGTTATCAATTTCTAACTTTTCTTATGTACTAGCTTTCTTTTGATAAATAACCGTAGTTGTTCAACCATTAGAACTGTCTGTGTTTACTGTACATGCAATCAGCTGTTTAGCAGACGGAACGCTACTGTTGAGTCGAAATGTACAAGGTATCTCATAAATTATGCTAACTGCTGGGGTTGTATAAAAAGTTATTTATTTCAATTACTGTGTAAATTAAATTGCATATTTATTTATGATCATTGGGGTTGAAAATTTTTGTTACTTTTCACTAATTACAATTTAATAGTTGTTTAGTACAACACTTTAATTTTTGGTTTGTAAACATATGCTTACTCATGAATGTGTCAATCTGTGTTGCATATTGCTTAAATTCTTGCACTATAATTGCCAAATTTGTAATGAACTTAGCCTTTCGAAATTTTCTAAACGCTTCATGCTTACTTTGTCTGTAATGATATATTAACTACATAAATTTTTCTTACATAAGGTAAATAACAGGGTAGACATCTAGTGATCATTTTCGCTTTATATTTGGGGTTTATTTGCGTCCGGTTGATTTGAAACTGATAGATTAATCCGACGGAGAGCTCTTCGTGGAATATCGGTGTACAAGTATTCAATTTCGGATAATTATATACATGTTTGGGTATTCTTTTTCTTTAGGGTCAACGCTAGATGCCGGACCGTATTGTGTCTACTTATGTAAATTTTAAGTATAATTCATATTTTTTTCTAGATTGGGTTGAAAGGTAAGTTGATTACTGGTGGTTTATTTTGTAGATATATTGTATCGGATGTGTATTGATTGATGTATTGGGAATATTTCCTGAATGAATTGTATTTATGTCTTTGAGTTGGCGCTCCATAATTTTTTATGTTAGATACTTATGACCATTTAATTATTATTATAAAAAGTTATGCTATTTTACAGTTGGTATATTAAATAAGTGGTGTTAAACGATCGTAAGTTGTTTCGTTAATCCTGTGATCTCCGATCAATTTCCTTGCCAGTCCTTTGTCAGTGTGGACTTGGTTCACCATTTTATTTTAGTTGTCTCTTTTGTCCTGTATGGCCGTAGCCCTTTTCTTGATAGAGGGGCGATATAAAATTAAATCAAATGGTGCCCTTTTTAAATTTTATGTATATCTTCTCTTCTGCCAAAACGCCCATGCATCCAAGTGCTTAACCGACCGACTGAGCTTCCGGCTAATTCCTTTATCTATGTTACAGCACTTTAGCCACAATTTCTACGAATCTCTCTTTGTGCACGTAACATAGAAATATTGGCACCCGAACGTGGCACGATTTGTTTTGGCGAATATTCTTAATGTGTACCAGTACACATACTTTTAATCAGTACCTTATACTTTAAGATTTTTGTCCTTATACTTTAAGATTTTTGTATCCTTTACTCCTTTTCTCTACGATAGTTTAACACAACTTAGTTTAGAACTTAATTGATCAATTTTATAGCAGTAGCTCTAATTGGTATTTACTTTAATAAATTTAGACTCACGTTCATATAAGTTAGACTTTAATATGGCTATTATTTGGAAAATAGATGTTAACCGATTACTAAAAGCTGACCTTTAATACGAGTTATCTTCAAGGGGATTTTCATGCGACGTCTCTGTAGAACAGTTACGTAAATCAGTTCGTAGTGCATTAGTACTAGACGGGGATCAAACTCTTTCGACTGTAGATTATACTATTGCGTGTGCTGTTGATCTATCGGCTATACGAAAAGCTAATGAAGAGTTTTCTACTATTCTAACCTCTTTTTCGGGTGACATTTCTACACCGGTTACTAAACGTTTGATTACACTTTGGGTACATACTCATCGTCGTTGTACTCTGACGAAAGTGGATACTCCGGATGAAGTGACTGCAAAAAATGAATTTCTTCTCTCACTTCAAAATTATCGCGCAGAAGTAGAGGCTATGTATCGCAGGTGGAAACGTCCTGCTACGGTTAGTTTCACACAAGTACCTTCTTCTAGTCCTAAGGTTACACCAATTGGTAGTGCGGAAAGTGAACCTGATCTTATTTCTTCTGATTCGGATGACTTGGATGCGTTACCTATTTCAGGCGTTAATACGTCTACACCAATAGCTTCGCGGAAATACTTTGCGGTTGCGAAATTAAACTTAACCTTTTCTGGGGAAACTTCTTCGTCACTTCTTGAATTTTTGACACGGGTGGAAGAACTCGCTTCTGCTAGGGGACTTACTAATTCACGTAACAAACTATATTCACCCAATGTTACATTGAAACAATAAATTTCTATCGTAATTATCATCTCAACAAGAAAACAAATATAACAAATGTAACTGCATCATTTCTTTAAATTGCAACTCTGATGTTTGGCCTCATAATCTCGCCTATGAGCAATTCTTTATATGCTGAAACACTTCCATTCTAGATTGAGACAATATATAATTTTTACATTTCAACGATAATAGTGATAAGGATATCCAAGTCATACTCTATTCTACATGCTTTAAATTGCCTATTTGCAATCTTAACAGTTTACTATGTAATATGAGGTTTTCATTTATTGTTTTACCTTTGTTAACTGTTCTTGATGTAAACCTTTCTCTTGTATTCTGTTCTGAATAACTCTATTATTACATTAATTAATTCGGTTTTGTGTTACCAATTTCAGCTAATAATTGTATTGAAGTAGTTCCTGTAAAGGTATATACGCCTTTGCAGTTACATACCTATGTATCTTAAATTACTCACTTCATTTCGTTGGTGAACCATTTGCCGTTTACCTTAACAAATGGTACTCATTTTTTTAACATACTGGACTTACAGTTATCCCAATATGAAATAAGCTTTTTTTAAATAAAGGATTTTCAGTTTTACAATAGTAGATATGTAATCAGTTATAATGGAACTGCGCATTCAAATACAGTGGCATCGGAAATATTAATATTTTCCTGGCAGGGTTCTTGTTTCTGCATTTACGCCCTGTACATTTAGTTATTTCAGACGAATGTAGAAAAATAACATCAGAAATGTCTTTATGAGGTGCAACTGTTAAACGTGCTGTGGACGTCTCCATAACACGTGCCACACATTTATTAATAATAATGATAAAGTAGGTCAATTCCCTGACAAGCATCACTGTCACCTGTACATTGTGTCCCAATTTGGATGAAATTGTTGGGTATCTAGTTTGCGAGCATAGATAGAAAGATGCGGTTTTCGCGACCTTCGTGAAACGAAAGATGCCACAAACAGAATTGTCACAGTCTTAGCATTTGAAATACAGGTCGAAATTCAAAATTTGCATATTTTAAGTACCCCTCGTAACTGCTTGGCCTTGTAATTTATCGAAATGGTGAAAAGTGGGTTATATACATAATTTTCCGTAGAATTTAGTGGCGTGTATTGTTTTCCCCACAAAAAGTCAGTTTCTTCGCAATGAACCAAAGTTTTGTTTTTTTTAAATTAAACACCTTGTATATTTTTTTATTATATAATAGAGCTTACTCTCAGCTTTCAAAAAATATATATTGTATGGCACTTCCTTTGCATTATTAACCGCAAAAATGAATTTTACGTTAATTTAACATTTTGATGATATAGTTGGCCATGAAACCTATAAACTCAATATAAACGCGTATTTTCTTGAAGGTCCAAGGATTGTTACGCATAAATCCAAAATAACAACAAAAAATTCTTAAAATTAGGTACAATAACTTTTGAAACATATTTGAACTGGTAATTTTTTTCTTAATTGGGTAAATTGCATCTTACAGCTTCAGAAAAAAATATTAATGGCAATAAAACTTATAAAGAATACTTTATATTTAAATTTGTAAGTAGACCGGGGCTGGTCTGATCTAAACGTACTCGTAATTGACCTGTCAAATCTAATTAAAATTATGTTTGTGCAACAATCGCGTTGTTTATTTATTGTGCAAAATATGTCAGAAAATCAAAATTTTGAAAACTTTGACAAATATGATATGCTGATTTGCTTTGGTCAGAGTAATGAAAATGCCGACAGAGTAATACATTTTTATTTTAACAGGTAAATGTAGTTTCTTTGGTACTAAATTTGCTAATTAAGTAACTTTACATCTATGTAGGTTTCTAGAACGGAGACAACCTATTAAAATCACGTTTTAGGGATTAAAAAGAAATCTAATTAATTATGAATCATTTTCTAAACCCCGGTCAAAAAAGTATAAGAAATGAAATGGAGAGAACGATGAGGTTACCGTTTTAGCCAATGTGGAGGGTAATCTTATAAGTTCTTGCAGAACTATAGAAAGTAGTATTGGTATTTCGAAAACAAGAATCCAAAGAATACTTCGCCACCATAAATATAGACTATATATATTTAGGCTTATTCAACATCCACATCCTGGTGAAGCTGAACGTAAATTAATATTTTGCATTTGGTACTTAAACATGTTAAATATAGTAGCCAACTTGGAAAGAAATGTCATATGGTCAGACGAGGCAAATTTTAGCAATTCAGGTGTTTTAAACAGGTGCAATAGCAGATTCTGGTCTCAAGAAAATCAACACCAAATATTCCCCCGAGGACATTTTGACTAAAAGTTTTCTGCTTTATATTAGGATCAAAAATAAAATTTTACATTTTCGAAGGAAATAACTTTTTGTAAACTATGCACCACTAAAGTCTATGGAAAATTCTGTATAAAACCCACATTTCACCATTTCGATAAATTACAAGACAAAGCAGTTACGAGGATGCTTAGAATGTCAAATTTTGAATTTCGACCATAAGGCTAATACTAATAGAGTATGACAATTCTGTTTGTGGCATCTTTCTTCACGAAAAAGTAGAACGGTCGAAAACACAATGTACATGGTGTAATTCTTTCTATGCAAAAATTAATGATGACCTTTATTTTTTTTTAAATCTCTTAGAAAATGTCATATAAGAATCTTGACTGGCACCACTGTTTCTGTATAATTGCCCTAGCAGCACAGAATATATATACTATGTTTCGAGATATTATGTTAATATTAGATCTCATATAAATATTTCGATCTGTAATAGATATATCCTAAATATTATAAAAGTAGATATAACGGATGTCTAAAGAATATTTCTATAATACATTTAACATGTTATAAATTGTTAATTCTTTTGTAAGATATATCCGAGATTATGTGTATATTACAAAAGGACGTAAAACCAATGTTTTTTTTGAAATGTAGTTGAGATTTGCCAAATATTACCCAATAGCTTATATAATGACTCAAATATTCCATTGTTGGTTTATGTACAGAGTGATCAATCTCAAGTGCATACCACGTGATCAAAATATTTAAGTTGGTACCACTGATAGGTTGGTAAAGCTGTATTGCTCTATCTACTCTAGAGCATGGTTCGAGTAAAAACTACGATGAGTTTCAAATCTGTATGAAGGTCCTTAACTTATACATATTATAAAATATTATGTTAATTTAAATAATGACCATTTTGTATTTGATTAGACTGGATCCCTATAAATACAACAAAATAAATAAAATATTATTTAATGATTGGATTACATCATTACAAAATAATGAATCTTAAGCATTTAAATGTTATAATTTCATTATAATTAAATAAAATTTACAGTACATGTTTGAAAACGGCATGACGATTAAATTCAATATCACAATTTGAAATTCAGAATATATAATTTGTCTTGATATAGACAGTTTGTAAATAACTCAAGAAAATACAAAAGTTAAAAACGAAGGTATAATATGACATAAACTGACATAAACTGAAACGACTAAAAGCACAATTAAAACCCAAAGCAGCCAACTGCAAAATACAACAATATTAACAACTAGGATTTTTGTCATACCACTACAGTACATTGAGATTGATCGTTGTACATCTTCCAACAAATATTTCATGCAAGATTTGAAAATATGTTTATAGTAAATTAGAATATTGACACAAAGACGAATCTAAACACAATTAAGATATAAATCAAATTATAAACCGACCCTAAGGCGAGTTTTGTAATTTTTCTAGGTCTGCTACAGCGGTTTCTTATCGAAGTTTGAATATAATTTTGTCTCTAGAAAAAAATAGTTTAGATAAAAGTTGTAGATAGACTAATTTACAACTTTGTTTAATACCTTTTTCTATAATTAATATTCTTGAAGATATTGTTAAAGCAAAAAAAATTATGAAAAATTATAAAAACTTGAAGTGCCCTTTCGGCTATCATTCTAACCAAAATCCAATCAGATTACCGCATATATAAAAAAACTCTAAACACCAAGTTTTATTAAAGTCGGAACAGTCGCTTTTGAGATATCGTATTTACATACGGACGCCCCCAGGACAGTACTAACTCATCCAGAAAAGTGAAAAAGATATGGTAAAGAATACGGTATTAAAATTTTCGGTTTTGAAATCGTCGCATACTCCCCATCTTATTTTATAAGATGTGGAGTAAAATTTATAAAAATTATTCTACACTGTGTCTCTTGAATTTCTGGACATAGGGAATTCCCATGTTAAAATAAACTATTGTAAATATTGGCTCCCCTAATTATTTTACAGTAAAATGTCAAATGTAAAACTTCTTAAGGAAAAAAGCTGCTTCTTATGTTACAATTGCATTTATATTTGGTTCATCCGTTTTCGAGAAATTTAGGAAAAACTTCAGGGCGTTTTCGTAACTGGTCAAGGTTGATTTATATATAATTATTAATTGTCATTGTAAATCATTCATTGTTCAAAAACAATTCATTCATCATTAAAACTTTATTTGGGACAGATTATTACTTTTTAGAGAAAAATTTGTTTATAAAAATGAATTATTACACCATTGAAGAAAAGATAAAATTTATTGAATGGCATTATTCTGACAATTCACTTAGAAATATCAGAGATTTGTACTCGGCTAGTTATCAAAACCGGCAAATTCCAAGTGCAGAAACAATTTCAAAAATTATCAACTTATTCAAATCTACCGGTAACGTTAATAAGCCATGTAATTGTCAAGATATTAAACCTCTGAGGCAAAATGGCAGAGATTTGAATGTGTTACTTAATGTTGTTGAAGATAAGAATAAAAGTGTGAGACAAATTGGGTGCAGTTTAGGAATATCTCACAGTACCGTCCATAGAATTTTGAAGCAACAAACTCCAGTGTTCAAGTCTTTCAAGTATAGCTTGCAGCATGAGAATGGATTTCTGCGAAAGATTAGTAGAGTTATCAAACATGGATAGAAACTTTCTAAGTCGTATTTTATTCACCGACGAATGTTCTTTTTCAACTCATGGTATTCATAACCGCCAAAATTTTCGTTACTGGAATACTGAAAATTTGCATTTATCAATAAAGAGTAGAAGTCAATATCCCAACACAATTAATGTATGGATTGGCATACTGGGCCATAGATTAATAGGTCCTTTCTTTATTGATGGTACGTCGACTGGAGAGCGTTATCTTCAGCTGATTCAAGAAGAAATTGGCCCAGCTGTTAGACTTGAACCTGGAGGAAGACATTTGGTACCAGCACGATGGGTGTCCAGCACACAATAGTGTAATCGTACGTGAGTTTCTAGACTTCACGTTTCCCGGCTTTGGATAGGTCGAGGTGGTACCATAAACTGGCCAGCACGCTCCCTGATTTGGCTCCTTGTGACTTTTCCTTTGGGGTTATTTAAAAACAAATTGTACAACAGTGAAAACTCGTTTAACAGTCTGATCGACTTAAAAGAAGCAATCTTAGCAAACAGCCACGAAGTCTCCCAGTGCATTCTCGCAAACGTTCGGCGAGAGTTCTATGATCGACTTGGATATTGTTTAGCTGCAAACGGAGATTTATTTGAACACTTGATCAAATACTAGAAATGATGATTTTTGGTTATTTAGTTTCCAATTTTCATAATTAATTTGTTTATTTAGAATGTCATCTTCTTGTTTATAACAGACTTATTTTATTTGTGCTCCTTATTGTATTTATCCTGACACTTACCTGGCTTATTAACGTTACCGGTTACGAAAAAGCCCTTAAGTTTTCCTAATTTTCTGGAAAACGGATGAACCAAATGTAAATGCAATTGTAACATAAGAAGCAGCCTTTTTTTCTTAAGAAGTTTTACATTTGACATTTTACTGTAAAATAATTAGGGGAGCCAATATTTACAATAGTTTATTTTAACATGGGAATTCCCTATGTCCAGAAATTCAAGAGACACAGTGTATGTAAATCATATTTTAGTAAAAAAAGTTTTAATAAGTCCTATAATCCGTTTCTACGGATTTTTATTCCGCCGGGCTTTTTTTCTGGGTTTTTTACGCCCCTGTATTTCTCCACAGCATTTTATTCCGCCTTTGTGTGTTTTGAGAACTATACAGGCTGATCCTCTTGAATGGTACCAATATTGTGATTTCTGAAACCGTAAGAGGTTAAATGACGAAAAAGTTGCAGTTTAAGGGAACCAATCCACTTGTATCAAAACATACTTTAAATGTTTTTCAGTTTAAGAGTTATACCAGGAGAACCACAAAGTTCAATTGGCCATTTTTGCCAGTAATAAGTTTATTTTTGAAAATATTAAAATATGATACAGGAAAATTTTAGTTCATTCAACATTAGCTATCCCAAGAAGAGCTAGATTCTCTCTGTGACGTTTCGTGTCTTTGAGGTTATCATTAACTTGTTTTTTTCAAATACAGACCTGTATTTTTTATTAATTTTTTTAAAGAATTTGTAAAGCCTAATAAAATTATGTATCACAATTGACCATTTTACGACGTTTTGTTTAACAAATAACTATCATCAGTAAAAGTTATGAGAAAATGTTATCTTAAATTTGTCGAAACAACTGAATTATACACTAATATCAATTGACCTCCATTGTTTTATAACAATAATTATTATTTAATCCCACGAACTCTATCGAATTGTTCGATTCCGACAGTTTTTCAATTCATTCTAAACCTTCTCTAATAAAGAGTTTATTACATACTAGGTAAAAACGTTGACTGATAAATTGAACTCAATGGTAAAAATTTATCTGATATTGCATTATTTACTAATCCAAAATACGGATTGCGATTGTTTGTAATTTGTCATTTCTAGCTGCTTCCTTAGATTATACTATTTTCAATTTTTTTTTTGTAATTGTTCAAATAATAATCATGATTCTCTTAATAATCATGATTTCCGGTAATTGAAATTCCCCCAGATGTTTCAAGGAGGCATTCGCTTGAACTGCGTGAAGATGTTGATATAGATATTTCTCGGTTACTCATTTGTTGTACTCTACTAGAGCGTAAGATTTTGGCAATTTTCTTCTTGTTTTCGATGGAGTCTGCCACGTACCCTTCAGAAACAGCATCGTTTTTCCAGTCCCCAAGCCGTTTTAAAGTTCAGCTCCATTGTCTGCCAAGGTTGTGGCAGAAGTTCCACGAAATGAATGTCCTGTGTATTGATCGGCATTGGGAATATTTAAATACTTGGCAATCTGTCGAGGAATCTGTCAAAATGTGTTAATGCCAACAGGATTACAGGTACATTTATACCCATTGCATAATAAAGAAAACTTTTCATTTTTCACATGATTCGGTCTTAAACTAATGCACCTCTTAATGAGGTCAATATCATTTACTCTACTGTCATCGTTTAATATGGCAAAAACCATGGATCTATGTATTTTGATATCTCTAATATAAACCACAAAGACAGAACCTTCTTCTTTAAAATCCCCAACATACATATTGTACAATTCTATGCGTCTGCAACCGCCAAACACACCAAATATTGCAACTACCTAAAATGGAATCATATTTATTAAGGATAATCTTAAAAGTAAAAATTTACCTTCATAAGTAAGTATTTATCGTTGGGTGATTCCAGGAAAAAATTAAGTAAGTGCTCTTTTGGGAACACTAATGACTTCTCTGGTATGTACCCAACAGAAGTTTTTCAAGAGTTTTGAAAACCACATCCTTTTTGAGACGTAACATACATTTTAATTTGGAGTATATGCACCATAACGAAAACGATGTGTAGTTTTTCGACTAATAAAATAAATACAAAGAATGATTACATTTAATAAATGATGTAACGAACTCACCTGATCAAGGAAATTCGCAAGCAAAACCTCTGTAACAGTTTCCGTATTATACTTGCGAATCCACTCAATAAGTCTTTCGAACTCTTCCTTATAAATGATTTCGGACTTTTTAGTTATAAGACTAAGCTCAGCTTCTGCTTTTTTAAGAATTTCTTCATCCACTTCTAAACCCATTTTTGCAAAATTTATTTATTTACAAAAAATAAATGACACTTACAATGCAAAGCTATGACAACTATAATAGACCGTCCATGAACTCTTGTGAAATGATATTTTTTTTTGTAACGACCTGAAATTATTATTTCATTTAGATTGTGTCTCAAAGTGGCGGGATTATGGCATACGTTTCCATTATTGCTTTGGCTCCGCTCAAGCAACAATGAAATCCCTGCCATAATCCCTTGCATTATAAACTAATTTCATAATATACTATTAAAGCACAATAAATATAGAAAACCACTGCAAATTGTCTCAATACTTCGACATCAAAATCGTTTTTTTGTAGATAACCCCAAAAAGGATTAACTTTACAAAAAAATTACAAGAACACTTTTCGATCAGAAATTGGTTTCCTATCTAACACAATTTTAAAAAAAATCGTCTGGGCGGGTTCCTAAGTCACACGCACACGCGCACACACACGTACACGGACACGCAGACGCACACGCACACGCACAAACACACGCGCACACGCATACACACACGCACGCACACGCACACGCACACTGATTCAACAATAATGCTCCTTAACTAGGGTAGGGAAGGGGCTCGCCGAGCTCCGGGGTAGTGTGAAACCCTGCGCAAGCAATCCTGAATCAAATAAAGAACACGCTGCTCTGCTTGACCCTTCCCTCGTGTTACCTATATTAAGATGTTGTAGTCGTCGCCGAGGTGGCGTCTCCCTCATCTGTAGTCGGGCTATTCCCTCGTACTTTAATTAAGGACACGGCAAGTGTCTGTGTACGGGCTATTCCCGTACCCGCCCTAAATCGTATTGTCTAAGATGCGGCAATCGCATCTGTGCGTAAGCTAATCCTACGCCCGTTCCTACCTTCTTATCTTTCACTAAGCTACCTAGTGGCAGCTGTCCGCCGGAAAATCCTGCGGCCGCCTATTCCTAATTTAAGAATTACTCTAAACCTGCTCAGATGCAGGTTGTAAGCGGGCTGCCCGCCTTCCGCCCTTATGTTCCTTATCTAAAGGCGTCACATAACACCTGTACGCGGCCACACCGCACCCTTTCCCTATATTTCTTAACTAAGACCCCAATGGGAGTCCGAGCGACGGCTACTCCGACGCCCCGTGCTTATTTCTTAAATCTACCTTACGAAATATTTAAGAATCCTGGGCTTCCAGACGTAGCCGGCGGCAGTCGTCTGTGCACGAGTGATGCTCGTGCCCTCTATTTAAATTAATATTAAGTATCTATTCTAAGTAAGTCGCCCTTGTTCCACGTAGTGGTAGGGCGGCTGTACGACGCAACTCGCGTCCGTATCCTTACTCTTATTCTATTTAAAACTTCTTCTCCCCAGAGTTGGAGCGGGGAAAAGAAAATTTGTGCGACGGTGAAGCCTTTGCCCGTTTTAGTTACTTAATCTACGTTCTTAAAAACTACTTAACTAGGATACCCCGATTTCGCCGAAACTAGAAAATCGAAGGTATCATACACGAGCCACGCCCGTGTTCGTATACGCTAACTAAGAACACCGTCCTTTCGGTAACAGGCGTCGAAAGGAAGGTGTCTGTGCACGACTGTGTCGTACCCGTTCCGTACTCTAAGATGCCGCCGCTCTCGGTGAACCGAGAACGGCGGCATCTGTGCACGAGTGAAGCCCGTGCCCGGAAGGCTACCGCTAAGGATTTGCATACGCCGGCTACAGTCGGCAGCCGCAACTCCTGTGCGCGAGTGAGGCCCGCGCCCTCTAGAGATAGCTCTAAGGGTTCGCGTTCGCCGGATACAGTCGGCGACCGCGGTCCCTGTGTCGCGTGAGGCCCGCACCCATACATGAATAAGGTGCGCGCTCTTTCCGGCGACGGGCTTATAGTCTCCGTTGTCGGAAACGGCGCCGCCTGTACGCGAGTGAAGCTCGCGCCTCGACGCTACTTATCTAAGTCGACGCTTTTCCCTTGAAGGAAATGCGTCGACTGTACGCAAGTGAAGCTTGGTCCGGTCAAACCTACTCAAGCACTAGCACTTTTCCGTCATTTCCGCAGGATAAGCACTGTCACTGGCGGTCACTAGCACTAGCACTTTCACTAACACCGTCGCCTCCACGTCGCTCCGACTCTGTGGCTGCTACGGTGGTCCTTATCCACTACTCCTTCCCGTCGATTCGCTGCCCTCGGAAGATCGGCGACGTCCAATAAAAACTTGGCAACCTCCACTTGACCCGAAACGATGCCTTGAATGGACATTCGTTAGCCCGTCGTTTTCTTATGAGCGACATCCGGTTGACGCAAGATCCGCACCGTCCTGCTTCTTCTTCCGCCCCGCATCCCACCCACGGCAACCATTCGCAAGACCTTTACGTGGTTATCGGGGATCCGTTTCTTCCGCCTCTCTTCCGAGGAGCCTACCCTAACACCGGACCGTAATTTAGATCCGGTGGTCCTTAAAATAGTTCGCGCGACACGAGGAAACTTGATGCCGCACGCGCGCCCGCCACTGTCAAATCCGGTTTATATATTGTCCCAATCGGTAATAAAGTCATAATCGGTAATGTGCCACAGTAGGTAAAAGACGCGATTTTTAATAATAACTACTCGCGCAACGTTCGGTTTAAGTCTCTGTACTTGTTTCGCGAATTTAGATAGTTCCGTCTACCATCCCGTTCGCCCGCCATCGCCGAGATTTCCTCCCACGTTTGTAGCCACCGTAGGCCCGCGCCGACCAGTCTCGCATCCGCCAACCTTCTAGCGCCTTCTTCGATCTCACAATCGAAAATTATGTGACCGGAGTCTTCGGTGGCGTGCCCCCACGCACACCGTTTGTCTTCGGTCTTCCCGAATCTTTTAGGTAACTTCCGGTTCCGCCGTACCCGGTTACGAGCTGGACTGAAGGTTAAGCGGCCGGTCGCCGCGCCGGTCCATCTTCCTGCCATTTCTCCATTGTCATGTTTGACAGTAACCTCTTCACCGTGGTCATCGGAATCTTGGCGTAGGCGATCTGCGCGTTGTCGTCCCTCGCTGCTTCTTTTGCGAGCCGGTCTGCCCTCTCGTTTCTGGGGTTTCCGGCGTGTGCCTTCACCCAATGTAGCTTGACGGCTGACAGCGCCGCTACCCGACGTAACAGTCGCCAGGCCTCCGCCACGAGTTCGGTTCCCTAGAGACGTTTGTCAGAGCGAGCAGTGCGGCTTTGCTGTCCGACAGGATGGATATTTCCGGATGTCTCGCAAATGTCCCAGCGCCTACCCTAGGGCTTCAACGATCGCGACCAGCTCACCCTGGAAGTTGCTGCAACCTCGTCCAGCCTTACCCGCCGCTAGCTATTTCTTCCCACCTCGGTATATTACGTACGTGATGCTTAGGTCGTCTGGTCCGCACATTCCCGGTGTTTCGTGCACCTTCCTTATTGCCCGGTGAACTGGCTCGTCGCTATTGCGGTCGTCCGTCGGAAAGAACATTTCCAATAGCGTCTCCCGGTTTCTAGAGCGCCCGTCGTCATCGACCCGTCTTCCCGCCTAACCGTAGTTAGGCCGCGTCTTCCGTTTGCTTACCCTTAGGATCCTATACGCCGTTCCCCAAGGGTCTTTCCGGAGTTTTGTGCACAGTACTCTTTCCACTTCCGCGTGCGTGTTTCTTCTATCGTTCGCTTATACCTTGCTCTTATCTCGCTAAATTCCCGTATCTTTCTTCTCGTCTTCCCGGGATCGTAGTGTGTCGTCTCGATTTCCGGCTAGCCGGTTGACTTCCTTCTCAGGGTTGTCAGTTCCGGCATCCACTACGGCACGCTTTTCCTGTAGCTCTTTTGCGAGGCATCGAAGCCTCGCACGCTACCCTTAAGGCTTCGTTTAATTTAGCTGCGCACCTCCAGGACATCGTTACTGTCGATTTGAGTTGCTGTTTCCGCTATGTCGCCTATTTCCGCTCGATATACGCGGTCGAACTCTTCCCACTTCGCCTTGCCGTTACAGTACCTCACGGTTTGACCTTCGTTGCTCGTTTTTTCGTCAGTTTCCATGATCCACGTGAATTTGTGGTCGGACAGCGTTTCTACTTCCGTTACGTTCCATTCGCGCAACGCGTTATACATTTCTGCCGTTCCGAACGTGGCGTCTACGTAACTCGTTCCTCTGGGACCTTCGAACGTCGGTCTCTCGTTGTCGTTATACGATATTAAATTCCTAGTTTCGATTATGTCACAAATCGCCTCGCCCTCGCATCTTCTGCGTCGGCCCCACAGCGGTGATTTTGCGTTAAAGTCTCCCGCAAATATAGTAAGCTTTCCGTTTAGTGAGCTCGTAACCCGATCGAATTTTGCCACGAGCTCGTCGTCGTCATATGCGCTTCCCGTCGGCGGTAAGTAAACCGATGTCGATATCCTCGTTTTTATGGTTTTATTAGGTTACTCGTCTCCCTTTACCCTGCCCGCGTTTAATTGCGCTAGTCTCAACGGCCGCCTTACGGTCGTTACTTTATTGTTTTAGCGTCCATAATCGGTCTTTAGGGTGATATTCCGCTTTAACGCCGCGTGACTTCCGAATTCAAAGTCCAGCACCGCGTGGCGTTCATCAAACCTTCGCGGGACCTTCGTTTGCCCGCATACATTGGACGCACCTAATCCTCTGCGAGCGACATTCCCTAGCCCTGTGCCCTACTTCCGTGCATCTTCCGCAAATTTCCTTATCCGTACAGTTCCTAGCCTGATGCCCTGTTCCCCAGCAGTTATAACAGTGCAGGACCGAAAGATGGTCCTCCACCGTCACGCTGCTCCATCCCAAACACACCTCTTTCCCTACAATCTCTTTACGGAGCTCAGGGTGAACTTCAAAAATCACGTCTACGTAGGAGTTGCGCCCTCTACCGCCTAACCTAAACCTTTCCTTAATTTCCTCTTTAAATCTATCTACTTCTCCTCTTTTAGCTACTAGGTCCCCGTTGAATTTTATTATTTTGTCTATTATTTGGTCCGCCGTTATTTGCCTGTCTACCTTTCTGAAAAGTACACGAGGGTGTTCTTTCTTTATTTCACGCCCTGTAAGGATCCGGTCTCTTGGATCGCTCGCGTAAGCTTTTCCGCGTCCCTTTCCTACGCAATCTACAATTACCCCTTGTCTCGTCTGCCGTACCTTTTAATCGCTATCTTTTCCACCACGGGTTAACCCTTTCTTTAACATTTTCCCTACTTCCTCCGGCGTGGTTCCTTCGTTAATTGCCATCACGCTAACGCTAAAAGCGTTCCTGTTAACGGGTGGCGCAATTTCCGTTCTATTCGAAGGGCCCGCGCGAACCAATTCCACGTAAGTAATGCCTCCGCTAATCTCGGTGTAGCACGCGGCATATTTCCCTGTCTTGACGCTTGTTGCTTTTCTTCCTAATAGATTTAATTTCGCGATCCTTTTGCCTACCGCCGTTCTTAATTCGTCGATAATCCCTAGCAATTTACTCATTTTACACCTATCATAGTCAGGTGCGCGCGAACCTGCCGCCTATTGCTCACCGGAAACGACTTTGACCCGTCTTCCGGCATCATGAAGGACGCGTATGTGCAAAGAGTGCTAATTTCGGATTCTAATATCTTTTCCGGTGTTAGTGTCTCAATGTTCCCAGTGTCGGCGTCTAATGCCTCGACGATACGACCGTTAATCGTTTCCTGTTCCCGGATGCCGTTCCTCAGGATTCTGATATTGCGATTCGTCGTATCCTCCTCGCTGTCGCTTTCTACCTCCGCGGTTGGGCCCTGTTTCGCGCAAGTAGCCTGCTTACCCCTAGCTACTAGCTTTCTCTCGCATTCCCTAACGTTTTCCGTCGTTTCGCTGATCCTAGTTGTTAAACGCGTTTTCCGCTTCCTGCCCGTTGAAACCCTCATCACTATTTGCGCCATCCATGATGTTTTATTTTATTTTATGAAAGAAAAGGGGATAACTTTGTATTACTTTAAAGAATCGGATGTAAAGTTCAATTAAAATATAAGGAAAAAGATGGCCACCTAAGCCGCGTACCCAAGTGCTGACGTCACCCGACCGTTGCACGCCGGCTGCAGTTATTTACTTAAATTAAACTATTTTAGAATTTACTTGTGCTGTACAAAAGAAATCTGATAAATGTATTTAATGTATTTGTATATTTTATAAAATCAAATATTTAGTTTATATAGAAATTTCCGCTATACAAATTTACTTAGGAATGCGGGCTTTCCTTAATGACGTGACGTCAGCGGCGTGGGCACGTAATTTCGTGGCCCACGCCAACTTTCTCTTTCTAAATTACTGAAAATATGCGTTTTATGCTATTTTCCGATAAAACAACCAAAATTCTATACAAAATCTACACTAACACGACAATAAAATGTATCTATCGGTAAATGCAAAAATATGCCCTATCCTGCAGTTAAAACAATGATAAATTTGAAAACTTACTCCTGTTTCTTCGGGAAACCGTAATTTTCACAAATATACCCCCTCCCACTCATACACATAGCTAACGATTCCATTGTTTGATTTACAATATATAATTGCAATTTCTAAGTACTATGTAATAAATTTCAACGTTAAACTTTAAAAAAAAATTCCTAAACTACACTACACTACACACTATGTATCTATGTCTTCAAATGCAAGCAACTCCGTTGAGCTTTTCTGAGGGAAAGAGTTACCGCTTCTGGGAAACAGCTACCTATTTTTGAGAAACCGGTACCGGTTTTAGGTCTGTTTTGAGCTGTTTTTGGAAAACGGGTACCTGTTTTGAGCTGTTTATGAGCTGTTTCTGGTAAAACAGGTATCTGTTTCTTGAGCTGATTTGACCTTTTTCCGGAAAACAGTTATTTATCGTATAATTATCTTAAAAGACATAAATAGATTAAGAAATTCAAATAACCAACTTTTTATTTAAAACAATCAATTAATGGTATTTGGAATAGAATAAATTAGTTGAATTATTGAGAGTTATATGCTGTTCAAAAAACAAAAGATTTAACAAAAGTGAATACATAAAAATTTATAATATCATGGTTTGATACATTTTTTTTAATACATGAATATAAAAACAAAAAGAGCTGAATTGTATTAACACATAAATTAAACTTTCTATTAATGTAGGTACTGTTTATAAAAGATAGAAAAAAACACTTGTAACTATCTTACAATTAAAGTGCTGACTACACATATTCGTTTCTTTTGAAGCAACATTGTTTTCGTTGGTATTAAGGTTTTAAAACTATACATATATAATTTTTCTATCCCATTAAAAATTTGAGTACCTTAAATATAATTAAAATTTTGAATGGTTCAGTAACTTAAGTGTTTCCTATATAAGCTTTAATTTGATATAAAAAAGTCATACCCTTTTCATAAAAAAACATGCGTGTCAGAATCATAACCAACTTTCTATTTAAAATAATCAATTAATGGTATTTGGAATAGTTGAATTATTGAGTCATATGCTATTCAAAAACAAAAGAGGTAACTTTATTAAGTGCTCAAGTAGTTCGGTAAGGAAAGTAAAAGTAAGTATGTTGTTTAAAAAATTAAATTCAAATTTGATTGTATAGGTAATGTTTTGGTTAGTATAGGTACAGTTTATATATAAGATAGAAAAAAGAATAATGAATATTTTATGCAAAATGTATGTTGCATACGTGTAGGACATGCAGTTGATTATATCTCGCCAAGAAGAGAAAACACATTCAGAGGAAAAAAGATAGATAGTACGCTCACGATTTAACAAACTTCCGAAATTTCATTAACATTGACCATAAAAAACTATAATAAAATAGAATTTGTCTTAATTAATTAATAAAATAAGAATATTTCTATTAAACCACTAAAATAATTTAATTAACTCAAATTAACTGTGTTAAGAGTAATCTTTTTAATGTAAAAAAAACTTTCTTAAAGCTTTAATTTTGACATATGTAATAAGTCATATCCTATTCAGAAAAAAATATGTGTCAGAATCATAACCAACTTTCTATTTAAAATAATCAATTAATCAAATAGAATAAATTAGTTGAATTATTAAGAGTCATATGCTATTCAAAAACAAAGGGGGTGTAATAACTTTATTAAGCACTGAATTAATTCAGTAAAAAATAAAAGTATGTATTTTATTAAAAAATTAAATTCAAATTATGGTTAGTATAGGTATTATTTGCATAAAACAGAAAAACACTCAATTCTTTTCATTGATATTGAGGTTTTAAAAAAATATATGTATTAATTTTACATCTCGTTAAAAATTGAAATTTGAATGTCCAAATCGAATTAAAAGTTGAGTGGTTCAGTAAGTTGTGTGTTTCTTATACCGGTCTCCCAAACACAGGTAGCTGTTTCATTATTCTTCCTAACATTCTACACGTACACACCTTCATTTCCTTCTAATGCATACTATTCAAGTGCACGCCAATTACTTATGCAACAATACTTACACTTCTGCATATTATTCTACAACATTACTTTTATTTAAAGTTAAATCTTAAATTACAGATCATACATACATAAATTATTGATAATACTTTTTAAAATTATAAGCTTTTTTTACGTTACAAGCTTGATTCATCATTAAATATAAAATACGAAACATGTTAAAATGATTTATATTACTTTTTTTTGAAAGCGTCTTTCATTAAATTTTCACTTTTTGTTAATAAATACTTATTTATCAGAATTTCATTACAATTTTTTCATATAAATGATATACATGAGCCAAAACGCAGTTTGGGTAAAGTAGGTTGTTCTTCAAACACCGTAATATGTTGTTTTAAACATTTTTAATATAATCGGCTCTCTCGTACTTTAACGTATACCTCATCTATTGCCGATATGAAATAACTAAGTATTCGAGGGAATAGATGTGGTGAGGTATATCCATATTCCCACTTGATAAAGTGGTGGTTGTGAATTGACCAGTTAACTTGTTTTTGAAATTCACTATTCAAGGTGTGCCATGGAAATGAAGGCTTGAATACACAATGAGCAACTTGCTCTCCGTTATATATCGCTAGTTCCTTAGGTGTAAATATATTTCGTGCTGTTTTGAATCCTTGCACATCAATTATAACAACCATTACTTTTCTATATTTGTCGGACTGCCTTGGTTAGCTCGTTTCAAAAATGGTGACTGAGCGTTTTACAATAAATAAATTTATAATTTTAAAACACAAAGAATTTGACATTGAAGAACCTGTTTTAAGCTGTTTTTGGGGAAACGGGTTCCCCTTTTTGACCTGTGCTCATTTATAATCAATGAGATGTCTTTACAATTATCGCGAATTGTGTGTCTCCATTTTCCAGATTTAAAATATCTAACACAAAAAAAATCATGGTCCTTGAAAATTTATTTGTATGAATTGTAATATGATAGCAATAAATTTTGACCTTGAAGAGCTTAGCCAATACAAGAACCTGCACACTTTCAGAAAGCGAGTGCTATAAATAAATGTCTAATGCTAATGATTTTTTAACTGAAATATCAAGTTTTATGGATAAGCAAAAATGGAGATCGAGCGTTTTACACTATATATATTTATAATTTTTAAAACACAAAGAATTTGACCTTAAAGAACCTGTTTAGAGCTGTTTTTGGAGAAACGGATTCCCATTTTTGACCTGTGCTCATTTATAATCAATAAGATGTCTTTACAATTATCACGAATTGTGTGTCTCCATTTTCCAGATTTAAAATATCTAACACAAAAAAAAATCATAGTTATTAACATTTTCTTTATTTAGTAAATTAGATAAGCATGATGATAATACAATATTTTTACATAATGAGCAACTTGCTCTCCATTATATAACGCTAGTTCCTTAGGTGTAAATATATTTCTTGCTTTTTTAAATCTTGCACATCAATTATAACAACCATTGCTTTTCCATATTTGTCTGACTGCCTTGTTTAGCGCGTTGTATGTAATTAGGCAATCGTGCAGTATTTCAGCATGCTACATTTAAGAAAAAGAGCTGATTTTCTGATTAGGTTTACACAACACTATTACAATAGTAAATACGTAAGCCATTTTAATGTACAAAAAACAGTGCTTTTATATATATACTTTTTAGAAATATATGGTGTCGAAGCGAATGACATGTGATTATAAAATTTCAACTTATATAGATGGGTTGATTCCACGAGGATAGCCGAGCAATACCAAGCATTCACAAAGTCCGACAATACTTACCTACACTTACGCATGCGCAAAGCCAGTAACATGAGTCATTTGTTAAGAATGCTTATTTTGCTATTTCTAGGAACCTTGAAGAGCGTAACATAAGAACTGTAACATGATACCTTCTGCATGTCAATAAACCTTCACCTTGAAAATTTATTTGTATGAATTGTAATTTGATACTAATAAATTTTGACCTTGAAGAGCTTAGCCAATACAAGAACATGCACACTTTCAGAAAGCGAGTACTATAAATAAATGTCTAACGCTAATGATTTTTTAACTGAAATATCAAGTTCACATAAATTTTATGGATAAGCAATCGAGTGATCGAGCGTTTTACACTAAATAAATTTATAATTTTTAAAACACGAAGAATTTGACATTATTGGGGAAACGGATTGCCATTTCTGACCTGTGCTCATTTATAATCAATGAGATGTCTTTACAATTATCACGAATTGTGTGTCTCCATTTTCCAGATTTAAAATATCTAACAAAAAAAATCATAGTTATTAATGTTTTCTTTATTTAGTAAATTAGATAAGCATGATGATAATACAATATTTTTACATAATGAGCAACTTGCTCTCCATTATATATCGCTAGTTCCTTAGGTGTAAATATATTTCTCGCTGTTTTGAATCTTTGCACATCAATTATAACAACCATTGCTTTTCTATATTTGTCTGACTGCCTTGGTTAGCGCGTTGTATGTAACTAGGCAATCGTGCAGGATTTCAGCATGCTACATTTAAAAAAAGGAACTGATTTTCTGATTAGGTTTACACAACACTATTAGTAGGTAAGATTGGAGACTTCTGGAACACACTACATTTCCAAGGCCCCACAATTCCAAGGTTGCCACAAACCCAAGGTCACAAACCACGCTTTCCTGTTCCACAATTACAAGGCCACCCGTGTGACCTACTTTAATATCACGCGTTCATGTTCCACAATTCCAAGGTTATCACATTACCAAGGTCGAAAAGTTGCAGTGTGTGACCCATTTTCCCAAGCTGGAACACATACTGTACCGAGTCTACCACATTACCAGGGTTACCACCAGACCAAACTGTTACCTTTATGTATATTATGCCATACTATATATACTGACAAACCGGTGGCGATATGCGGTGTGCGTTAGTTTGCAAAGAAAGCAATTTTTTTCATTAAGCATAATTTCTTATGGTAATTTACAACATAAAATTTAGATAAATATAAATGTTCACGTAATGAATTTAAAAAATAACCAAAAATATTATTTTTAAGCCCACAAATAATATTGTATTTTCATATATGGGATTAACAGAGTTATACGCTTTTAAAGAAATTAAGTAAATATCTAGTTAGCCTTGACGTTTAAACAAGAGGTGCACTGTATTGCTCTTATAAAAATGCAATCTTTTCCCAGGTTGCGATAAGCGGTGTGCGTTAATTTGCAAAGAAAGCAAGTTTTTTCATTAAGTATAATTTCTTATGGTAATTTACAACATACAAATTTAGATAAATATAAATGTTCAGTAATGAATTTAAAAAAATAATCAAAAATATAATTTTTAAGCCCACAAATAATATTGTATTTTCATATATGGGATTAACAATTACAGGCTTTTAAAGAAATTAAGTAAGTATCTATGAAAATGTAACCTTTCACCATATTCACACTTATTAAATACTTATCTTTGAGGTTTTTTATGGTGTATTTTTGTATTATACGTTTTCCAAACTGTTATATTAATAGCAGGCTTATGTTAATGTTTTACTTTGTCAAATTTCACAAAATTGTTTACATCTTTAACAATTTTAATACTACTGACGAAGATAACTGTGTTATCGAAACGTTTAGATTGTATAACTTTAATACAAAAATACACATAAAAAACCTCAAAGATAAGTATTTAGTAAGTAAGTATCTAGTTAGCCTTAACTAGAGTAGATATAAGTATCTTTAACTGTACGTTTTAATTTCTCAATTACAATATCGCTAAATAAATTAAAAACACTTATATATTATGAGTAGCAGATTTATGTGTGTGATATCATTCACTTGTCTAGTTACTTTGTTGAATTATGTTTCTATTTTTTATTTAATAAAATTTTATAAAATTTAGTTTAGCCAAATTGTTTTGTTATTGAATATTTTCTGTTGGGCAATAAATACTATTATTATTTGGTAACAACTCACCATGTAGGGGTTATATATATATATATATATATATATATATATATATATATATATATATATATATATATATATATATATATATATATATATATATATATATATATATATATATATATATATATATATATATATAGGTGACAATTCGAACCAACGATAATAGGGTTAAAAACGAGTCACATAACTGATAGCTTAACAATACCTGCAAAATACCTTTGGAGAATTATTTAGACCTTTAGGGCACCTGCAACATTCTCGAGGATAGGATGTGGGGTGTAGGTAAAAAATATATAACAACCTCTGGTAGGTGTTTATTCATAAAAAATTATTTGTATTACATGTTTAATATACAACTGTAATAGTGTTTCCTTGGGTACAAACAAAAGCTATACTTGCAACGTAGAGAGCAGTTACACAATAAGATACACATGAGGAATAAAAGAATATTGCAAATCATTCTTCGTTTAGAAGTTTTCAATTTTATTATGTGAAATTATCTAACCTGCATTTTTTTTAAATCCATACGGGTGTGATGAACCATCAGAGGAAAAGCATCTCTTTGTGGAGGTTGGGCGGTAGAGTTTAGTCGTGTTGACTGTGAGTACGTTGTGTTCAGTCGATCGGTTTATAAGTTTAGATGTAATTGGGACAGGTTCATCTTCTTCTAGGACCATTTTCATTATTTTATCAAAATTGATTATTTGTGCTGTGTTATACGTTAACGGTATTCCTTTTACTGTACACACCGTCACGTCAGTGTTCAGAACCGGACCGCATCTTGTAGGCATAATTTTTTTGGACCGCCTGATACAAATTCTTTGATGTAGCTTCCAATACCTTCATCTTCCAATTCATCGGTCAATTCACCTAAAAATTGACCTAATGGTGAGTCGTACTGCTCCGGTACTGATATGTAAATGATTGAGTCCGTATCATAAATTTCTTTTAAGTAGAAGTTCAATGTGATTTGTTAAATATGTAATGCAGACATAATATGTTATTAAAAAGGTTACGCTTTGGAATAAAAACCAGCACGCTTTATTACGAACTCATGATGTAAGTGAACTGTTACTTTTTATAAGTAATTTAGCGTAAAGCAATTCTAGTCAGAAAGTCTTTATGCTGAACAGTTTCTAAGTATGTTATAATTTAAAATTTGTAAACTGAGATACATTTGTGATTTGAATTTCCTTTCGCTAAATATAGATGTTTCCCCCACAAAAAAACAACGTTTTTCATGCATTTTTTGAGGATATTTGGCGACGCAAGGAATTAACACAGTTTCTTGCTTTAGGATGAAGCAGCGAGGCCGAGCGATCCCCCTAGTTTTGGTACACCTACCGATCGAGGAGGACAAGAACAGGATTCGGGAGGTGAAGCACGTCGCCCGCCTCCGAGTCACCGTCGAGGCGGAAATCCGACATCGGGCAGTGTCACCGGTGTCAAGGTTTCCGTCACGCACAGCGTTGCTGCAGGGCGGCAGCACGCTGTGTGAAGTGCGCCGGTGATCACCACAGCAGTCAATGCACTTTACCGTACCGACCGGGCCAAGTGCGTTAACTGCGTGGGACCACCAAGCTACCGTGGATGCAAGTGCTCGACCTCCGCAACGGAAGAAGATGGAAGCACCGCAGCGACCGCCGAAGAGGACACCGCCGACGCCTTCCTCGACTCGGACCGGGTCAGCTACCCCGTGCGACGGCAGGCAAGGCTGAGAAGGCGAGTACCCGATCAATCTCCTGTAGGGTTCGACTCTATTGACCTTCCTCGGAGGGCTCAATATGAAAAGGCCTACCTGTCATCCGTAAGTTGGCAGAGGCACTCGCTAGGTGGAATCTTCGACTGACTTGTGGGGTTGTCCTCTACACAGTCAGGAGATGGCTACCCTTAGGGTAAAACACGACGGTCCGGATCGAAGTCTGGCGCCGAGATAAGTATTTAGTATCGATTTTTCAATTACATAATTTCTGTTCTGTAAATATCGATAGTGTTACACTTTACTAACACATATTTCTTTTATTTCAGATAAGCAACCTAGCGACAACGGGACAGTCCACACAACGAACACACCAATCCGAACGCAACACCACACAACACCCGCTTTTTTTTTGAATAACCAACAACAATGCACTCAACACCGCCATCAGGCGTTCCACACACACGAAAACCAACAATCCTCGCACTTCCACGCGCTGAAGACGACGAAGACTCCTGAGCAGCGCACCACCAACACATACACGTTTTATATTTAGTATTTTATATTGTATATAGTATTAAGTGTAAAATGTAAATATCCATGAATTGTTAATTATCCAAATTTTAATAAACTATGTTGAATTGAATGAATTGAATTGAATTGCACTAGGGAGTCATTCCATCGTTATACGGCAAGTGAAAAAGTTCCAAGTGTTATAAAGTGGTGTTACATCATGTTTTCAAATAATAGTAAGTGTTTATTTTATTATTGCATGAGTTTTTGATACTTATTAAATAATTATTTGGGGACTTAGTACAATTTGCAATAAATTCATACTACTTAATCCCTCAACCTGAGATATCCATCGTATACTATCCCATTCCTGACGATAGGTTACGCTGCGTCTTCGTTCGCATCGCTGGATATGATTCTTTTTGAAACAGTAGTAAACAAGTAACAAAATAACGTGATTGTGTAAGAAGTAGAATTGGTTACAAAAGGAATCATAACAAAACACGTAACGCAGTCACAAATACTTTATGTAAACTTTTTGTTACAGCTCGTAACAAGATGTTTCAATGCAAATGTCTCGAAATTTCCTCGAAAGGATTCCCTACTTCGACATCAAAAAACTGCGTGCTGGATGTCAGTATCTACCCCACTATCTCGCATGCAGGAGGTTTCGTTGCAAAACCAAACCACAGGGGGCAATGTGGTGCAAGGAAGCACTTCCGACGACAACAAAGCAGTACATAGACATGGTACTGATTCCAGGACCATCTGGGGTAAACTATGCGGAGGATAATGCGAAACCCGGACCATCAGGGTTGAAGCGGAAGTCTGACCAATGCGATGAACCGGCACAAAAGAAAAATAGTAGAAGTGTTGAGATTGTTCACTGCACTGATTGCTCAATGGATGTACCTCGGTATGCGTTGCAAGGACACCTTAGAAGCCATAGGCATAAATCAAATGTGTGTACTGTCGATACAGAGGTCGAAATGATTAGAAATTCGTTTAAACAACGTATTGTTTAGTACAGATTATCACCAAGCGATACCCACACTGATGTGCAAACGTTTATGGGCAAAATTAAAGTGAGCGTATTGAAACTATTACAAATTCAGTTGCAGAAACACCTCTCCTTGAAATGTAATGTTGAATTGTTTGGTTTGTACCTTTTGAGCAGTAGAAAGCACAGAACTGAAATCCTTTCAAACAAAATATGATATTTTAAGTGTCGGGATGATGTTGGATGAGTATCACCAAAGAATAAGTAACATATTGGATGCAAAGCAATCGGAATTTCAACATAAAGATTCTGGTAAGTGTGAGTTATGACTATTGGTGTAATCGATTAGTAACAACTGTTTTAGGGTGGACACTGGTGTAATTCGTATATTTAGAGGTGAACGCGCTTAAATTGTCTCCCACCACGGGTTCATCCTATATGGCTGTCCCCGCCGAAATCACACATAAACACGCCATAGTCAATGTAAGAAATAATGATAATTGCTGCTTTGCATGGGCTGTTGTATCGGCACTAGTGACACCAACGGGAGAACCACAACGCACATCTCCTTACCCTGATTTCCAGACGTTATTCAACTGGAATGGTGTACAGTTCCCTGTTAAACTGACGAATATTTCAACGTTTGAGAGCAATAACAACATTTCCATCAATGTTTATGGGTTAGACGATACGTATCGTGATGGTTAGCGTGTCACAGAGGTAGTGGGGCCTCTGTACTATACCAAAGCAAAACAGACAGTCCATGTTAATTTATTATTATTAGTCAGTAACCAAACAGATACTCAGCATTATGTATGGATAAAAAATTTTTCTCGTTTACTTAGCAACCAAATATCCCGGCGGAACGGAGCAATGTATTTTTGTGATGCATGCTTGTATTACTTTAGATCCGAGGAGCAATTAACCCGACACGTGTCACATGACTAACTTCGTATACACAAAATTACCTGACTTGAAACAAAAAAAAGACATAACCAGGGAATTCTAGGCGGAAAATATACTCGCGTTTCAGAACTGTCAGAAACAAATGGTTCTACCATTCGTAATGTATGCATATTTTGAAGCGCTCTTAGTACCGGTAGATACGGCTGAACCAGATCCGGAAAAACCATTCACGATAAAAATGTGTAAACACGAACCATACTCATTTAGTTATTATATTAAGTGTAGTGTAAACGATGCGTGGTCTAAGTTAGAGCTGTATAGGGGGAGCAATGCAGGGGAGATATTTATAAGACGACTAGAAAGTGATGTAAAACGGATATATAATGAACATTTCAAAGCTATTGCTCCAATGACATTATTAACGGATGAACAACAGGTTACGTATGAACTCTGTGTGTTACATATGCGGAAGGCGCTTTACGGGTGATCCGACAAATCCGAAAGTACGAGATCACTGTCACGTTACTGATAAGTATCGTGGTGCAGCACATTCAACGTGTAACTTAAACTATCAGGTACCTACATTTCTCCGCGTTTTGTTACATAATCTCAGTGGATATGATGTTCACCTGTTCATTAAACAGTTAGCGAGTGAAACAGAAGAAATTACCATACTTCCTGTTAACAGTGAAAAATATATAACGTTCGGTAAACACATTTTTGTGGATGAATATGTAAGCAGTCATGGTATCAGGGAAAAGAAATACATTAATTTACGTTACGTCGATAGTTGTAGGTTCATGGCTGCATCCTTAGATACTCTATCTCAGAATTTATCAGATGAGCAATGTATGGAGGTACGGAAATATTTTAGTGATGACAGCGACTTCAACCTAGTGAGAAAGAAAGGTAGCTTCCCTTATGCGTACGTAGACAGCTTTAGTAAATTGAACGACGTCACGGTGCCATCGTATGACAAATTCTACGATACAATATTTCGGATGACGAATACTGCCGCGTTCTACTGGTATGGGATCACTTTAAGTGTAATACACTAGCTGATTATGCTGATATCTATTTAAAATCAGATGTGTTGTTATTGGCTAACGTGTTTCAAAACTTTAGACGGTTATGAATAGGTGTGTATGGGTTAGAACCTGCACAGTATGTCACCTTGCCTGGATTGGAGTGGGATGCCATGTTGAACTGTACGAAAGTAGAGCTAGAATTACTGACGGATATGGATATGTACCACTTTTTTAGACAAGGTATTCGTGGTGGAGTGAGTACTTGTATCAAGCTGAGAAGCATCGCTAATAACGAGTTTATTCCAAACTATGATCCTAAACAACCAAAAGTGTTTTTACAGTATTTGGACGCTACGAACTTATATGGGTGGAGTATGCGGCAATACCTGCCGCACGACGGGTTTATGTGGTTACCTCAAAAGAAAATAGATCACTTTGACGTATTGAAGATTGACGATGACGCCGATGTTGGATTTGTGCTGGAGGTTGATATTCATTATCCCCACCAGCTGCATGACGAACACAACGATTATCCGTTTTGTCCTGAAATGATCTGCGCACCACATTCCCAGGAGGAGAAGTTAATCCCTAACCTGTGTGATAAGACCAACTACGTTATACATTACCACTATTTAAAACAATGTATAGAGCATGGGTTAATTGTTACTCGTATTCATAGGGTTTTACGCTTTCGTCAGAGTCCGTGGCTAACACCATACGTAGACCTTAATACAGCTCTCCTCAACACAGCACAGAACAAGTTCGAAAGGGATTTCTATAAAATTATGAATAATGACGTGTTTGGTAAAACAATGGAAAATGTCGATAAACGAAGAGTTATTAAACTGTAAACACGTTGGGAAAATAACGGTCGTCGGGTAGGTCTAGCACGGTACGTTGCAAAACCGTAATTTAAAAATTTTATTCAATTCACTGTCAAATTGTTTGCCGCGGAATTGTCGAAACAGGTAGTTACGTATGACAAACCCGTCTATGTCGGATTCAGTACTTTAGATCTTACCAAAATTATAATGTATCAGTTTTTTTTGATATCTTACGAGCTCATTATGGCAAGAATGTCACGAAGCTCTATACTGACACGGATTCTTTGATTGTTGAGATAGTAACTGATGATATGTATGCACACATGCGAAATAATTTAGACGAATATGATACCTCCAACTATCAAAATGAGTTTCATGGTATTCCTACGAATGTTTCCGTCGTTCGACGAATGAAAGATGAGTACGCAGGGAAAGCGATTCAATATTTTGATGGTGCAGGATGAAAGTCATGCTGTCTGAAGCTTGCTGATAATCAAGTTGTTAAGAAAGCGAAAGGTGTTAAGAAAGTTGTTATTCAGAAAGTGTTGACGGAAGTAGACTACAAAGCGGTTGCGGAGGAGTCTGATAAAACAGTAATGTGTAAAATGCTTGTGTTTCGATTAACCTTACATGATATATATATATATATATATATATATATATATATATATATATATATATATATATATATATATATATATATATATATATATCGAAATGTTAAACAAAATTGCCTTTAGGTCCCAGGATGACAAACGGCATCGACTACGTGATACGTGTTCCACATTGGCGTGGGGCATTGGCGAATACCGGAATTGGAAAATGCTGATCCTTTGAGCGAACTATTGCAGGTTGCTAAGCAAATGAATTTATATTAACCGGAAGGAAAGAAGAATAGTTTGGGTACTGACACTTGCTAGTTTCTTTACTATATTCTCTCCATAATGAAACTAATATTAATACTAATTTGTATTGTTCCTTTAGTTGTTTAACACATATTAATATTATGTACTAATTCCTTATTAAGAGAATATATGCTATACAAATACTGTGTGATATAAATAAAAAAATACGAAAATGATTATTTACTATTTTTTATTAAAAAAAATGTGTACAAGACTTATTGCATTATGTATATGTATTATACAAATAGTATAAGGAGACAATGCACAGTGTCATAATGATTCACAATGAAAGTAACAAACGGGCTGCATAGCAAGAAGAGGTGGACTTCCCTTAAGTTCAATAACAGGCTGGGTCACAAATTTTCTGATGTAATCTGCTTTCTCTCTGCCCTTGACATAGACAGAATCTGTTGGCTGAATCAATCTCTCGAGCATTCTTCGAAAGCGCTGTGGTGGTGTATACACTTCTTCCCATTTAATACAGTGCTGGTTATGTATTAACCAAGTAGCTTGACGACGACTCTCTGCATCTAACGTATGCTAGGGATACGGTGATTTAAAAATAAAATGGGCAATTTGTTTCCCATTATAAATGGCGAGTTCTTTTGGTATAAAAGCTTTTGAAATTTTAAACCCTTGTACATCGACTATGACGGATATTGTATTACAACTGTCGTACTGCTTTGGTTAACGCGTTGTATGTAACTAAACGATGATGGATTATAACACAGTATGCTGTCGTATTGGTAGCTATGTTTGCCGCTGTTTCAAACTCCACACGAAGAACTACTGCTTTAGAGTGCAATGCTTCTTTTTGATTTGAGCAATCTACGACAATCAACGGTGCAGCTGTGGTAAATTGCATAGGGGTGAGTAATGGTTGCCCATCTTTTTGGTAATACGACATTTGGAATTTAGCAAACATTTCATACAAAGTAGCAAAGCAATTGTTATCATAATTAACCTTGAGATTGTCATACGGATAACGATCCGTGTTCAGGAACACGCGAATATTATTTAGTGCACATTTATCGAATCTGCTCGTATCTTGCATGACACCCAGTTTGAAACCCTATAATAATGTATCTAGGTGTTTCTATACTAGTAGATGTTTTAATTGCCCATGTATGCTTATCTGTTGCTGGAACGGCGGGATATATGTGGGTTTTCCAACTTCTAAATGCTACTGCCGTATTTACATTTTTATCAATGTATTTCGTTAACGCCAACTCCTCTGCTAATGCTGGAATGATGTGTGGAACTTTCCAATATATCTTATCTATGGCAACTTTTAATGCTTCTTCTACAGTTGAAATTACTGCGTCGGTATCAATGTTACTACGAATTAATACCAGTTCTTGTCTAATGTCCAAATCACTTTATTGTAATATTCGGCAAAGCCAAGTAGCATTCGCAAAGGTATACAAACATTAAAGTATCCTTGCGCATTTGTTAGTGTACTGTTTGAAGTAGGAAACCAACCTGCATTTTCATGACGGGCGAGATCATTGGACGTCAATGATACCAATCCTTTGATTGTCGACGTTAATCCTACCTTCGTTACGGAATCTACCACTATTCCATTCATTTCATATCTGATTTCACTGAATAAAAGTGCGATACCGTTACTAACGAACCTTGCTGTGTTAGAGACAGTACCATCCTGACGTAATAATCGTCCCTCTACGTAAACATAGCTTTCTGATGGTAAAGTGCACATGTCTTCCTGAATGGGTATCCTGATTCATCATTGTTTCCAAATCTCGTAGTATATGGCTGATGTGTATGCAGTTCGGAATTGACAATAGCGTTATCAACGATAACTTTTTCATTAACGTTTAATATACTTATTGTAGTACTGTAAAGCAGAGACTTCCCAATAATGCTTTGTTCTACGGTGTCAATGCTTTGGGCACTGAACGCTTACTGACTCTCACCTTTCCACACTTTGATCTTTTATAGTTTGATTTGCTCTGGTTACATGCACATGTGTTATAGCGCGTCACCATATTTTCTTTAAATGTAGTCCTATCGTTATGACTTCCCCGTTAAAATTAACGAGATCTCCGTCTTGGTCTACTATTTTAAGTGTTATTGTCGAAATGGTAGATGTATTGATAGGTAGATAGATGACATATTGAGGGGACTCTATTATTTTATACCCCGCTATTACACTGGGAAATAACTGATGAATTATGTGTGATGTTTCACCATTCTTAAAACTACCACTTGTTATACTGCACTCGATAATTAATGAGTTAATTTTGATAATGTTAATAGGATTATCAGAGGTATGCACTTTCTGAGCCTGGTAAACAGTTTTATTAAATCCCAGCATAGGTCCTATGGAATTTTCCACACTGAAGTTAGTGTCATGGGTTGCTTTCATACTTGCTTTCATAGTATTATTATTCGCTTGTAAATGCATAAATGCTCTCGATCCCTTCACTGACTCATTAATATATTTATTCACATCCGCGATTTCGTATGATCCTGGTGGTATTGTAATTTTATCGTTTCCAAACACGAGTTGGTTATTCTTTGAAGTAACATTCTGTATAGTATTGAAAGATTCAAAACTAGTCAACCCCATTACATATTTCGACTCATTCTCAAGAAAAATCGGTGGATTAAAGATTTCTTGCAAGATACAATTTTTACCGGTAAATGTAAATGTGTACGATATTACGATCACGTAATGACTACTGAAAATCGGTACGAGCAGTCATATAAAAAGTTTAAGACTAAATGAATGCAGTTGTATGTATCAAAATCTTGAACCTTGGTAAAGTTATACTCAATTGTATTTCTGCTACCATCACTTTTAAAATAGTGGAGTAATTCAAAGGGTGGTTTAATATGTCCTATGCTATCAAAATATGTAGTATGCCTGTTACGCTTAATGTAAGCTGTCCAGTGTGTACCCTTGTTCTTTTGATCATCCAGATTCACAATATCACATTCATTCGCATGGATTCGTGTAGGTAAGTTATCTCGCATATATATCCCTCTAAAATAGGGAATCTGTAATTCCTCCACAAATTTTGATATCTCAACATTACTTAAGGCGTGACGTGTTAGCTTCAGTGGGAGTTTTTTGAATACGGTTGTAAATATATACCTAACCCTTGTTTATATGGCTTTATGTATAAACCTTTTCCTAATGAAGCTGCTTCCATTGCTTGGTTGTGTCGTTTGGTTTCTTCTAACGTTTTTGTCGCAGCTTTTGCGTCAGTTACCGCTTTTGCGACTGCAGCAGCACCACGACATAGAGACCCTAAAGCTCCTAATGCTGCAAAGAGAGGAATCAGAGGTATGAATCCCCCACGTTTTGGTATTGCTAATATTCTGCTCTTGGGTGACATACTTTTTTTGTGTTTTAGAGCGCTCAAGGCTTACTGTATTGTCGATTTTAAAGATGATCGAAGTCTACCACACACGGCGTCGGGCCAGAAGGACTGCTTTGTTAAACGAAATTGCTCTGCGAGAATGCTTCCTTCGTCGTGATTTGTTTCACATTCCCAATTTCTTTTGTCCTTTCCGTGATTTGCCACCCATTCCCATTGTCCGTTTTCCTTTCTTTATACTAGCTATGTTAATGCAGCTGCCCGTTCTCCAAAGGTAGCGTCGGTAGAACGAAATCTATTCCAAGCTTTTTGTTGTAAAGTCTTATCGGCTATGAGTCGTTGTCTTAGATCGTTTGACTGGGAGTATGCAATATCGTGTTCTTTACATGCTTCGTCCAGTTCGTTAATACCTTTGTCGCCACGAGCTAATCGTTTTTGTAAACGGGTACCTGGCCCACAATATCGATATCCGGGTATATGCAACTCCACAGGTAATTTATTTATTAAAGTATTAATTAATCCTGAACATTTTTTTCCTCTGACGCTGGGATGTATACTTCATACCACACTGACTGACACTTCACTACTAAACTACTTTCTGCACGTGGTGTGTATATATAGAAGCGCCAAACAAGTCGTGGTCTAGTATCATAATGGGTGATATCCGTTTCATTCCGCAAGATACAGAATTACCTATCAAAAATTATGATATTACTCCTAACAAGGAGCACTAGTCTAAACATCGCGGCTTACTAAAAGGAGGATGTAAACGAGGTATAATCGTGGGACCATCCGGCTGTGGAAAAACCAATGTCACGATTATCTTATTGGAACATCTAAATGGCTTACGTTTTGAAAATATCTATATATATATATATATATATATATATATATATATATATATATATATATATATATATATATTGCAAATCTTTATACCAACCTAAATACCTGTACCTGCGGGAGTTACTGGCACCCATAAAGGAAATCAGGTATTTCGAATACAGTGATAATAGTGATGTTATACCTCCTAGTGAGTTCCGTAAAAATTCAATAATGATTTTTGATGATGTAGCATGTCATAAACAAAATGAAATTAGAGATCATTTTTGTTTTGGCAGACATCGAAATAATGATTGTTTCTATCTGTGTTAAACGTATTCTTCAATTCCAAAACAGCTTATACGTGATAATTCGAATTTACTTGTTCTTTTTCAACAAGATCACACTAATCTCAAGCATGTGTATGATGATCACTTTAATGTTGATATGTCATTTGATAGATTTAAAGACTCGTGTTGCTGTTTCTGGCTTGATAAATTCGGATTTCTTGTGATTGATAAAGAAAGTGATGTTAATAACGGTCGTTACCGTTTCATTGCGGTATAAATAACATAGTAGGACTGTCAACGTACAGTCGTAATGGAGGAGGGCTTAGTACAAGACATTTTGCGTACTCGCAAGAGTGTGCAACAGAAATATGCTAGTTTGAAAGAAGATACTGCACTTACAGAATGTGAAATGGAGGCACACTTTAAACCTATCACACAACCATTAAAACAATTAATTACTAAAAATGATGGTTCTCTCGTCAAATCTGAACCCCTTACGCCAGAAGTCGGAAAAAAGGAGTCCATTGCAAATGAAAATGAAGTATTTTTACATTATACACCGAAAACCTCTGAAATACGTAAGGAACCGCGTACTATTGTTCCTGACACCATTCCCAGACCCGTACAGGGATCTGTAATTGCTGATGTCACACATGACGACGAGGTGGAAATTCCTACTTTACAAAAATTAAAATCAGAACTACTAGCTGCTGGATCCCAACCCGCCTTTCAACAGTATCTTAATCAATACGAAGGATTAGCGAAATACTACGTCGAAGGTATCTTTAGAGATACCGAAGATGAATATGACTTAACGTACGGTGAGCATTTTATTCCTGAAGAATAGAAATCTTTTATTGGTGATGCTGAATTAGATTTTGTTGGAGAAAATTTGCGAATCGCTCTTCCCGATAGATCATCCCTCGACTATGAGGGAACACCGGTATTATATGAACTACTTTTTAAAAAAGTTCCTACGGGATACAAAAAGAGGGATCTACAGCAATACAATGACATTTTGCGTCGTACGCATGCTGCCCGACGTAATTATAACCCTGATGATCAAATCCGATGAACTAATAGTAAGAAGTACTTTGAAATCATTAAACCATTACTTCAACCTAGAAAACGTTCTGCCACGTCATCTATTGCACCTCCAGCCACCAGATCTCGAACAACTTCTATATCCAAAAGGGGTGGTGGACTGCAGCTATTGCTATACAATAATAAACCTATTGAGTTTGTACCGTGGAATAATCCGAATAAGTTAGTCGATTGGTTAAGGGAATTATTAGGATCTATGTCAGCAGGAAATACTAGCAATCACAACGAAATAATATATATAATTGACGAACTACGTAACGCAAAAGTAATAAAGTAACAGATCTTGTTATAAACCTACCACTATAGTCATTTCCTTTCATTGTTACGACGACTATCGTTAAAGATAGTACTACATGTCCAGCAGTGATGCCAATAGATAAATTTGGCGGACATCTTCCTCATCAAATGACAGTGGATAAATTTGGGAAACATATTACTCATCATCTCAGTGATGCCACGCACAGTGATGCTACGAAACAAAGTGATATATATTACGAAACTTATTTTACCTTACAAGGTTTATTGCATAAGAAAACCGTAGATATTTCATTGGGTATCGATGGCAAATATTTGTCTCCTTGTACAGAGGGTACAATAGTGCATTGTATGTGGTCACCTCTAGTTATTCATCTTCAAGTGGATGATGTACTATACAGAACACCGATGTTTCTAATTAGTAAAACTATTCATAAGGAAGCTGTGATTTAACCTATAATTCCAGAAGGTGTCTAATTTACGAAAGAACAACCATTCATCTTAGAGATTCTACTACAATCCAAAGCAAAAAAATGAGTAAAGCCGATGTTGTGGAAGAACTGCACAAACCAGCAAGGAGAAATTTTCCACGACGTTGTGTTGTACTAAAAGGTTTAAATGATCTATTTCAAGCTGATTTAGTGGAAATGATACCATATGCTCGGATGAATAAAGGATTTCGATACATTTTAGTAATAACAAATGCATTCTCTAAATATGTCTGGACTTTTCCCATTAAACGCAAGAATGGTTTGAAAAGGTCACCTACACATTTACAAACCGATATGGGAACCGAGTTCTATAATGCTGAATTCAAAAAAGTAATGAAAATATTTAATATCAATCATTACAGTAGTTATTCCACCTTGAAAAGTAGCATAGTCGAACGTGTAAATCGCACCCTTAAAGCAATAATGTGGAAAACCTTCAGCATGCTAGGGTCCTATAAGTGGCTATCAATATTGCCGCCGAGTATAATTCAAGAAAGCATAGAACAACTGGATACAAACCGGTAGATGTATCGGAAAAAAATAGTGCATCTATTTCGAAACATTTAAAATGTAAAAAAATTCTTGACCGTAAAACACCTAAATTTAAAGTGGGGGAACATGTACGCATTAGCAAACATAGAAGCATATTCTCTAAGGGGTACACACCTAATTGGAGTTACGAAGTCTTTCGAATATCAACAGTTAAACGTTCAAGCCCACTCACCTACACATTACGCGATAGTCGAGATGAAGAGATTCAAGGTCGGTTCTATGAGACAGAACTACAAAGTGTTAGACATCCAGACATTCACCTAGTTGAACGTGTAATCCGACGTCAAGGGAATAAAGCTCTCGTTAAGTGGTTGGGTTTTAATACTTCTCACAATTCCTGGATTTCTACCAAGGACATTGTGTAATACGCTATCTACGCTTAATTATATATACTGTAATATTATTATGCAATAAATAATCTTTTTTTATTTTACTTTTTTTATTAATACTATCATATACATATATCACTACATACTACTAAAGCGTGTGAAATTATATTACCACAGTCATCTATTCTTTTTTTAAATCTCTATCTAATTGTTCCCATTCTCCTGTTCGCGCATGCCTGTGAGCCAACTCCCATACTACTATGTGGTGAACTCATTAATGCACACCTTCTTCACTGGGAGTCATCTGATGGCTCAAAATTCGTATATAAATTGTTCCAATGATATTTCTTTAAGGTCTTCTATTAACCGCTTTATACAACAAATACACTCTACACCATCTACATGCGATTTTAAGTATTTCTCACAAAGGCGTATTCCTCCCCATACTGATTAACTAGATTATTTAAAAAGTCATCACTAAATCTAACCATTCCATACAATTTTTCATGATCAGCATCGAATTCTAATGATTGTAACTGGTATATTAGTCTTTGGATTGCACTAACACAATCTACAGCTTTAGGCCACGACTCCGCACTATAACATATCCACATATTGACTAACATCTAATACTGTCCCTATTGACTACAAGCGCGTTATCCTCCCCTTTCAGTTATAGGTTTGGCAAGATCCATATCCATATATAGTTTCTCCTTGGCAAATTCTTCCATTTCCAGAAGGCAGGCTATGTTGAAATCAAATACATCATGCAATGGACATATAACTTGGTGAATGTTACATTCAGGAATTGCCGCTGCCGACTTTATTAGGTTTTTATGAAACTCTGGAAAGTTCACAGTATCTGCCAACTCTAATCGGTAATTTATTATCTTCAAAAGCTTCCATAACTGTTCTATAGACTCCCATCCTAAATAGACATCAGCTTCTTCACTATCACAGAGGCGTATAATTTTTTTCTTGTTAATATTTTCGTACGAGACAGTCTTCGATCCTAGTTTGGTAGGTAGCCATGTTCCTTCAGGACTGTAGAAATAATTAGTAATTACCCCTTGATTATCCACCGAGTTTTACGACTGGCTCAAATCCAAATTTGGGTTATAGACCGACACTAACAAACTTTGTTTTACTTTTATTTAAGAAATAATGCACATTATTAAGTAAAATATCGCAATATTTACTTGAACTTATAGCACCGATAATCTTCGCCTTTTCTATGGCTTGACGTAATATGTTATCCATTATATACGATACCTGGCTTTACATACATTCCAAATCTCTAGAATACTTATTTAAGGTTGATTTGCTCACTTCTCCACAATAAGGTTACATACCCCTCAGTATTATTCGTATACTTAAATGGACGCTTCACGATTACACACATTACGATCTTCAGCTATAGCAGTCTTTGCAAGGTACGATTGAGACTCATCTGTAAGTTTACCAACCTTGTATTAACCACTATTTCAAGGATGTGCGCTACGGACATGTCAATTAATTCCGAACTGGGTAAATGTTTGAAAAGAAAGGAATACTACCGGCTTTGCCATAACAAGGTACGACTACAAATGAGATGTACAGTGGACACTCACTCAGTATTGCCAAACTGTAGCACTTAAACGCGAGGCATTTTCGGAAAGCAGTGTACACATAGTTACCGTATCAATCACTATGTTCAGCTACCATCTAGTGGGTCATATGCACGATTGGGATGCCACTTCCTGAAGTTTACCAACCGATTGAAACCATCTGGTTACCGGGTAATTAGTGCGCTACGGACATGTCACATGGAATTCCTGAACTGCGCGATACCATCTATCACATGAATAAATTGGAATACTACCGTGTGGACCTTCCATAACTTTATGAAGTGCTACGAATGATGACTCATGTAGACTGTGTGACGAGGTGGACTACGTCAGCATGAGTAACCTTTTGCCATATATTGTAGCATATTGTAATACAGCGTAATTATTTCCTGTCAGTCTAACAGCATGATGCCTACATGTGTGACCCAAACTTATTATGTATCCGCAGTATTACAACTGTTTGGATCATACGCTTACTAACGTATCGAACATGGTCCTGGTTCACTCGACCTTGAAACGCATTGCTGGTTAGCAGGGTTAATTGACCACCATCTACACGAATTGGAAAATGATTTGTACGATACCATCTATCACATGAATTGAATATATTGGAACATACTCGTGACACTTCTCTCACTTTTGGTAAATGTGGGTGAGCAATGATGACTCATGTGAGGTACCTGTGGTGAACCAGGTGGTTAAGAATAACGTAGGTCACACGGATAACCTTTAATTGTAGGATACATGTAACGCATGAATGTATAAATATAATGATTCCTGTCAGTCTAATAGTGTGAACATGAACGCGATAGGTCACACGGATGGCCTTGTTGTGAAGGAAAGCGGGTTTTATCCTTGCTAGTATGTACATGATATGTAATTAGATCAAATGCGCTTTTAACGTATCGAACGATGGTGACCTTGGTAGTTCGTGGCAACCTTGCATCGCTGGTGCCTTGGAAATGCAGGTGTTCCAGAAGTCTCCACATCTTACCTACGATATTACAATAGTAAATTTGTACGATGTCTTACTGTACAAAATACAGTGCTTAATTATATATTATACTTTAGAATTATATGTCGAACATGACATGTGATTATAAAATTTAACTTGGTAAATAGATGGGTTGATTCCACGAGATATGAGCAATACCAAGCTACAGAGGTCAGACATACTGGCTACGAGTGGAAACCAGTTATGAGTCATTTAAGAATGCTTATGTAGTCTACGGATGGCCTTGTAATTGTGGAACATAAGAACTGTAACATGATATCTTAAGCATGTCAAGTAAACCTTGACCTTGAACATTAATTGATGAATTGTAACATGATACGCGCGATAGGTCACACGGATGGCCTTGTAATTGCTGGAACTTTAGGAAAGCGGATTAATGTGACCTATGGTTTGTTGTAATGATATAGTTAATTTAGGTACAAACATTGCGCTTTTTTGACCTTGGTACGGTGGTAACCTTGGTATTGTGGCAACCTTGGAATTGTGGGGCCTTGGAAATGTGGTGTTCCAGAAGTCTCCAGTCTTACCTACTACTATTACAATAGTAAATACGTAAGCGATTTTACTGTACAAAAAACAGTGCTTTTACATATATACTTTTTAGAAAAATATGATGTCGAAGCAAATGACATGTGATTATAAAATTTCAACTTATATAGATGGGTTGATTCCACGAGGATAGCCGAGCAATACCAAGCATGCACAAAGTCAGACAATACTTACCTACACCTACGCATGCGTAAAGCCAGTTATATGAGTCATTTGTTAAGAATGCTTATTTTGCTATTTCTAGGAACCTTAAAGAGTCTAACATAAGAACTGTAACATGATTCCTTCTGCATGTCAATAAACCTTGACCTTGAACATTTATTTGTATGAATTGTAATATGATACCAATAAATTTTGACCTTGAAGAGCTTAGCCAATACAAGAACCTGCACACTTTCAGAAAGCGAGTACTATAAATAAATGTCTAACGCTAATGATTTTTTAACTGAATTATCAAGTTCACATAAATTTTATGGATAAGCAAAAATGGTGATCGAGCGTTTTACACTAAATACATTTATAATTTTTAAAACACAAAGAATTTGATATTGAAGGACCTGTTTTGAGCTGTTTTTGGGGAAACGGCTATCTGTATTGGGGAAACGATTCCCATTTTGACCTGTGCTCATTTATAATCAATGAGATGTCTTTACAATTATCACGAATTGTGTGTCTCCATTTTCCAGATTTAAAATATCTAACACAAAAAAAATCATAGTTATTAACATTTTCTTTATTTAGTAAATTAGAAAAGCATGATGATAATACAATATTTTTACATAATGAGCAACTTGCTCTCCATTATATATCGCTAGTTCCTTAGGTGTAAATATATTTCTTGCTGTTTTGAATCCTTGCACATCAATTATAACAACCATTGCTTTTCCATATTTGTCTGACTGCCTTGGTTAGCGCGTTGTATGTAACTAGGCAATCGTGCAGTATTTCAGCATGCTACATTTAAGAAAAAGAACTGATTTTCTGATTAGGTTTACACAACCCTATTACAATAGTAAATACGTAAGCGATTTTACTGTACAAAAAACAGTGCTTTTACATATATACTTTTTAGAAAAATATGATGTCGAAGCGAATGACGTGATTATAACATTTCAACTTATATAGATGGGTTGATTCCACGAGGATAGCCGAGCAATACCAAGCATGCACAAAGTCCAACAATACTCATCTTGACCTACGCACGTGCAAAGCCAGCCTAACACTAATGATTTTTTAACTGAAATATCAAGTTCATATAAATTTTATGGATATGCGAAAAGAGTAATCGAGCATTTTACACTAAATAAATTTGTAATTTTTAAAACACAAAGAATTTGACCTTGAAGAACTTATTTTGACCTGTTTTTGGGGGAAACGGCTATCTGTATTGGGGAAACGGATTCCCGCTTTTGACCTGTGCTCATTGATAATTAGTATTATATTAGTTTAGACTATTGACTTTGACTCAATTTAGTCATTTGACCTTGATCTACTTATTGGCATATACAACTACCTGGCACTCTTCCACGATCTGATTCTATTTTTATATCTCTAATAAATGTAATATGATACCCCCTGCAGGTCATTACTCTTTGACCTTGACCTTTTAGATTTCTAAAAATTGTATTATGATCATGATGATGATGATGGTGACGATGACCTTGCAATTTCTATTTTTAGCTTTAACTTTTGACCTTGATTTTAGTTTAACCCTACTAATTCCATGTTTAACAATTACAAGTTGCTAACTGACTGATCTCAACACACATAGCGCACTGCAGTTTATATCAGAAAAATGAGTCCTTGAGCACCTATCACAACACGTTTAAACTTGTTAAATACCTACCTTGACCTATTATTGATCTGTGACTATTGACCTTGGCTCAATTTCTTCTTGTTTCCATGAATTATTATATTACTAAGAAATGTAATATGATATCCCCTGCAGGGACCTTGAAAACTCTATTTCTAGATTTCTAAGAATTGTAATGTGATCATGATGATGGTGATCACCTTGCAATTTCTATGTTTATCTTTAAATTTTGACCTTGTCATTTCGACCTCGACACGCTCCACAAATTTAAATTTCCCGTCAAAAGTTTGGCCTTGAAAGAGCTGAATAGCAGGACATTAACATATTCTCTCTCTCACTCGCACACTTATTGCAATCGTCGCGTGAGCCAGGATCGGCTCTGTATGACTAGCCATGTGAGTCAGGATCCGCCCTATATGATTAGCCAAGGATTACGGACGTACACGACAAATTAACTGACTTGACGTTCAATAGAAAATTCGTATACCGTGAGTCAGAACCGGCCCTATATGACTACTAATTATTTTAATGTATATTATGTGTAATGGTATTGTTATCGCTTAATGTCTTATTTATTATACCAACGCATGTACGCCTGTGCATTTGGGTTCATTCGTATCATTCAGGTGCTAACTTTCGTTGCTGTCTTCACAGAGGTTTATAGCGTGTAGTAGAATAACAAATATATGCAACTTTTCAAGGTTATCCCATGTTACCGACTAGCCTACTGTTAATTTGTGATTGGAATTTCACTTTCATACTATATTACACTGAAGAGGATTACAACTATCATCTGCAATTTGTGGTACAAGGTTCCTCTATTATTAACAGCAAGAAATTAATAACAATATTGATCTATATTAATAAGTACATTATCTTGTATGTACAAGAAGAAGTATATGACGGTGAAAAGAAAAATTAAAATTCACAATATATACTCAAGCTTAATTGCAGATTAGCATAATTCGTAATGAATAACACATGGGCTTCTTTTTTAGCGTGTTACATAAAATAAAAGTGGAACAATAAAAAATATACTGGAAGCTGAACATCGTGCCACTATTAAAATTTATTTTATTGGCGTTTCTTTAGATTGCATCATGCGCCCAATCGCTTATTGAAATATTGTGAGACGTTTGCGTTAATCTATTGAGTAATAATAGGATTAATATTATGATGTTACAAAGAAAAATAGACCCATGAATCACCGAACTACATATCTAATATATTTTTTGCAGCGGCCGTTATAGATAGATTGTGATATACTGATATACCCTTATAAAAAACGAAATCTTATTATTTGGAATTCACTTAACACTACAGCTAAACGAAAATTCTTTTAAAATCGATACCTTGTTCAAAGATATAATCTGACAAGGTTTATTGGGGATTTACATTTTTTATATATAACTATGTAAAAAGCATCGCTTTGCCGAAAACCTACAGAACCGCAGAGGTTATCAGTTTTTCTAAATATTTAACTATCGTCCAAAGCGCAACTGCTTTTATCGTATAGGTGCCTGTAAAACTTTTATTAGTTCAACATATTTAAATAGTAAAGAACCCGTATGCTTTGTAGGCGTATAGAATAAAGGCGTACTCAAACGAAGTTTATACATATTTTTATATACATAGGCATGTTTTCCTTGGTGCAAGTAAATTTATGCAATGAAATATTTGATAATAGTTCTTGTTCAGTTGCAATGGTTCATATTATTTAGTAAAAAGTAAAAAAGTACAAATACACATATTATCAATACATATTAATTGTATGCAGTAAGTAAAGTCGTTTATGTTTTACAACAACGTAGTTTCGTTTAAATCACGAGAATAGTTACCGTCGGCGCAAAAAGTACATATACTCGAATTTGAAACTGAATAAAAACATAACGAATGGGATTGGTGTCAAATTAAAGCCTGTTTATTTCTATGTTGTTTGGGTGTAACACCCTTTTATTAATACACTTTAAGGACAGGCGAACGATGCCAATTGCCAGGATGAAAGTGGCACTCAAAAACATTCAGAAACCTGGATAGCGTTTATCCTGGCACTTAAGATCGGTGCAATTTCACCTTCTGTAAAACGTGGTGTTACTTTAATTTCAATTAACAAGTTATTTCAAATGATTTCTTCATTATACGTTTTTCTCAAAACCTTTCTTTTGCCAACTTTTTGCATCAATTAATTTCTCTTCTTTTTTCGATATAATAAAAATGGATTATACTGAATGGAAACACAAACTCGTAGTTTTCTTCAATCTTCAAGTTCTAATTTACATATGCGGTTGACAGGACGGCGGTATGTGTTCGTCGGGGTAACTACTTCAACAACACGTATTCGTTGATCGGATCCAGGATACAATTCCATCACTTTACCTATCTTCCACTGATGTCTTGGACTACTGTCATCAGCCAAAACTACAACGTCACCAACTTTTAACGGAGCTTGGCCTGTTGACCATTTATTTCTCTTATTGAGTGTGGGAAGATATTCATGTGTCCATCTCGTCCAAAACGTATCGCTCAGTAGTTGACATTTTCGCCACTCTCATCGCAAATTCATTGCAGTTTTAGATGGCACTGGTAAACCTTCACCGTTCGATGATCCAATTAAAAAACGATTGGGCGTCAGGGCTTCAGGATCAGTTGGATTAAATGAAACTCTGGTAATCGGTCTCGAATTGACTATATTCTCAGCTTCAGCGAATAAGGTGTTTCTTCTTTTAAGGACTGCTCATGTAACATTTTTCCAATAATTCGTTTCACGGATTTTATGAGTCTTTCCCAAGCACCTCCCCGGTGAGGCTCACCTGGAGGGTTAAACTTAAATTCAATTCCTTTGACGTTCTTCATTTTCTAAGTCGCTTTTCTTCAACATAGATAATGTTATTTTTGGTTCTTTTGCTGCAGCTACAAATTTCGTTCCGTTGTCGCAGAAAATTCTATGAGGTTTACCTCTTCTAGCTGGCATTCTTTCTATGGCCATTATTTCTGAATTTGAGTTTAGAATGTGTTATCTCAAGCACAGACAAACAAGTAAATAAAACACTCAACGTTTTTCTTCTCGTCTTCCTATGTTAACATATATAGGCCCAAAATAGTCCATTCCTATGTAAACAAATGGCTTGGTATGTCTCTCCATTCTACATTCAGGAAGCAGTTCCATTAGTACCGCTGGTGGTTTAGCTCTTTCGTTTTTGTATCGCTGGCATCGTAAGAATTGTTTTTGATAGCTGGTTGCCCTTTAAGTATCCAAAACTTTTGTCTAATCTCGTTCAAAATCAATTCCACACCTTGATTATTATATTTTTCATGATAAAATTGAACAAGCAGTTTCGTAAAATCATGTTTCGGGTCCAAAACCGCCGGAAATTTTGCACTTTCTTCCATGCAGGTAGCCAATTTTGTTCTTCCGCTTAAAACAATTACGACTTTTGGAGCTCTGGTGATAACGTAACTGATTTAGATCTTTTGTTTATAGGTTTTCCTGATTATAAACATTGTAGCTCATTTTGGAAACTCTCTCGCTGATATTCTTTAATCCATATTTCTTCCGCTTTCTGAACTTCCTTAATATAGACAAGTATTTCGACTTTTCATGATTTTCTCTATATTTCTTAATGAATTTTAAACACCGTACTGTGCTTCTAAGTAGTTTCATATATTTCGAAAATCTTGTAATTTCAGGTAAAATAGCTTTGAATTCGACAACAATAAGTAATCTTTCTAATACTTGACTTAGTTTAATTTCGTCATTCCATATTTATTGAAATCACATACTTCTTCTATCGGCCAAAAGTCTTCTTCGAATTTCAAAAAATTAGGACCGGTGAACCATTCATTTGAAATGATGTGCCCGTTTTCAATTTCTTTTATTTTACATCTTGTAGCCTTGTCTGCAACATTTAATTTTGTAGGAACCCACTTCCAATCTTCAATTCGGGTTTATCTTGTATTTCACCTATACAGTGTGCTACAAACTGTTTATAGCTCCAACCATCACCTCTAATCCAGTTGAGTACTAATTTTGAATCTGACCAAAGATATGTCCTGTCAACTGATAATTCTAGCTCATTTATGATTTTTTCACTCTGTCTACTCGCCATTACCGCTGCTTGCATCTCTAATCTTGGAATGGACAAAGGTTTTAAAGGTGCCACTCTAGCTGTGGCTCTAATTATATTTACGTCAATATCAAGCTCCATCTTGACTCTGAGATAAGTCACGGCTGCAAACGCTTTTTCGCTGCTGTTACAGAACACGTAAATATCAACATTTTTAGCTTCCATAATTTTTGGTGAGTAGCACCTGGAAATCTAACATTTTGAAATATTATGTCACGCTGCCACTGTTTCCAACAATATTGCAAATCTTCAGTTGATTCATCATCCCAGTGCAAACTTGAACGCCAAATTTCCTGCCTAAGAATTTTTCTCTTATTGCAAAGCCAGCAAACCAAGTGGGTCGAACAAGGTCTCTCTTAAAACACTTCTTTTTGTAATATCCGTCCGGCCTTCTCCGCACTTGCCTTTAAATACAAATTAGTCTCGTTCAGAATCCTATAACATATCCAACACTCTCTTTGTTTCGGAATCGTCAATAATTTTAGAAGTTAGAAGTAATTTTTCACGTACTAATGTTCTTTTTACTTGTAACAATGTTTCCAAAGTTTTTTCCTCACTTGGAAACTAAATAATCGTCTACGTAAAATTTTTTGTAGTTGCCGTTAAAATCTCGTTATTAACAGCGAGTTCATCTGCATTAATATTCTTGATAAACTAAGCACATACGGGTGAACAGGTTGCCCCCAAACGTCATTACCTTCATGTGATAAGCATCTGGTTTTCTATCTATTTCTCAATTTCTCCAAAGAAACCTTTGTGCGCACCTGTATTTTTTCTTATTACTACCTGATGGAACATCTCTCTAATATCACCGCAGAATGCCATTTTCCTTGGTCTGAATTTTAAAAGTATTCCCACTAAAGGTTATAACAAATGTGGACCTGACAGCAAATTATCATTAAGATTTACCCCATTCTACTTGGCTGCTGCGTCAAACAATAGTCTAATCTTTCCAGATTTGTTGACATTTTCTACCCCAAAGTGTGGTAAATACCAAGTTCTAGGTACTTCTTCTAAATCCTCTTTTTCACTCAATTTTTCGTAACCTTTCATTACATAACTTAAGATTTTCTCGTGATGTTGTCCAAGATTCATATTTTTCATAAATTTCTTTTCTACTCATTTTAATCGTTGCATTGCCATGTGTTTACTGTGTGGAAGATGTACAATCTCGTCTTTCCATAACAGCCCAATTTCAAATCCTTCACCAATCCTTTTTGTCGTTTTCTTCATAACAGTGACAGCTAAGTTGTCGTCTTCTTTTAAGTTCTTCGTGGAAATCACTACCCCAAACACTTCTGTCGAAAATGATTTTTTTCATCATTTCTAACATTTCTTCTTCTATCACTATTTGTTCTGTGTTGCATGTATGTAACGTATGTGCGTGTAAAACTGTCAAATTTTTATTATACTCGGCCCATGAAGAGACGATCCTAATTTGCACCGGGTTACCATAGGTAGATCTGTCGGTCCGGGCAGAATCTCTTCAGCTGCGATTAAATTTAGATTGTCTTGTCCAATTAAAATGTTCAGTTTCTCATTTATAAAATCATTAATTGGTAACTTTTGAAGATGTTCAAGCTGTTCCCAATATTGCATTTGAACATTTTGCAGTGGTAAAGACAAATTTCAATGGTTCTTGCATTATTTAAATTGTATAAAGTATGCTTACCATTAGGCTATAACTTCAGATTCACTTTCTCGGAGTTTTCTTAGTGGGAAACTATGTCGTTTGTCCACTGTAGGGACAGTGATTCCTTTTACCACTTATACCAAGTTTTTCTATAACTTTTTTGTCGATAAGTGATACTGTTGAAGCCTCGTCGCATAAAGCTAGAACATTTACCTTGGAACTCGGTCCATGACTCGTTATTGGCACCATTCGTAACAAAACTTTTCTGAAACTGTGACGTATAGCGCATACTACCTCTTCAGTATTTCCCGGTTGTGAATGGTTTATTTCTTCGGTATTTTTCTTATCCAAACTTGGTTTGTGCAAAAGACTGTGGTGGAACAATTTGTATCCATTCACTCCACAACTTTTCTTATTTCTACATCTAAATTTGTTGTGATTTTCCTGGAGACAAATAAAGCATAATTTCTTTTCGCTTACCACTTTCCAACGAAGTTCAATATCATCACTCTCAAGTTTTGGACAATTTCCTGTATGTTTGTTTGGTTCACAATAACATTTTTCTAATGAACTTACATGACTTGTTTCAAAGATTTTCTCTGTCCGTTTTGGTTGGAATTTTTGATATTGTTTTTCGTTTCTCTCAAACGTTGACATATTGTTTGGCGAAGTGACGTAGCAAACGGCTTCAGCTTTTCATAATGCAGAGACCTTATCTGGTCCTATAATAATTCTGTGTAATCAACATATGACATATCACATTTGTCCCGCTTATATGTCAGGCCAGCAATACGCAAACGTTGGAAAAATGGGTGAAATAACTGCCAAATGCTTTTGAATAGCAGGTGTACCGATCGCAATATCTCCAAGATCAGTGATACAGAATGGTTTTAATTCCGCTCTAAAGAACTCTCTCAAACGTTGAAAGGTACCCGCAGAGTCACTTAGGCTGAACGATATACTCGATAAATCAGACCACGATGAAGTACGCTGAAAGCTGTCAACGGAAAGAAGGATTTGGCAATAGACACAGTAAATGTTGCGGATAGAAAGATAGTGAGCATCCCACAATCGATCAAAAATCGAAACGATATAGAACCGATACAAAAACGATATAACTGGTAATTTTTTTCCACTACAGAACTAGACTGTCAGCTTGTCGATGGTGCAACCACTCCTAAACCTAACATATCACCAAGCTTCAGTTTTATAGTCGCTTCCATGGCGGGGACAGCGAAAAGTAGCGTTGCTTAATTGGTACTGAATCAATGAGTGTTTTGTTCTATTAAGTCAACATGACGAAGAGTGCCTGTCTCTAGTGGAAAAAGGTGCAAACGTCATGAAATATTTCATTTTTGGGGGTCCAAGATCCGCTATAGTGAATTCCTTTTGGAACATGTGCAATAACTGAAACGCTTAGATAAGGACTTTTACTCGTTACACCAACGTATAGACAAAGTCTAGAGAAAATAGCGTTGCTGATCCATCAGCAACAAATTCGAGGCTAAGGACAGCGTTCAGAATTCAATTCGCTTTGAAGGTTCTATCACTACTGCCCTAGTAAGGGAGGTACATTTAATAAACCTGATTTTGCCACACCTACAGCAATGACGATTTTGAGATGCTGGATACTTGGGGAAGAATATGTATTATATTGAAGTTTTTGTAAGTACATGTTGTGAAAAGCAGGTGACTTCAACTAAGGCTAGCGAGGTTGGGTAAAAGGAAAGTAAATTACATCGACTATTTGGACGTTGTCCAAAGACATGAGTAAGTGTATGAATAGACATAGGACGACGGTCAAGTATATCATCATTGATTCTAGTGCACCCACTGTTCGTGCCCCGGTTTCGTCTAGTAGACACTTGACTATCTTACGGCTGATTTTGGTAAGGCGATTACGTCTTAAAGAATACACAAGCTGTGTCTAAATAATAAAGCTGTGTTCGTTAGCAATTCCAGGCAATCTAAATATAAATAATGAAGACAGAGTGTTTCCTATCCGAAGCAAGTTCTTCCACATCTAAAGAGAAGGAGAATCCTCGTCTGGTTGGCAACAGAAAAATATTGAGGATAATCCGTAGTACGAGGTGGAATAAAATTTGTAGGTGTAGGGGAGGAATTAACATCCTGGGAGTGTTAAGAAGGAAGTTCAGCTCACTATTTTGGACGAGATGAAGGTATTTAAAGAAAACTGACAGTAGTACCACATTTACAATGTCTTTGTGAATTGATTCCACTTCAGAATTAATATTTTGAAGTGCCTCATATATTTCATATGATGGACTAGCCTCCATCAGAGCACGACGTCGATACGTATGTACTCATGAGGTAATCAACCGTTTAGATGCATTCGAAGACATTTCTCCAGCAAAGGCTGTAAGAGTAGTTAACTCATACACAGCTTTCTGTAAAAACGTCAAAAGCCATACGATATCTCGACGGGAGATAAAGTTTTATCTCCATCAAGTTTGCTAACACTACACTACGTAAAGAGTCAACAGGGATATTAAATGATAATCCTCTCAATAATAGTTCATATTGTAGTTCCGATTTCACCAAACAGTTTACTACACATTCATGTAGACGAAATAAAGTAACAATAAATTCGGATCAAAGTCCGAAGCTCCCTGGTAGGAAGAAGTAGCACTGATTAATACAACCCGAAGGCAAACGAGTGTCTAATCGCAGCATGTATAAATAAATCACGAAAATAGTTAAGGAAATTATTTAGATCACACCAATACACTCAGCTAGCAATAAAGCATTGGGTGCGCGTGTAGAGGGACCATATAGAAAATGTATGTAGAAGACGCTACGTAGTTTCTCAAAAATCACACCCCTTGACCACGAAAGGGGTAACGTCACCTAGAGACATAATTCGATTTCAAGGACACAAATTTGTAATGGAATACGTGTAAGTAAACAAGTCAAACTGTGGTGCTCAACTTAATTGTTTTATTAGTTATGAATAAACGTGTTGAGTTTCTTTTGTAAGTCCAACTTGAAAAGAAAAAAATTATTAGAAATACTTGCACAAAAGGACAACTGAAATCAGTTAGAAATCAAAATCCCCCAAAATAATTAATTGTGTATAATATATAATACTAAAATACTAAGTAAATAAAAATCGAGGAAATAAATGATTACAGTATTAAAACACTATAATTAACAAAGTATAACGAAAGTACCATATTGTCTTAGCAACACCAATTTCAAATAACCCAAAATGTTATTGTATTATTAAACTATCCTAAGTTATAATAAATAGTGATGGTTACCAACTTCTTTTTTTTTATGATTGTGACCTGAACAGGCTAAATAAGGCCTATCGTGCTAAAGCACTCAGGAACACTTAGGAGGATGGATAGAGGGATAATGAATTGCCAATAGATGCCTATGAACAGCTACCTTAAATTTTCTCATATCATAAGTGAGAGGAAAACAGGAACTAGGGAGATCATTCCAGAGTTTAGAAGCCGTCTAGAAAAATGTGGATTGCGCCCGTTTGGTACGACATGTGGAGATTTGTACTGCATACTGATGATGTGAATGAGCGAACCGAGTGTTTCTCTCAAAGATAGCCGGAGATGGTATCAAAGAATGTAATTCACCAGCACAATAGCCGTTGTAATAACGATAATACAAAAAAGAACTCAAACCATCCTTCTATGCTCAAGGGACTGTATGTGAGAAGTTAAGGACGGGTCATTTATAAGCCTAATCGCTCTCTTTTGAATACGATCAACGATATCGAGAGCGTATTGGGGAGCACTAACCCAAAGGTGCGAATTATATTCCAGATGAGGCCGAATTTGGGCCTTATACAGCAGAAGGAGTTGTCGAGAGGTAAAGTACTGCTTAGATCTGTACAAAAAGCCTATTTTACGAGCAGCTGTTTTGGTAGCTGACAGAAGATGGTCAATCCATGAGAGACTTGAAGATACAGTCATACCCAACAGAGTAATAGGGTCTGAAAACTTAAGAACTGAGCCATTCATACTTACAACAGGAAATGATCGATCTTTTTTGGCGGACATAAGGCAACACTGAGTTCTGTTAGCATTAAATTTAACTAGATTATTGTTTCCCGATTCGAGAATACGTTGAATGTCTTTGTTGATTGAATTTGCCATTTCAGCTTTAATTTCTTGATTTGACATAGAAGGTGGATTATCACTATGAGTAGACTGAGATGAAGTACTGTGAAGAGTGCTATAGTCAGCAAAGCAATGGATGGGGTTGTAATATTAAAAGCTGCACCTAAAGTATGTATACTAAAACTGGGCCAACTTGTAACATTAACACAAAAGCGATGATGTAATAAATTGATTGTAATTGATCGAATGATTTTAATTAATAAAAAAATTAGCAAATATCAATCGCTACTGCCGTCGGCTCATCGGTAAATTAAGGTAGGGAGAGTTATAATTTAGAGTTTTATTAACATACCTGAAATACTGCCTGCTTCTCATAAGCTTAATTATTTTCACTTATACTTAATTCATAATTTTTAGATAACATTTTTTTATGAATTAAGTATAAGTGGAATTATAAAATGCATTAAAATGGAATCCATAAATCGTTGTAATGTATCATTGTAATGCATTTTTTAATAATTCCAGTTACATATGTAATCAAATAAATTTCTCAATTTAATTTACGTCTCTCACCTAATGTCAACCTTTCTGTTCCATTTACATTTTAAAAAAATTTTAATTCTACTAATAACTCATCAATATATAAAACATCACTAAATAATTAAAATTTGACATCGTAAAAATATTATATAACACAATCAATACATTTCATTATGTATGTACACATAAAAATACCAATGGTAACACTCCTTAAATCTCGGTCAAAATAAACAAAACAAAAGTGAGAATAACCAGCATTGAAACAACAGCATATCCCTTTTTCTGGCCCTGTGTAGTATTAACACAAATATGTAATAAAATAATAAATTTCAAGCAATAAATTTCAAAGTAATAAATCTGAATGTAATAAAAATGTAATAAATTTCAATGTACCTGCTCGCCCGCGCCAAATTGTAACATTAAAAGCGACTCCAAGTGTATATCCTAAAACTGGGCCAACTTATAACATTAACACAAAAGCGATGATGTAATAAATTGATTGTAATTGATCGAATGATTTTAATTAATAAAAAAAATTACCAAATATCAATCGCTACTGCCGTCGGCTCATCGGTAAATTAAGGTAGGGGAGTTCTAATTTAGAGTTTAATTAACATACCTGAAATACTGCCTGCTTCTCATAAGCTTAATTATTTTCACTTATATTTAATTCATAAAAAATGTTATCTAAAATTATGAAAAATGATAAAATCTCGAGCGCCATGTTGTCTTTTATATATATATATATATATATATATATATATATATATATATATATATATATATATAGGAACAACAAAACCTAGCTAAGGAATAATAATAAACAATTTATCAAAATGAAAATAAAATAACATGAAATACTTAAGTTTATTTAATATCTGATTGAAAAGGTTAAAAATCAGAAGTCTTATACTATTCTAAAATTATATAAAAACATTACCTTTGAACATTCGGTACATAAACTGTAACTGGTAACTATGAAGCAGAATGGTGAACTTGGTGAGGTCAATGTCTTGCTTATTTCCCTTTACATATTGTGTCCATAACTTTATTGAATTTCTTTGAAGTTTAATTCGCCAAATTTATTTATAAAAGTATGTAGAACTTGCGTTGTAAAATGTAATTCAAGTAAAAATTTCCATTTAAATTAGAAAATAGAATAGTAAATTACTGACTTATACGTGCCATTAAAAATAATTATTATAAAAATGCCATATAAAAGTATGCATTAAAAAATATGAGTAAAATAATTGCAAAGTAAGTAATTAAAAGTAAAAAATAAAAGTGCAAAGTAAGTAATTAAAAGTAAAAAATAAAAGTGCCTAAAAAAACAAACAAATGCTTTATTTTTAAATATAATGAATTGGAAAATAACTTACCACCAAAATCTGATGGCACCAAATATAAAAAATTAGGTAAAAATCATGCTTACTGCTGTAACATTCAGCATTAAGTGAATTTAAAAAAAAGCTTTCAGAATAACTCAAGTGTATTGTATTCCCCCTAAAAGTTTTCACGCGTTGCGCGGATACCATAATATAAATCCATTTTTTTAAGAAAGGGAACTATAACTATTTATGTAATATTACACCCAAAAGATATGTTCTAGGAAATGCCAATTAAATTGCCATTCTCAATTCTACATATTAATAATTAAAAACTTTTCTAATATTACGCCAAATAAATGAACGATTCTTAAATTAATGTACTTTTTAATACAACCACAAAAAAAGGTTGTTACAGGGTTAGTTGTTGAAGAAATAAGGTCGTTTATGTACAGCAGAAAAAGTGTAGGCGCTATAACGGATCCGTGTGGTACGCCCGCGTTAATGCTAACTTCTTTTGAAAAAAAGCCATCAACTACGACACGTATTCGTCTTTTATCAAGGAAACTAGCAACCCAGTTGATGAGCGTATCATTTAACCCAAACGAGGTGAGTTTGGCAAGTAAACACTTATGCCAAACTTGGTCAAATGCCTTTGAGATATCTAAAGCGACTACAACTGTTTCACCGGACTGCTCTACTGTATTGTTCCAAACTTGGGTCACATATGAAAGAAGATCGCCTGTTGAACGACTTTGCCTAAACCCATATTGGTGGTCACTAAGGAGTTTGTTAGTTTCAAGGAACGTGAGCAGTTGCTGATTGATGGCTTTCTCCATGATTTTAGACAAAATGGAAGTGATGGCAATTGGTCTGTAATTTGAGGGATCGGTCTTATCACCTTTTTTGGGAATAGGTTGAACATTTGCTAACTTTCATGAGAAGATATAGACATCGTATAGAGCTTAGATAGGACTGTTACTAGTTCGGGAGAACATTTCTTTAAGACAATAGCTGGGATACCGTCTGGGCCAGTCGCCTTATTGAGATCAAGCAAGATGTCAGGAAATGAAGATGTTCGAAAGTTTTTACTAATGGCTTTTGCTAAAGACCAAAATTTACGACTGCCTAAAGGAGATGTAGCTAGTTCATTGCATTTTCGTTGTTTTAGTGATGACACTTTTGCAGATATTTCTAGCACCAACGTATTCTACATGACTGTCAACCGATTTATTAGATTTCCATTTAATGTAACATTTATTTTTTAAAGATATTGCATCAGAACAAGCCTTATTGAACCAGGGTTGGGAACGTGAATGACCTACACGGTACTGTTTTTTCGGAATGTATAACTCCATTCCCATGAGGATAACTTCAGATACTGAAAGAGCGATGTCCGAAGAAGAGGACGACTTAAAACAATATTCACGCCATGGAAAGGTTGCAAAGAAATCCCGTAAATCACTCCATCGAGCTGACTTAAAACACCACAAGGTTCTATCGGTTTTGCGAACAACAGTGGAATTAGGTACAGTAGAAATGATTTTTATTAGACAATGGTCGGAAAGACCTAAAGGCGAAAGAACGGAAGTTTTATAAACAAGAGGGTTTGATGTGAGAAAGAGATCTAGAAGATGTGGAGTATGGTTAGGATTATCAGGGATTCTTGTGGGTTCAGAAATCATTTGTGTGAGATCACATGAAATAGCAAATGTTTCTGGACTATGACCAGCGGGATTTGTAGTAGATGAAAATTGAAGCCAATTAGAGTTATGAACATTGAAATCGCCTACAAATGAGATATCGCAAGATGGAAACTGAGACAGGAGATAGTCAACTTTCATACTAAGGTAATCGAAGAAATCTTGAAAGTTGCTGTCATTAGGAGACCTATAAATGCAACAGTAGAATTTCACAAAATTAGGACCAGAATGTTTAAACCAAATGACGTCAAAATTTTTATTTTCTAAGGAAGAATCCCTCTTGCAAGCAATTCTGTCCTTGATGTACGCACATACGCCTCCTTTATATCGAAAGTTAGAGTGAAGATGGTATTGAGGAAATTGCAAGTCGGGTGACTCGGAGCTTTCAGAGGAGACTTGTGTTTCAGATAGAAACAATATATCAGGTTGTAATTGTTCAAGATGTTGGTGAATAGCATTAAGATTAGACCTGATACCGCGGATGTTGCAGAAGTGAATCAGAAAGTTGATACTTTCGATGACCGAGGTTGCTTGGGCCCTGCCCTCCCGGACATCCGAATGGGGCAGGATTTTACGTCCGGAATTTACCACCCTAGAAACCACAGCCATCTTATTTTTTAATTTGGGACTTTTAATCCGATAGGAAGACAGTGAGGGCGAGAAGGAAGAATAAGGATGAGAATAGATTAAGGATGAAGGAAAAGGTAACCGGCAGCCCTTACCGAGCTCAGAAAATCGGCGACCCAATAATAAGGAACCCATGGTAAGGGTGGTGGTACCTCCCCGGCTGGCATGGAGTATACATGCCTACCACCTTCCCAAGTTTTACAAAACCTGAAAGTATTATAGCAGCCTTATAACCAGATATTATAATCAATTTCATGTAATAAATAAAGACCTTATAGTTCCATTTCGACACATCACATTTTTCTTACTCAGTGAAATGTACTTAAAGGTATGCAATCCTTACTTATTAGTAACATGCAAGTTCTCGAATTGTTCCAAAGGGTTGTATTTTTTTTCTGTATATAAAAGTATTTGTTGTAATACATAAATAATAAATAAAATAAATATTTACTTTAGTGAAAGGACACAAGGGCTGAAATACGAAATAAATATTCATCTGAGTATCCCATTAAGAGGAGTTGTCGTGCCTTAGAAAGTATTAATTGGAGAGTGGTCATGGTTCACTTATACACGACATTTTGAAGTTGCTGCTAGTACCTCTTGTTCATAAACAAAACAAGTGCATGGGGCACTAAATGACTATGTAACCACGAAAGCTATGATGAAGAGATATAGTCTTTAAAATGGATGATTTTGAATTTGGACTTATCCCTTATATTTACATTGCACAACTGAGTGTATGGCTTTGTCTTTCTAATACATGGTATTTAAAATAGAAAATTGTAATTATAGTTTTGTCACCACGGGCGCTGAATTAAGAAAGACACTCTTCGTTACAGGCGTTGTCACTGAGTTAAACCTGTAACAAAAAGAGATAGGACTAGCAAATGAAAACTTTTATTCACTAAAGTATAAACCATTGTAAAGTAATATGTTCGCCATCTTTCTGCAAGATCTTCAATGCCACGACGGTACCATGTAGCATCTTTGGAATTAAATAATTCTCGGCATGGAGCTTCAACTTCCTTCACACTTGTGAAGGAAGTGCGCCATCGATCGGAATAAGTGATAATGGGAAGGCGCAAGGTCCGGGCTATAAGCACTAGGAAGAACCTCCAAATTCAGTTCCCTAATTTTTTCTTGCGCTTCAGCTGCAATATGAGGTCTAGCGTTGTCTAGTTGCAGAATTGCCCGTCCTCCGTACACCAATCCAGGGTAACGCCGACTTAGAGCATCATGCATCCTACCCAACTGTTGACTAAAAGTTAGCATCAATCGTCTGTCCATCAGGAACCAACTCAAAGTGAATAACCCCTTCAGAATTCCATCATACACAAAGCATAACCTTCCTTTGAAACCTTGCTCGTTTGGGAACCGGCAATGCAGGTTGCTCAACAGTAATCCACTGATTTTCTGTGCTAGGATTATTGAGTAAATCCACTTTTTATCGAAAGTAACGATCCGTTTAAAAAAACGTTCATCCCAAGGATTGGAAAGCAGTTGATCACAAACCTGAACTCGCCTTTCTGCCATTGCTGGCCTCTACAGCGTCTATTGGCTTTTCCAATTTGATGCAAATGGTGCCTTACGGTTTTTTTAGAATACCCAAGTTCTGCTGACAACTTACGGGTACTTGTCGATGGATTTGCTTCAACAACATCTCGAAGTTCAACTTTACTTAACGAGTTGGGCCGACCAGAACCTTGTTTCCTCTTGAGACTTGTACCTACGCCAGTAAATTTTCGAAACCAGCGCTGCGCCGTACGAATGTTCACTATTCCTTCCCCTTCCACTTCGCATATTTTTTAACTGCGGAGGTTGCAGAAACGGTTGTGTCCAGAAATGACGCAACAGTATCAAAGCTTCGTATTTTTCGTCAGTCATTTTGACGTTTATTGCTAGTTAGAAACAAAATAATACCAGAAGAAAATTAGACGGGGGCATACGCCTGCTTGATTAGCCTTTAATACTGCATAGCATTAACATATAAAATGTTTTCTAGATAGGAGCAGAAGGACTCAATAAGAAACCCTTAAAAAACGCATTTTTTATGGGCCACCCTAATATTACGATGCATAGAAAACTTTGTAGGTTACATGGCCTAATATTAAATTGTTCACAATTCCATCAAGTACATTATTATCTACCAATTGTTTACTCTTACTTATATTAAACTCGCTAGGTTATCGTTTTCATATATAATGCTTTAAGTGCAAGGAAATTATTGGATATATTAATTGTTAATCACGAGTCGATTCTCATGATTTTGTGAGATTAAGCTCAGTGTTAGACATTTTTAAGAAATTATACAATAATTTCCTTCGCACGAATGGCATTTTATTCTCAAGTACAAGGTATGCAAATAGGTATGATCTTTACTAACGTGTTTTTATGTTATTGGAAAATAACTAGTGGAAGAATACCTATTTAATGTAAATTCTAGACGAATTTCATTACGGCTGTACGTTTGTGTTTTCAAGCTTTAAATATCACTGTACTTACATTACATAAGATCATACAGAGTAAGAAAGGGCCTTCCGTTACCTAAAATTATTCAGAAGCCTCGTAAGAAGTTTAAAACAGAAGGTAGCTCCGGCTTCTACTTTTGGTTTATTACGCCTATTTACGTTACAGAGGCAACGTGACGAATAGTCAGACTTTACTAATTTACCCCAAATATTGTCAAACCCAATAGTGATAAATTGCCGATATACTGTTTTTGACCATTAGCCGTTGAGAATGTGCGGTCCTTTTTTACAACAGTGATGAACAAGCGCTTATAATACGGGCGCCACTGACTACTATCTAACCAACGCACACAAATTTTACTTATATAATTTCTTTAAGTTCCCAGTTTTACCCAAACATTTTTATATACGTGGACGATATAAGTATACAAAACCCGCTTTTGTTTAATTAGAATACTTTGTATTGCAATACTTTTTGGTGGTGGGTTCGATTTAATTGTTTTGTGGTTGCATGCATTTTTGTTTTTGAAATTTATATTTTTTTAATGTGACAAAGAATAAAATTTTAAAGTTGCAATGCTTGGGATTCTTATGGTGATCTTGTTCTTGTTACCGCGACCTTAGAACTGATTGCTCTAATTTCGGTAAGTTTATTAGCAATAATCAGACAATGATTAAATACTTGATTTGAACGAAAGCGATGGCACGAACGTTAGGTGAGTGTAAACATGAGAACAATAATTCGTGAATTAAGAACTTATTTTTAATTGTAGCACCAAGACGATACTGAATAACTTTAATCCAAAAACCAATGCAATAAATCTGACCAAGTATCCTCACAGCACTAACCTGTGTAACATCAGCCGATCGTAATCGCCCTCTCGAAACATGTCCTCTACTCCGCTTTCCATAATTATGGTTCACCTACGGTCCCTTGCTATGACACACATGAGATAATTCACGCTTTTGCAACAACCCTATGGGATAAAATAAATGTAAGCACGCGATATTGATATAATACAAATTACCATCATCGAGGGGTTACTAGGTCACTAATCTGCTTTTTGTGGACTGTTAAAATATTCATCCCCTTAAAGGGTGCTGACAGAAGATATCACACACTAAATTCAATCTCTAATTTCGATATATCCGTAAGCAAAGTAATTCTGGACCAAATCCCTATTAAGGTAACTTTTTCTGTAATAGTTAAGTACCAGCAATTTTTGCAGAGCTTCGTCAAAATGGCTACACAAGAAGCGATAACCAAATTGTCCTTCCTTCCTTTCCCTAAACCTATTAGAGAAACCTCTAACTTAATAAGTATTGACTTGTACTGGTGTATTACTTTTCCCATAGATGACATGCTTATTCACAAAATTTTTGAATTATTTTATACTTACCTGTGACAATTGGTCGCATTCAATTATTATATTAAACCTTAATTCTAACTACTACAAACTAATTTTAAAAATCAAAATTATAAAGCTTTTCCTGTTCGACCTATACACAATTAACTAAATACAACGTAATAGGTTAGTGAAAACGTGCGGGCGAAAATGACAATTTCTATCAATAAAGTACTGTATGATAAAGGAGAGTTTTGAACAGATTTTATAACACAGCGGTTTGAGTGTTAATAATAAGCAAAAATAATAAAACCAAACGTGTGGAATGGTTCTTTAGATAAAAAAAGGTGCATAAATAGCATTTAGGATTGCTATTGTATTGAATTTCTACGAAAAATATGGTTCCTCTAACCCATACCAGATACGTTGGTTAAAACTTCTAAAATCGCAAGGTAAACTTAAAGCGCAAATACCGCCCTTTGCTCTAAGGTTTGAATACTAATAGGTAACCATTTTGCAGTAACAATAAAAATGTAGAGAACTAAGGAAACCCACGGTAGTGTGAGGTATAAAACAATTATAAATACGGATTTGTAACAGTAGGATAAAATACAATACATGCCAGATGTGATTCCTGAAAATGTACAGCTCTGTAATAAACCCCTTCCTATAACAAACCCAAACATAGGAATTCATAAGAATTCATTTTATTAGCGTGAATGAAAAAAATAAATAACTAGGTCGGATCCGTAGTCCAAAGTATAAATAAAAAAGAAGCAAATAAATATAAATTAAATAAACAAATAACTAGCTCTAATTCGTAATCGAAAATTTAAGTCATGAATAATTAAATATTTTTTCTTTTTTCAAATAAACAACAGCAAGTCCCATAAGAAGCACGAGAAACAAAAATCGGGTAGGAAACATCTACACGAACGCATACAGGGTGAGTTTTTAAAGGCGCGGTTGTCTATACGTCCTATACAATTTCATATACATAAATATTTGAAATATAAATCTTGTGGAGAACATAAGCACTATAATCCACAAATATCTTCCAATATATAGGGTGGTCCAATAATCAGTGATGACCCAAAGTTATGTTTTTTTTAATGAAACACGTCGTATTTCATTACATTTTTGGAAAGATCTTGGTAGATGCGTTTTGGTATAGATATAACCTTAAAAGAACTATTTTAGTTTTGAACGAAAAAATGGCTCACCTTTGGAAATTTATTACTCAGAAACCTAATAAGATTTTGGGGTATAACTAGGACTAGGACTTACTTATTACGCCTAGTAAACAATTTTGATATAAAATTCAGAAAAAACCGGGTGATTGACTTACGCAAATTGTTATTTTACTCACAATTTTTAAATGGAACAGCCGGTATAATTTTGCATTTTTGAGAAGCCAATAACGAATAAATCCTTTTTGATAGTAAGATTTTATGTCTTTACTTTAACCGTTATAGAGTTATTTCCATTTTATTCTAAGAAATGACCTTAAAAGCCGACTACTAATTAGGATGTTAAATTGTCACTGTTTAAACTGTAGATTTTTTTATACTAATGATATAGTCAAAATCTAATGATTTTTCAGAAAAAAAAAACAATTGAAATGATCTTTTAATATTTGCAGTAGGTATGTAATGTAAAAGAATTGAATTCCGCATTTCATATCCACTAAAGACTAAAAACTAAAGAAATATCGTAAAGACTATATGCAATTGAATTTACGTAAAACAACAACAGTAATAATATTAATCATAAATTAAATGAAAAAAATAATAATTAGGGATACCTAAACGAAGATAAATAATTTTGTTTTAACATCTTTAACAATTTTAACAGGTATTACTACTGACGAAGATATCTGTAAGTGTTATCGAAACGTTTAGATTGCATAATTTAAAATACATCATTAAAAAACCCAAAATATAAGTATTTTATTATGTGTGATAATGGTGAAAGTTTACATTTTCATATGATAAGTATTCTAGTTAATGAGATGCTCAATATGTCCACCGTTTTCTTGGATACATAATCAGCACGTGTCAAGAAAGAGCGACTAAGGTTCACTAACATTTGTTCATTAATTTCTTTAAATGCCCTTCTTATTCTGATTTTCATATCCTAACGTGTTATAGGCGCAGTTTGGTGTAGTTTTTCTTTCACATAACCACACATAAAAACATCTATTTTCGTCATATCTGGAGGCCTATCTCCACCTCCACCAATACACCTAACTCCAAATTTATTATCTAAATACCTACTTTCTTATACGCTGTATGAGATGTTGCCCCATCTTGCCGCAAAAATAACCTTCGTCTAGTGATTAAAGGTACATTTTCTAACAATTGTGGTAGCACGTTTATTAAAAAAATGAGATAAGTATCTCCATTTACTCGATTATCAAAAAAAGTAAGTACCAATTACAAGCCTTCCTACGATTCCTCCCCAATCGTTTAAAGACCAGCTGCGTAGGTTGTCAACAGCCTTTCTAAAATGGAGATTTTCTGTGGCATAATAATGCATATTATGCTTGTTGCCATTTCCACTGTTATGAAGTGTAGACTAGTCAGAAAACAATACATAATCATAAAAAAAACGTGACTGCTCCTGGACTTTATTAAGCACCCATTCACAAAACACTCTTCTTCGTTAAAAATTGTTGCCTTCAAGATCCTGTGGTAGTTGAATATGATGGGGATAAGAGTTACTGTTTCCTAATATTTTGGAGACGCTGAACTGGCTAATAAGTAATTCTGCATTTAAAATTCTTGTGCTAACATGGGATTTTCGACTACATATAGTAGGACAGATAATGTATTTTCTTCCTTTATTATAGCTTTCTGTCGTTTCATCTTTTCATACCCGCTTTCTTCAAATGAAAGTTTCAATCTAACGAATGCACAATAGTCGGGATGCCCTTGGCTGGTATATCGCGTAGCATAAATTCTAGAGGCCATAAAACCGTTACCATCACCCGCTCCGATACAATAAATCATGTCAATTTCTCCTTGTTTTCTAAACTTCATTTTACACAACACACACCGTATTTATAACATTTAACAGTAACAACAGAAAAGATGTTTACAAATTGTTTCGAATTTATTTCAGGCAGATAATTTTAATACTAAACGTCAAATTCAATTATCTATCTAGATTAGAAACAAATAATTAGGAAGACGATAATTTTCTTAATAATAATAACAGCGTTGTTTTTTTTTTTCTTGAAAAACCATGGATTTTGACTGTCATCATTAGTATAAAAAAATGTACAGCTTAAATAGTGACATTTTGACACCCTAATTAGTAGTCGGGTCTTACAAGGCCATTTCTTATAATAAATTGGAAATAACTCCATAACGGTTAAAGTTAGGACACAAAACCTTATTATCAAAAAGAATGTACTCGTTATTGGTTTCTCAAAAATTCAAAGTTATATCGGGTGTTCCATTTCAAAATTGTGAGTAAAACAACAAGCATGTTTTTCTGAATTTTATCTTAGTATTAATCCAAAATCGTTAACTACGCGTCATAAGCGATCTCTACAGCTAGTTATAGCACAAAATTTTATTAGATTTATGAGTAATAAATTATCAAAGTGAGCCTTTCTTTCGCTCAAAATTACAATAATTCAGTAACCTTTAAAGATTGGCCCTTAGTACCATATACCAAAAGCTCTTTAAGGTCGTTTCAAAAATGTAATGTAATTAAAACTTTGGGATATCACTGATTATTGGACCACTTTGTATATTGGAAGATATTTGTAGAATTTGGTGCTCATGTTTCTCTACAAGTTTTGCATATCTTAAAACTCACCCTGTGTATATATATATATATATATATATATATATATATATATATATATATATATATATATATATATATATATAATACTACAGTAGGTCTACACACTTGTATTATTTATATCTTTCTTGTCTCTGTCTATACTTTCTATTTCTTATCACCTCTCTTGTCGGGGCAGTACGGATATAAGGGCCAGCACTGACTTGTAGTAGGACAATACCCTTAGTAGGGAATACGATACGTCTCAGGCACGATATGGATAGTTACCGGTCTGAGTGTTAATTTAATTACAAAAAATAACAATACGAATGCCTCTGATCGACCTGGCAACAGGGGCGGGCAAGGTCAAGATAGACAGGGAAAGACAGAATAGCTAGTAGGTACGTAGAATGTTAGAGGTATGAATGGTAATCTAATGAATGAAAGGCAACTTGATGGTATCCGTGTATCGTAGATAAAGCGGAAAGGAATGGATGCAGTGGAGATGAGGGATGGCAGTCTAGCACTATGGTCAGAAGTTGAGACTGAAATGCTTGCTGTGTTGGAGTGACCGTCAGGGAAAAGATGTGTTAAATAGTACGGATTGTTATTCCTCCCCCGGGTAAAATGGGTTAGAATCAAAGCGGAATTTTGAAAAATTTGTGTGTGCGTGTGCGTGTGCGTGTGCGTGTGCGTGCACGTGCGCGTGCTCGTGTGCGTGTGCGTGTGCGTGTGCGGGAGCGTGTGCGTGTGCGTGTGCGTGTGCGTGTGCGTGTGCGTGATGTGCGTGTGCGTGTGCGTGTGCGTGTGCGTGTGCGTGTGCGTGTGCGTGTGCGTGTGCGTGTGCGTGTGCGTGTGCGTGTGCGTGTGCGTGTGCGTGTGCGTGTGCGTGTGCGTGTTTGTGTGCGTGTGCGTGTGCGCGCGTGCGCGTGCGCGTGCGCGTGCGCGTGCGCGTGCGCGTGCGTGCGCGTGCGCGTGCGTGCTCGTGTGCGTGTGCGTGTGCGTGTGCGTGTGCGTGTGCGTGCGCGTGCGTGTGAGTTTCTTCAGTTTCGGTGGTCTTTGAGGGTACTGGGTATAAACAGATTATGAGGATGCTTTTTTACTTTTTATTTTGTTTCGTAGACGTTGTTGTGTGAATTATATTTCATTGTCTATACTTGTGATTCTTGAATCTTAACAAATTAGGATGTATAGTTCCGACTTTATTATTCGCATTGTTTGTTCTTCATTTCGTATAAATATTCTATACTGTATTATAATTTAAAGGGAAATGTAGTGGCACACTTATGCCTATATATCTTTCAAAATTCTTGTTAAACAATTCTCATAATTTTAGCGTAGTTAAAAATTCTCGTTGGTACATTTAACCATTCTAAGCATTTTCATTTGTTATGTTGAAACAATAATTTTTACAGGGTTAGATACCCGTAATCTGAACCTTAACGGTGCAAATAACAATGAATTCTCTCAGGATATGCAGTTATCTGACAACTTCCGCTTGAACTATGTAAGCGTTGAAGTAAATCGTGTAGTATATTAGTACATCGCCATAGGCCCAAAGACTTAGTCAATTCATTACATAGTGTTTCCAAAGACCATTGAATCATATATTTAGTGCACAAGGTATCTACAGAAAACTCACTCAGCTCTATAAGACAAGTTCCTGAAAGTGATTAAAAACCCCAGATTGGATCAAAATGGACACACAGTATGCAAAAAATACCAGTCGGTACGAGGACCCTACAACTTTCTGTAATGGCATAGTCTTCAGTAGTGTAGTGTATAACAGGTCCTTTCAAATTGTTAACAAATCTTGGTCCTCGGTAGCCATGGTGCGTATAAGAATCCACGAAATGTTTTATTATTACTCCACACTTCAAAGCATCTAGAAGTAAGTTCAATTAACCCGGCGTCTGTGTGGTGGGGTTAAAATCACCAAACGCAACTTTCAAATGTCATTTATTTCGCGCCTGAAGTCCACCGGATGCTGTGCACTTCAGTATCTGAAGCTTAGGTCAGCTAGCTGCCGCCACTAGTTTCTTTCTAGCCGTTGGAGTGTTCGTTTGTCGGAATTGTACAGTGAAAGTGTCGGCAAGGTGGAAATATCCCCACAACATCATCCACGTTACGTTCGTTGGTGTTCAGAGGCGATAATCACCCCACCACATCTTGCATTAGAACAAAGGTAAATAATGTTATTTTGTTACGATTGCATGAGAACTATCCTATGTTTATGTTTATATGCAGATAATTATGGCTGATTATGAGGAGGAACAGAGAAGGCTACTAGCATTATGGGAGGAATGCGAAAGTGAAGGCGAAATTGTTGACACGAGTGAGTCTGAGTGCGAAGATCTATTACACGAGAGTCCTCATAACGCCGAATCTGAACAAGAAGATGACAGTACAATTCTTGTAACTGACGAGGACAGTGTCGCTGTTACAGAAAACGACGGACAGCCTGTACTGCAAGGCCCATCAGGTAGAGCATGACATTGTTTATGTAATTACATACACGGAAATTTTTTTTTTACATTGTAGATGAATCATTGAAACAAGTCACCAGCTTTGACCAGAGAAGGAATCGCAGTAGTCAGCAGTGTTACTTAGGTAGGGACAAGAAAACAAAGTGGAAGAAAACTTGTCCGAATACTTCTGTCAGAACACGTGCCGAGAATATTATCAAAACACATTTGCCTGCCGTCAAACCTTTAGCAAAAGATTCCAAGACTCCGGAAGAACGTTTCAATTTATTCATAGACGAGACAATGATAAAAAGCATTGTTACCTACACGAACCAGCGATTGGAGAAGAAGAGAGTTGTCTATGATGATAAACATTCTTATATAGTAAAACCTACTGATTCTACCGAGATTCGTGCGGTATTGGGTTTGTTATACTTATCAGGAGTATATAAAACAAATAGATTGAATCTAGATGACTTATGGAAAACGAATGGTCTTGGTATAGAAATATTCAGGAGAGTGATGAGTTTGCAGAGATTTAGAATTCTATTGACTTGCTTACGGTTCGACAATATGGATAATCGAGAACAGAGGAAGCAAACAGATAAATTCGCTGCTATTCGGGCTGTATTCAGTAAATTTGTCGAAAACTGTCAGACTTCATACACACCAAGTGAGTATTTGACCATAGATGTGCAGCTACCTGCATTCCGAGGGCGTTGTGCGTTTAGAGTTTATATGCCGAACAAACCCTCTAAATACGGATTGAAACTCTTCGCCCTTGTGGATGCCCGCACTTATTATGTATTGAATGTAGAGCCATATGTAGGAGAGCAACCAGAAGGTCCCTATAAACAACGCAATTCAGCATTTGATGTCGTTGATAGACTTGTGGGTCCTGTCAGCGGTACTAACCGTAATGTAACATTCGACAACTGGTTCACTAGTTTTCCACTAATGAATCATTTACTACACAGGCATAAGCTAACTTCTGTCGGCACTGTTCAAAAGAACAAAAAGGAGCTTCCTCCTTCACTATTTATTGCAAAAAATCGAGAAGTGCATTCAATAATGTTCGCATTTCAAGAGAAGACGACGGTAGCATCCTATGTTACCAAGAAAGGGAAGATAGTTCTAGTTGCCTCAACGCTACACCATGACGACAAAATTTCGCCGAAACCTCAGAAAAAAACAGAATTATTGAGTTCTACAATTTTACTAAAGGTGGTGTTGATGTTGTGGATGAGCTATGTGAAAGTTACAATGTTTCGCGTTCCTGCAAGAGATGGCCGCTAACAATTTTTTTTATTCGTCATGAACATTTCAGCCATAAATGCCAGAATAATACAAATGATACGAAGACGAAGCGGCGCATTTTCTTAGAAGAACTTGGTCTCTCATTAGTTCAAGAACATATTTCAGCCAGAAAAAACAATATGCGCCTAAGTGCAGAATTACGCACTGGAATAGAGAAATGCCTCGGAGAAGCCAACGAAAACGTAGATTCGAACCCCAAGACACAGAAGCGTATTGGGAGATGTGGAGTATGTCCTAGAAATAAAAACAAAAAATGTCAGAAGCAATGTGCTGAATGCCAAACATTCCTTTGCTTGGAGCACGCGATAAGCTTGTGCCAAAATTGCTTCAAAAGTAGACCTTCATAAAATTTTTATTTATTAACATTTTGCAGTTCTGTTTCATTTAGAACATCAGGTATTCTCTCCTGTTCGAGAATAAAGAGTTGTTCAATCATACCATTTGTGTTTTATTTTCTATCGCGAATTATTGTGAGACATATGTTTTTTCTAAGGAATTATGTGCATGATTATTCTTCATAAAATATTTTCTTTTGTGATGAATATATGAAGACGATTAATCAATAAACTAGTGCAGGTGTGTAAGTGAGAGGACAAAACGGCGATAAATGTCATAAATATTTCAAAATAACTTCTCAATACTTTTTTTTTTTTGTTTGGGGTTTTTTCGACCCCAGCACACATATGATGTTACATGAATTTACCACATAGACGCCAGGTTAATGAAAACTGGAAAATACACCAATCTATATGGGTTCTCATATTTTTATTCCACTGCCTACCGAAAGCAATGAAAGTTATCTTGCGCATATTCAAAGTACAATATATTTACAGAAAACAGTTCCTGCTATATAGTTAAAAGCCACAGACTGGGTTCAAAGGGGCGGACAGTGCGGAAGCAGACACATTCTTCTAATTACTTAATAGAATACGATTTTTAAGACTAGACAAACAGTCAAGCTAGCAAGAGCGTACAAAGCGATTGGTACGGGGGCCCTACAAGTTTTGTACAATTTGATATAAATAGACGATCCATATTATTAAAGGAAGTCGTTTGTGTGTATATATTGCTAATATGTGTGCTTTATGCGGTTTTCATGTAAATAGTTTTTTTTTTAATTTGAGCGAGCAGAAAGTGATTGCATTTTTAAATAAAGAAAAAAACATTTTGCACCAACTCTCACTCAAAAAAATTAACCAATCCATTTTTTAAAACATTAGTAAAAGAATATTGCAAGAAACGTTTCCTTCGTCAAGCTGCACCTAAAGAAAAGTATACACTTCCCTATTTTGTAATGGACAAAACCGGCGACGTTTACGGTAGACATTCATATAACAAAATCATTGGTAAAATTGACCGAACGACTCATGAGTAGTTTTAAACAAACATTTAAAACAGATAACATCAAAAGTTCAATATTTATTTATGAGGGCGTAAATGATTTATATTTACCAGAAGCGATTCTATTTGACGCAGCTTTTTATACGATTAATTACAAAATTTTGTAATTTAAATCTGTAGCATTACCTTTTCTAAACACATGCTCGTAGTTTTGCCGATAAAGATGATTACCTCAAAAACTTTAACGATGTAACATGCCTTATAAAGTTAAGTTACAATTGAAAGATAAAAGAATGTAATAATGTACTTGGTTTTTCGTTTGAAATCAGATACCTACGCCCGGTAAAACCGAAATACTCCACTATTCTAGCTGAACTTGCCAAATTTGGCAACAAAAGGCAAAGTTTGATTTTTGTGCATCTAGCGATTCCCTGTTGCCTTGTTGGTACCTACATAAAATTATTTTATGTTTATATTTTCGTATTTTCTCTTGCATATACTGTCGAAAAACAGAGACGTATAGGAAATATTTTGTTTAAACGATTATTCCTTTTTTTACTTAGGACAGTTGCGATTGTTTCAGATAAATGTAAAAACCGTTTTGACTGTAATGGCGGAAATTTATTGCGTTTACGAAAAACAATAGCTGAAAAAATTAAACCTAACGAAAATTTCCTGATGCAATAAAGTCGGCGGTTTCAGCGGCAAAACGTGTGGTAAAAAGTTTAGTCCTAGAGTAATTACCTAACCTAAATAAAGTGGGTTTTTACCATTTCTTATTTCGTTATTAGCAGAATTATTAGCAATCGGTACTGTAGCTGGCGGTGCATCAGGAATTGCTAAAGCACTCAATGAAGCTAAACATCCCAAAAAAATTGCAAGAAGATACATCGCGCCATAATAGCATGATGGAATCTATAGTTATAGACTCCGGAGCACTTTATTCAAAACCATAAAAATCTGGTGGTGGTGCGTTATACTTAGAACCGTTTCCAAACAAACTGAATAGATTACCCGAAAGTTCGTTAACAGATATTGATCTAAGAAATACACCAAAAATGTGCGCTACTGTAGGGATATCTTTATGAGAGGTAGCATGGAAAAATGAATCTGGAATTATTAACTTAGATAGCCGAAACGGGCCAGGTACGCATTGGGTTGTTACAAAAAGTGACGTAAAAAGGTATGGCATTACGATAGTTTCGGTAATCTTCGACCATTAATCGAAATGATTCAGTACTTTCGGGAATATGAAATTTACTAGAATTACAACCAAGATCAGAATTTAGTACTATTATTTGCGGATACCTATGCCTTCAATTTTTATATAAATAATCGATACAATGTCAAATTTTCTCAGTGATGTCAATAACATTCAGTTTAGAAGGTGCTGGTAACAAAATTAGTTACAACTTCTATCCACCGATAGAGCTAGATTTTTAGAAAGAATTCCTTATCGGATTGGTTGGATTTTACCATTTCAACAGCATTAGAAACATTTGTACACACAAGGATTATTTTAGAACAAATCAATCTCACCTGCGAGTGATTAATATTCCACACCGTGGATATGAGTTAGACGAAATTAGTGATTATCTAAAATCTAAGATTCCCACCGAAAAGTTTATCATTGGAGCTAACAACAATATACTTAAGTATGAGATAAACAGTTCATTCAAGATCGGTTTCAGTAAAGAAAATGGCATTAGTCGCATGGTAGGATTTGAGTCTAAATAATATAACTAAATATTTTACAAACGTCCGCGATAGACATCCAAATACTTAAACACACAAATATACACGTAGTGCAACATTATAAAGGGATCCTCTCGAAACGGGAAACCTGCAAAAGTATTATATGAGATGGACGTTTGTTTCACTTCCACCAGGTTATCGTATAGATAAGACTTTCAGCAATACTCAATAATTAGAAGTAAACACCGACATAATTAGTAATATAACAATTAACTTGACTAATCAAACGGTTAATTAATACGCTTTGGTTTAGTAATACGCCTAGAACTAAAAGAACATGGGTCTGTTAATTAATCAAGGACCAATTTCATCTTCATATAAAAGATAGTAAGTCATTAATTAGTTCATTTCGGTTAACATCTGAAGGGAAATACTTTTTAACCTCAATTGGTTTAAAAGTTCTCGGCGACAATGGCCGAATCATTAAACGTCTTTCAAAACGTACATCTTGATGACACTATAATTAAATCAGATATTCACACTTATCCTCCGAATGGATCTTCTGAAGAAGAACGCATCTTAATTCAAAGTCAAGATATAATTACGACTACTTACGATAATCTTCTGTACATAGAAGGTAAGCTTGAGCTCAAAAAAGAAGATGATAAAAAATCATGCAACTTAAACAATAATTTTCCCAACTTTTTTCTTTTCGAAAAAATTCGTTATGAGTTAGGTGGTCAAAGAGTGGACATTTGTAGAAATCCAGGCATAACATCTACCATTTGGGGTTGTCACCAAAGAATGAAGAACCATTACAAGAATCGTTGTCTGTGGTCTTATTCTCCTTAATGTTATTGTGCAGTACAGCCCACTCACTGTAGAAGTGGAAACATAATAATTACTGTAATATGCACTCTGTACATAAATAAAAATATTGAAATTATTCGTTTAGTTTTATTTCATCCACTAACGATGAAAGTAGTTGCTCAGAAACAAAAACTTCCAATTCAAAATTATGACGCAGATGAAAAGTCTGTTACTCCAAAACATGGTGGTTTACTTCCTAAAAGTATACGTGGTATTATATACCGCCCCTGCAATTGTGGAAAAACAGACACAATGATTAGCCTGCTTACTGAGAAAAATGGTTTGAAATTTAAACGTGTTATAACGTGCCAATTCTTGGTTATCGTTACCTTAATTTAAGTTTTGAATTTGTATTATTATTAAGAAGTATATTTACATTACGTTGGTATCTTTTTCCTTTCTATAATTGAATTTAGATATATATCGATATTTTCTCTTTAGTGTACGTAATTACGAACGTCCCTGCACATAGTGTTGGTCTATAAGGGTTATTTTAGCCACATTAGTTTTGTTTTTGCGCAAACGCGTACTGATTTCATACATTTCCGTACCTTCTGCGTTTCAATGCATTTCGTTTTTAAGTTTTGCTCTCTTGCATAAGGTATGCAATGGCTTTTAATTACATTTTTGTACATATTATATTTAAAAGGTAACAAATAACTAGGTAACAAGGGTACGCTTCTACACAAAGGAAAACCGATTGTGTTAAGAAAAAACTCTTATGTTAATGAATTTAGTATCGTTGCAAAGACCTGGTTGACGATGTCACGAAGTGAATATGCATAAAATGGCGTGCCTGATAATGCAGTGTCATCTTCACGAATTATAAATGGATACCTTTGTTTTGCATCAATAAGGCACGCTGTTGTATCTGCTTTTATCGTTTAATGACGCTATCGTTGTCCGAAGCCTGCGTTTGTTGTTCGATCTACATTTCCTGAAAATTATCTTACCTTACCGCACGTTTATGACACGAAAGTTACGTTACCTTTATATATAATCTACATTTTGTTTATTTGTACGTTGAAGACAAATGGAAATTACCTTATCTAATCTACCGTTCGTGTAACTTATGAATGGGACATGAAATTCTCACACTGCAGTTCGTTTTAAGACGAAGTTAACATATCTATTTTGGGAACGTGTAAGTAATACGTATCCTTCTCCTGCAAAAATACGTTTAAGTAAATAACAGCTTAGTATAGTGTTGTTTTGATACGGTTAAAGAAACAGCTGGCTTCGGGTTTCTACAATATTTGAGTGATAACCAATAGTAGTTGTAATGTTATTAACATAGGTCAGATATACGTTTTAGTATTAAATACAATACGGACCATATTGCATTTTGCATTTTAATTAAAGCTAGATTATGTGCTTGTGTAGTTTGTATTAAATTAGAAGTTATTTAATATCGTAAAGCCTGTGTGTGTGTTTGTGGGTGTGTGTGTGTGTGTGTGTGTGTGTGTGTGTGTGTGTGTGTGAGTGTGTGTGTGTGTGAGTGTTTGTGTGTGTGTGTGTAAGGTTTGTGTGTGTGTGTGCGTGTGTGCGTGTGTGCGTGTGTGTGTGTGTGTGTGTGTGTTGTATGTGTGTGTGTGTGTGTGTAAGAGAGAAGAGAAGAATCGTGTGTGAGCCAGGTGTGCTGTAGTGGTGTTTGTGCATGCGTGTGATGTGCGTGTGTGATGTGTGTGGTGTGTGTGTGTGTGTGTGTGTGTGTGTTGTGTTTGTTGTGTGTGTGTGTGTGTGTGTGTTGTGTTGTATTGTGTGTGTGTATGTGGGTGTGTGTGTGTGTGTATGTGTATTGTAGTGTTGTATGTTGTTATGTGTATGTGTATGTGTATGTGTAGTGTGTGTGTTGTGTTGTGTGTGTGTGTGTGTGTGTGTGTGTGAGTAGTATAGCTATACAGATCCTGAGCCACTTTTGTCACTAGATTTGTCACCAGATTTGGAAAAAGTCACCAGAAAAGTTACTAGATTTCTAGGTTGGCAAGTCAAGTCAAGGCCACGTTGTTTGTACTCCTGCTTCTTCAAGGTCACCTCAACCACATTGTAGGAATGGGTTGTACTCCTGCTAAGTCAAGGCCATGTGTTAGGTTGGTAACCCTGCCCCTTCAAGGTCCCCGCTTCAAGGTCACTAGAAAAGTTACTAGATTGTTGATTGTCCTGAAGGTCATTGCCCTAAAGCAAGTCTATGCATGTTTCAAGGCCACGCCCTATTCTGAGAAACAAAGGGGGCCCATTGTTTAAAGTCTATGCTTTCAAGGTCACATGAGAGAACAAAGACGATCTATTGTTTTGGCTGAGTCATTCTGAAATTCTAGGAAATCAATAACAAAGACGATGCATTATTCAAAGTCTATGCTTTCAAGGCCACATGAAAGAACAAAGACTATCTATTGTTCCGTTATTATAAAAATAGATTGTTATCTCAATTCTAGGAAATCAATAACAAAGGCAATGCATTGTCGACGGTTCAAAGTCTATTCTTACAAGGTCACATGAGAAATGAACAAAGACGATCCATTGTTCAGTTAGAAATAGATTGTTATCTCAATTCTAGGAAATCAAGAATAAAGGCGATCCATTGTCAACGTTTCAAAGTCTATGCTTACAATTTTCAAGGTAAAAGAACAAAAGCGATTCATTCCTCTGGTCGAGTTATAAAAATAAATTGTTATCTCAATTCTGAGAAATCATGAACAAAGACGATGTATTGTTCAAAGTCTATGCTTATAATTTTCAAGGTAAATGAATAAAGACGATTCATTGTTCTGGTTGATTTATAAAAATAGAGTGTTATCTAAATACATCTCTTTCAAGAACAAAGGCAATCCATTGTCAACGATTTAAAGTTTATGCTTATAAGGTCACACCTCTGATAACAAAGACGATCCATTGTTCCGTTAGAAATAGATTGTTATCTCAATTCTAGGAAATCAAGAGCCCTGAGGTGCATGTTTCAAAGCCACGCCCCTCAAGTGCTCTAAACAGGTGGCCGTTCCCCTAAACAGGTAGCCGTTTCCTAAAAACAGGTAGCCGTTTCCTAAAACAGGGGGTCCGTTTCCCAAAACAGGTAGCTGTTTCACAGCCGTTTCCCCCGAAAAAGGCGGCCCATTGTTCAAAGTCTATGCTTATAAGGTCACACCTCTGATAACAAAGGTGATTCATTGTTTTGGTTGAGTCATAGCGTCTGAAATTCTAGGAAATCAATAACAAAGACGATGCATTGTTCAAAGTCTATGCTTTCAAGGCCACATGAGAGAACAAAGACGATTCATTGTACTGGTCGAGTTATAAGAAATAGATTGTTATCTAAATTCTAGGAAATCAAGAACAAAGGCGGTCTATTGTCAACGCTTCAAAGTTTACGTTTACAAGGTCACATGAGAGAACAAAGACGATTCATTGTTTTAGCTGAGTCTTCTAGGAAATCAAGAATAAAGGGGGTCCATTGTCAACGATTTAAAGTTTATGCTTACAAGGTCACACCTCTGATAACAAAGACGATCCATTGTTCAGTTAGAAATAAATTGTTATCTCAATTCTAGGAAATCAAGAATAAAGGCGATCCATTGTCCAAAGTCTATGCTTACAATTTTCAAGGTAAAAGAACAAAAGTGATTCATTCTTCTGGTCGAGTTATAAAAATAAATTGTAATCTCAATTCTAGGAAATCAAGAACAAAGACTATTCAAAGTCTATTCTTACAATTTTCAAGGTAAAAGAACAAAGACGATACATTGTTGAGTCGTAGCTTATGAAATTCCGAGAACAAAGACGATGCATTGTTCAGACTGATTAGGTCATCTAACAAGTAAAAGGTTTTTTTATAAGACTACCACAATATACAGATAAAAATTGATTTAAGTAAATACACATATTATGGGAAGTTTGATGTACTTAACATACCTTTGCTGGATCATATAACATTCCTACAACCATATGTAAACATGCTCATTTCGTAGTGTTTAGTCGTAGTGCGGTTGTGGACAAGTAAAGTCATGAAAAAAGCAATAAAATCGCTCCTGGATACCTCATGTAATAACAATATGAATAATAATAATTTAACATTTTGTTGTTCATGCTGTCAAAATAATGATGGTAGTAGTAGTAGCAAAAATGAAGAGAAACAAGATGAAGGTTATTCCGACTGGTCATCATCATTTCAAGATAGGGCTGAGGTGTATAAACAGGCAGCTAATGAATACTTAATTGATTGTGCTTCCTATAAACTATCGAACGATACCATATTGAAATTGGATACAGTACACCTTAACCTTGCACCAGTAGTGCGTATGAGATGTGGCAATAGCGTGGTATTAGACGTGAAGGAATGGAATGAACTTCTAAGATGGTATTCATACGTAGAAATACAATTTCTTCGATCCCAAGAAATTGAAAGCCAAATTGATTGGTCACATGTAAACGAGGAGGATATAATACATGAGCAAGATTACGAATCTCTATCTAGTAATCTCGGTATTTATTGCAATTGGGAATTGCTTAAAGGATATGAGAGAATTTTGAAAACTGTTATGATAGAAAACTACAACTGTTGTTCGTGTACATTCACTGCCTATAACATAGAAGAACTATTCGATTTGAAGGATATAATAAGCTATAGATTGGAATTTCTTGAATCTTACAATCTGGTGTGTTTCTATGAGAAATTCATACGACAAGTGGTTGACTACCGTCGTTTTCGTGAGAAGGAATTCGGTGATGGTGACATTTGTAAAGACATTGATGATGTTATAAATGCCAAGTATAATATTAATGCACATAACACTGTATGCTTAATGGAAATATTGTACTATCGCCCTGCTTATCTAATGTATAGCATTTACTAACAATAAAGTTTTTACATGATTTTAGGTATAAATACCCTACCCTATCCCCCAAGGTGAACAATGATAGGTAAGAACCGGAAGAGTGCGGGTGGTTTAGTGAATACACTAATCAATAAACTTCCGCTGGAATTGCATTTACCCGGTTACCAGTATTGTGGTCCCGGTACAAAATTAGAGAAACGACTAGCACGCGGCGACCCCGGTATTAATCAATTAGATGCGCAGTGCAAACTGCATGATATCAGTTATAGAGACTACCAAGATTTAGAAAGTCGACATAGAGCAGATAAAATTTTAGAAGAAAAAGCTTGGGAACGCTTTAAATCAGCAGATGCAACGTTAGGTGAACGAGATGCAGCTTTAGCAGTCGGTACCACCATGAAAGCAAAGAGAAAATTTGGGATGGGGTTTAAACGTCGGTCCAAGAAGAAGAAGAATGGTGAAAGTTTATTGCATGTACGGAAAACAATAGCTAAAGAAATGAAAGCTAACGGAGATTTCACCGACACAATAAAGTCAGCACTGTCAACGGCAAAACGTGTAGTAAAAAGGTTGGGGGGAAAGAAAAACATTAAAGTTCCTAGAGTAATTCCCTTACCTAAACAAGGAGGTGTTTTACCATTTCTTATTCCGTTATTCGCAGGATTATCAGCAATCGGTGCTTTAGCTGGCGGTGCATCGGAATTGCCAAAGCAGTCAATGATGCAAAAATGCCAAAAATTGTAAGAGGAGACATCGCGCCATAATCGTATGATGGAATCGATCGCTGGTGGCGCATTCTATCTAAAACCATACAAATCTGGAGGTGCATTATACTTAAAACCGTTTCCAAAAAACTGAGTAGATTACCCGAAAGAGCTTTAACAGATATTGATTTAAAGAAATACACAAAAGGTGTACCATACTTTAGGGGTATTTTTATGAGAGATAGCCTGCCTAAATTACCACATAAAAATGAATCTGGAATCATCAATTTAGATAGTCAGAGTGGACCGGGTACACATTGGGTTTGCTACAAAAAGCGTGGTGAAAAGGTATGGTATTACGATAGTTTCGGTAATCTTCGACCACCAGTTGAAGCGATTAACTACTTTCGGGGATGTAAAATTTATTATAATTACAATCAAGATCAGAATTTAATAGCATTATTTGCGGGCACCTATGCCTACAATTTCTATATAAATAATCGACATAACCTTAAATTTTCTCAGTTATGTCAATAACATTCAGTTTAGAAGGTGTTGGTAACATAGCTAGCTGCAACTTCTACCCACCGATAGAGCTAGATTTGGAGAAGAAATACGTTGTTGGATTGGTGGGATTTTACGGTGCAACAGCATTAGAAACATTTATACGGGCAACGATAGATTTTATTTTAGAACAAATTCATCTCATTTGCGAGTGATTAATATTCCACACGGTGCCTATGAGTTAGATGAAATTAGTGCTTACTTGAAATCAAAGATACCCACAGAAAAATTTTTCATTAGGGCAAACAACAATACGCTTAAGTGTGAGATAAACAGTTCATTTGAGATCGATTTTACTAAAGAGAGTAGCATTGGCCGCATGCTCGGGTTTGAGCCTAGAATACTAAAAGCGAATGTTCTCCACACATCTGCGTTAGACATCCAAATAATTAAACACACTAATCTGCATGTGGAGTGCAACATTATAAAGGGATCTTATCGAAACGGTAAACCTGCAAAGGTAATATACGAAATTGACGTTTCCGTGCCCTCGGGCTATCGTTTGGATAAAGTTCCAACCAACACTCAATATTTAGAAATAAACACAGACATAATCAGTAATATAACAATCAAATTGACAAATCAAAAGGGTGAGTTAATAGACTTTGGTGAAAGTGAACCATTCACGGTACGCTTAGAACTAAAAGAACATGGGTCTGCGAATTAATCACAGGACATCTTCATACAAAAGACCCAATCAACCCTCATTGCAGTTAACATCTGCAGAGAAATACTTTTTAACATCAATTGGATTGAAAGTTCTGAGTGAGCAAACCATTAAACGTGTTTCAAAGCGTACATTTTAATAGAATTAATGTATCTCTAAGAAATGTTAAATTTGTTGAAGTTCACTTGTTTAATGTCTATCTCTTTTACACAATGATATGTCCCGCTTACACACGTGAAGCTGAATGCATTTATCTAAAATATGTAATGTTTTATTGAACAATGGGATTTCTTTGTTAATAATAGCATTTGCATTTTTAAAAAGTTGTAGGAGTGTGTAAAAAAATTCAAGCGAATAAAGACTTTCTTTGTATAAAACACACACAATGCATCTGCATTCTTAAAAATTATTTTTAACAACTTTAAAACTTATCAAAACAACATTGCATAATTAGTAATATAATAATTAATGAAAATGGGTTATGAGGAAAAAAGTTTCGCTATAAATAACAATAGGTTTGCATTCATAAGTGTGCTAATGTGAACAAGGATTTTCTTTGTATAACACATTTATAGTGCCTTCTTAAAATATACGAAGTAAACAAACTGTAAAAGGCATAATTAATAACAATTAATTTATAGGTTTGAAAAGAAATTCATATAAAAGACATCATCCCTTAGTAAATCTTTAATTACTCATCAACCCTCATTGCATCTACACAATGACCGAATCATTAAACATCTTTCAAAACGTACATTTTGATGATACTATAATTAACTCAGATATTCACACCTATCTTCCGTATGGCTCTTCTAAGTATGGACCTTCCGAAGAAATACGCATTTTAATTCAGTCAGGATCTAATTACAGCTACTTATGATAGTTTTCTGTACATAGAAGGTAAGCTGAAGAAAGAAGATGAAGGAAAATCATGCAACTTAACCAATAATTTCCCCAACTTCCTTTTCGTAGAGATTCGTTATGAGTTAGGCGGTCAAAGAGTGGACGTTTGCCGAAATCCCGGCATAACATCTACTCTTAAAGGATATATTTCTTATACGACGAGCAAGAGCAAAGCATTAAGCCATTTGGGGTGGTCACCAAAGAATGAGGAACCATTACAAGTAGAATTCAATGAGGGAAATGGCGAAAAATCCTTTGCAGTATGCATACCATTGAACCACATATTTGGAATAATGGAGGATTATCGTCAAGTGATCGTGAATATGCGTCAAGAGTTGATTTTAATTCGACCTAGAAGCGATACAAACTGTTACTATGGTGACGTTGATGCGGAAATAACCCTAAATAAAATTCAATGGAAAGTACCACACTTAACCTTTAGTGATGCCGCGAAACTGGACTTATTTGAAGGAATAAATAAGAATTCTATTGTTACTGTTCCATTTCGTCAATGGGAGTTATATGAATTACCTGCTTTAAAACAAGCAACCTCTGATATATGGCCAATAAAAACGTCAACGCAACTAGAAAAACCGCGCTGGATAATTGTTGCATTCCAACAAGGTAAAAGGTACACAAAGTCTGCAAGAGCCGGAAATTTTGATCACATTAACATCAGGAACCTTAAAGTACATCTGAATTCCGAGTATTATCCCTATGAAGCAATGCATTTGAACTTCAGTGCTAACCAATACATACCTGCCTATCGCAATTTTTTGAACTTCCGATGTGACTACTATGATGAAGATAATACAGATGCGGTATTCAACTACACCGAATTCAAATCATGTCCAGTATTTGTAATGGACTGTTCTAAGCAGAATGAATCCTTAAAAAACTCAACAGTAAATTGGAAATGGAATCTCTAACACCTTTCGATAATGGAATCGTTGCCTATGGTCTTATTCTCCATGATGCTATTGTGCAGTACAACCCACATCCGTTTAGGTATTAACAGCCATTTTGCTACAATGGATAATAAGGAGATGATATTAAAGCGAAAAATTATTCAGGCTCGTAAAATAATACAGCAGAAATACAACAGTCTTAAAACTACCCGCATTGATAATGAAAGAACGTTTGAAAGTACTTATAAACCTCTAATAGAACCCCTAACTGAAATAGCGAATAAAATGCATCCTGATAAGAAAACAAAGGAGTCCGTTATACCCAAAAACTCGCCTTTATTCATATTTCGAAGAAAACATGCTACTACTAGCCCGCTAGCACACTCATTAGCAACGAAGACAAGCCCCCTAGCTCAACTTCCGCTGTTTCAAATAAATCCCCCTCCTCGTACACCACCTTTCCTAGAAACATCTGTTGTAGGAGAGATTTCTACCGAGGAAGAAGAACCTCTTAGTATCACAGATGATTCCTGTAATGAACCTATCTCTGAAGAATTTCTCAAGCAGTACCACGAATTACCTCGTATATATGTTGAACGGATTATGAGGGATCTTGAAGGTGCTATTGATCACACTTATGGAGTCTACTACGACGCCAAAACAGACAAATGGGCAATTGGTAATACCCCCATCACAATTAAAGGAAAGGATATGATCATTAATGGTGTCACTTATAAAGGGACTCCAGGTTTATATGATCTGCTTATTATGAATGAACCCGATTTAAATCTAGTAGATTCAAAGGAAAGAAAGAATTATAAACGTATTTTAGCAGCTACGAATGTTGCAAGGCGAGATTATGATGTAAGTGGACAGATTCGAGGAAGCCGCAGCAAAAAGTATACACAAATAATCAAACCCTTGCTGTCATCACCCACAACTCAAGGAGGTGGAGCTATGTTTTTTAAGGAATTAACAAATAGGCCGATTGAATATAAGTATTGGAATGATGTACATGAACTAATTCGTGATCTAGAAGTATTGTGGGCAGAAAAATTGGCTGGAAACACCGGTGTCGTAAATGATATAATATCAATTGTAGAGAATTGTATGAAGATGGATACATTGAAAGACCAAACACTAGTTTTCTGAACAATATAAATCAGAATGCATTGATGTCGACATATCATAACTAAAATGCCTCTTGATAAATTTGGACGGTCACATGCCCAGTATCAATTTAAGAAATTAACCCCTCAGTTTCAACTTATTGATGATAATCAATTCGATATCGAGAATAAGAGACTCAGCAATGTTGCCAACCCCATAGATCCTCAAGATGTCATCACCAAGCAATACTATTTATCGACAAGGTTGAATTTAGATGGAAACCGTTTGACCCAGTTGGCGGATCCGGAAGAAGATGGTGATGCTATAAGTAAAGGATACCTTGATTTTTGTCTGCAAGCAATTCAGAAAGCTGTTAAAGGGAACTTTAACGCTTATCTAGTGTTGGAGGAAAAACTACATCAACTTAAAGAAATTGTGGAACATTTCCAAATTACAACTCGTCAATGAATTGCACAAACCCGCAAGAAAAAATTTTAAACGAAGGCGCACAATAATTAAGGGATATGATGACCTCTGGCAAGCAGATTTGGCCGAATTTAACACATATGCCAAACAAAATAAGGACTACAAGTATATTTTAGTAGTTATTGACTGTTTTTCGAAATACTTGTGGACCAAAGGATTAAAAACAAAAACGGGCTTGGAAGTTGGCAAGGCCATGCAGGCAATCTTCAAAACGGGTCGGAAACCTTCCAATTTGCAGACAGATGCAGGAAAAGAATTCTACAATGAGCATTTCACTAAACTAATGCAGCGTTATGGAGTCAACCATTACTCCACCTATAGCACAAAGAAGGCAGCAATTGCGGAACGAGTGATCAGGACCGTTAAGTCTGCTCTATACAAGTCATTCAGCCTACAGGGTAAATATAAATGGATTGATACAATTGACACCGTAACGATGGATTACATCAATCGTAAGCATAGGACTATAGGAATGAAACCCAAAGATGTCGGCGATCATACAAAGCTAGATGCTTACACTCATAAAAATAGTTGATAGGAATCGTTATTGTGTGGGTGACATAGTACGAATCAGTAAGTTTAAAAGTATTTTCGCTAAGGGATACACCCCCAATTGGTCAAGTGAACTGTTCAAGATTGTGAAAGTTTGCATTACTAACCCAACCACCTACATGTTGGAGGACATGAAAGGATCACCTGTGCTGGGAGGCTTTTATTAACACGAATTACAGAAAACAAAGTATCCGGATGTGTACCTTGTGGAAAAAGTGCTTCGCTCCAAGAATAATAAGATATTCATAAAGTGGTGGGGATTGGATGAAAGATCATGGATCAATAAAGACGATTTAGTTTTATAATATAGCTGTAGGGATTGTAACTTTTAGATGAATTAAAACCACATAAAACAATTATAATTGTATTTATTTAAATATTACATCATCTTATAAACCCAAAGTATTTCTATAATCGTTTAAATTACTAGACGGCCATATCCCCGAATCTGGTCCACATCTCCATCCCAACCAGGAATCACCTTTCTCAATGTTTTCCAAAATCCAGCGGTAAATTTTGTGGTGTTCCTCATTTTCCCACGGTCGAAACTTATATGTAATGTTTTGTTCTAACAATACTTCAATTAAAATAGTGAGGCACTTGTAATTAGCACAATATGCTGCTGTCTCGATACATTCACTTGTAATAGAGAAAGTGTCTTTATAAACAATATTTTGTACGCTAGCATTTGTACAAAATGAATCACCCCATAATAACTTGTATATGTACATTTTAAGGGGTATGTCACCAAGTAAATTCATGTCATCTAAAATCCTACCTACATCATTAGAGGTTAACGAACCTTTATCGGTACACAAGTTCGTAAAACTTTTAATGGTATTGTCTAGGCTAATTTTTCTATCAAATAATGTCTTAATAATTACTGCATTTGCACACTTTGAGTTTATAGCACACCAGTTAAAACACTCATCGGGAATAACAATATTTTGCAATATATTCAATGTAAATGTATAGTTTTCAGGAGAGGTCAAAGAACGCTTCAGGTACTTTTGTAGATTTGATTACTACTGCACTGCAGCTCTTCCTGCAAGCTGTCCTGAAGACTGCTCATTGTTTACTGAAAGTTGTACCCCAGGGTCTAGTATCAGTGAAATCAAAATTTACTAAGCGTTTATCATCATAAGGATTGAGTATGACTTTATTTTGTTTAATGGTAAACACATCATGCTTTCTTTGATCTTATGAGGTGTTGATAGCGCCTTATTACGCCACCATCAAATAAAACCTGTTTATAATCATTAATAGTGATCTGCCTCACGCTTGCTTGCGTAGAACCCTTTGATTTTTACAACCTTTTCATCAACCGCGTAAGCATACATTTTGCACGAAGTCCTACAAATTCAACCATAATTTTGCCATGATTTTCATCTTTCATTAAGCCGGGGACCTTTTTATTTACTAATGGGAGTCCAAAGATGTTGTCGGGACTATAATCAGATGTATCGAATTTATCAATGTCCTCTTTAATACATTCATAGATATCGGGAACCGAAAAGGCGTATATGAGACTATCCGTATCCGTGTACAAGAGCTTAGCACTATTATGGAACTTGGGTAGCGTGTAACCGTAATGAAAATTATATAAAAAAGTTTTTGAAACGTCTAAAACACTGAATCCTGCATATATAGGTTTATTGAAATATTCTTCAAGCTTATTCATTTCAATGATAAGCATATCATTGTCAAATATTGTACAACTATGAAAATTTGGTTTTGATATGTAAGCACGAGCACCATAGCGACCCTCCCATTTCGTTACTAGCCGTATGTCATGCTTACGTACATTTTCCATCAGCTTCCCGAAAACACTATTAATCATTAATTTATAGAAATTTTTATCGAATTCATTTTGAGATTGCTGACGCATGGCTGTATTTAAATCTATATATTTTTTTAGCCATGGGGACTGTTTAAAACGTAATATACGGTGTACTTTTACCAACTTCAATCCATATTTTAAATATACTTTCAAATTTCTATAATGAATTACATAATTACGTTTTGGATACAGGGTAAGCAGTAATTTTTTCATTTTGGAATCAGGTGTGGGTGGAACCATATGTTCGGGTGCCAGCGGTAGATCACTGTGACTCTCATGTAATTCTATAGGATAGTCTAAATCACACTCGACTATATACCCAATTTCCGAATCATCAGGATGGTTTATTAAATCTAAACTTTCAATATTAGCTTCATCAACAAAAGAAAAATCGCCAAATGGTAGATATTCTGACATGGCGGCTCCATATAAATTATTCACGTCGTAGTACATTAAATACACACTTTCGGAGGTGGGATCAAATTTTTACCCCATGTACTTATTGTTAGCTTTAGCATACCGATTTGAACATTGAGCTACACCACCTCTAATCCCTCTTTCAATAAACATTAGCATATCAATGTCTGTAAATAATTCTAACTTTACTTGTGTAATTTTAAGCATAGCATCGAATGCTAAACCGGGAGCTGTATAATAGTGTAGAGGATCAAGGTCGTAAGTACTTAAACAAGTTTGCCTAAAGTTCTCGAAAATATCTGCTAAAAGTAGAACGTCTGTTTTTAGATACAAATCTGAGTACTCCCCTAACGATTTAATACTAAATTTGTTCCAAACGTTAACCGCATGCGCAAAACACTCATCACTGATTCCCTCATTATTAAGATGACTGAAAAATGCTTCTTTGGGCGGGAGCGTGGTCTCATTCAATTTATCCCACGTATCAATATACTCATAAGGAAACACACCTTTGCGAACTACCAGAGAAAATTCCTCCTCATTGTTGCAACTAGCGCGGGAAATAATTTTTTTACTATCCTCCAAATAGTCTGACAACTTTTCAATACTACTGCTCATAAATCTGAAAGAGTCAATAAATCTAAACTTAATTTTGGTGCCTTCCATTACCTTCGTGAAAGAGATATATCTTTCTTTGTTCATGGGTAGCAGTGAAATAAAACCGGGAACACTAGCCAATTCTCTAATGATGAAATGAGAATCATAACCTGATAAATTATGGAATACAACTGGCAGAATGTGGGAGTCTGTATAGTTTAGGTTACATGCCTGGTGCGCTGCCCCCCGAAATGCTCCCGTAAGATGATTATGGTCTCTAACTTTTATATCAGAATTAGTAAATGGTTTCCGACAAATGTGACAAATCGTGGCGCTTTCAAATTGCTCAACCTGACTGAGACTTAAAGTACCCATTGGAATAATTTGATTGATTATTTCGGTAGCCCAATGTGCAATACTTTGAAGCTCGTTAACAAACCATTGAATGCAATCCTTTCCTCTATAAAGCCTAAATCGAGATAAAGAATCATCATATGAACACTTCAAATAGTAAGCAATACTGAAAGGTGTGTGTTTGGAATGAAAAAGAGTATTACCTTCCATACCATTTGCACACTTCTCTAAAATACTTTCTAAATCGGCATAAATGACAAATGGCACCTTTTCTTGGAATGCGAAATTTTTGAACTGTAAATTCATTTCCGCTTCGGTAGGCAGCCTAGTAGAGCATTGATTAAGTTGCTGACAGTGAGCGGTATGTTTTTGTAGCAGGCGATCTGAAGAAAAATGGTTCAAGCATCGGTAACAAATAAAATGCTTGCGGTTGAAATTCGATATCTGTTTTGAAAATAAAGCTGACATATTCTTAATCCATGTGAAATGGTATACAGTGTTATCCGCGGCCTGATCAGAAAGTGCTAAAAGATTTATGGGTTCTTTATCGCTTTGATGATTACTCAATACAAATGGTACAACTTTTTTATCATTTATGCAGTACAAATTAATTGCGAGGTTGTTTAGTTTCTCAAATTTTTTTACATCATCCAGCTGAATGGGGAAGTGAATTGAATCAAAATTCAAAACGTCTAGAAAATGAGGATAACTAGAAGTCCGATATGAATGCTGTGAAGCGGGATATAATGCCGAAACAACGGCCCACAGGAAACAAAACTCATCGTTATTTTTAACATTAACAACAGCATGCTTTACTTCTATGAAGCGTGGAACTTTAACATAAGTTGAACAACCACCTCTAAATGGGACATAGCTATTAATATTTACTTTTAAATGTAAGACTTCATGTACTGCCCAACCGGAATCCCTTTCGGAAAACTCCTCTAATTTTATCCGTAACTTATCATACACGTTTTCATTGTACCAGACACGTACATTGGTTGAAATATCAATAACGCAATTTTTTGTGGCAAAAGTCTTCAACTCAATACTATGATTTTGGGGTTGCATGAAATTACAGCCTAAGACCACATTTACCTTTAGCATAGATTGCCTTAACATTAATTTCACCTTACGTGCAAAACTATTATATGCGTTTAGTAAAAATATCAAAGGGTCCTTAATGTTTGACATATTGATTATAATTCCTGTAAGCAGCCTACCATTAAAACATGAGTCTAGGGGGTACCAACGTAATTTATGCATACCTTTTTTATTGACAATTCCACTACCAACTTTCCCTGAAGCGTTCTTTAACCGTCTCAATCTAACCAGATAGCACTTGAGCAATGCTAAATTGCTCTCAAGCTTAAGCAAGCTTTCATTGGTCTCATAATAAATTTTATGTTTAATTATATCTTGCAATAGCTTGATATTGGTGTTAACTATACGGATGTGCCTGGCAAATTCCTTTTTTGTTTTCAATAAGGAACAATGCGCTTTGTTAAATTAACCATCTCACTACTACTTGGCATACTCATAGCTAGCAATATGAAGCACACGTAACAATGAACTTGTAACAAAATGCTCTTCACAACGGTTCTAGTCACGATTGTAAAAATATGATGCACAAATTGGTGAGTAATAATAGTTACTCTTTACGTTTAACAAATTGCTCTTCGGTTTACAATAAAACTTTTAGTTAGGATTGTACAAAATATGATGCACACACTGGTGATTAATAATAGTTGCTTTTTACTTTAGGTAATTTGTTGTTGTGACGATTGTAATGTATCGACTGACGTGGGATTGTTCTTTATCTACTTATATAGAGATAAGATCGGGTAAGGTCGGATAAGTTCGGCTCACCTTTTCATAAGCTACGACTCAGCAATGAATCGTCTTTGTTCTTTTACCTTGAAAATTGTAAGCATAGACTTTGAGCCGTTGAACAATGCATCGCCTTTATTCTTGATCTCTCAGAATTTTAGAAGCTATGACTCATCCATAACAATAGATCATCTTTGTTCTCTCATGTAACCTTGTAAGCATAGACTTTGAACCGTTGACAATGAGCCCTCTTTGTTCTTGATTTTTCTCAGAATTGAGATGTAGATAACAATCTATTTTTATATCTGAACAATAGATCGTCTTTGTTCTCTCACGTGGCCTTGAAAATTGTAAGCATAGACTTTGAAGCGTTGGCAATGGATCGCCTTTATTCTTGATTTCTCAGAATTGAAGTGTATTTAGATAGCAATCTATTTTTATAACTCATCCAAAACAATGGATCGTCTTTGTTCTCTCATATGACCTTGAAAATTATAAATATAGACTTTGAAACGTTGACAATAGACCGCCTTTGTTCTTGATTTCCTAGAATTGAGATAACAATCTATTTCTTATAACTCGACCAGAACAATGAATCGTCTTTGTTCTCTCATGTGGCCTTGAAAGCATAGACTTTGAGCAATGCATCGTCTTTGTTATTTATTTCCTAGAATTTCAGAAGCTATGACTCAACCAAAACAATGAATCACCTTTGTTATCAGAGGTGTGACCTTATAGCATAGACTTTGAACAATGGACCGCCTTTTTGAAACGGCTGTGAAACAGCTACCTGTTTTGAAACGGACCTGTTTTAGGAAACGGCTACCTGTTTTTAGGAAACGGCTACCTGTTTAGGGGAACGGCCACCTGTTTAGAGCACTTGAGGGGCGTGGCTTTGAAACATGCACCTCAGGGCTCTTGATTTCTAGAATTGAGATAACAATCTATTTCTAACTGAACAATGGATCGTCTTTGTTATCAGAGGTGTGACCTTATAAGCATAAACTTGAAATCGTTGACAATGGATTGCCTTTGTTCTTGAAAGGGATGTATTTAGATAACACTCTATTTTTATAAATCAACCAGAATAATGAATCGTCTTTATTCATTTACCTTGAAAATTATAAGCATAGACTTTGAACAATACATCGTCTTTGTTCATGATTTCTCAGAATTGAGATAACAATTTATTTTTATAACTCGACCAGAGGAATGAATCGCTTTTGTTCTTTTACCTTGAAAATTGTAAGCATAGACTTTGAAACGTTGACAATGGATCGCCTTTATTCTTGATTTCCTAGAATTGAGATAACAATCTATTTCTAACTGAACAATGGATCGTCTTTGTTCATTTCTCATGTGACCTTGTAAGAATAGACTTTGAACCGTCGACAATGCATCGCCTTTGTTATTGATTTCCTAGAATTGAGATAACAATCTATTTTTATAATAACGGAACAATAGATAGTCTTTGTTCTTTCATGTGGCCTTGAAAGCATAGACTTTGAACAATGCACCGTCTTTGTTATTGATTTCCTAGAATTGAGATAACAATCTATTTTTAGAATAACGGAACAATAGATAGTCTTTGTTCTTTCATGTGACCTTGAAAGCATAGACTTTGAACAATGCATCGTCTTTGTTATTGATTTCCTAGAATTTCAGAATGACTCAGCCAAAACAATAGATCGTCTTTGTTCTCTCATGTGGCCTTGAAAGCATAGCCTTTAAACAATGGGCCCCCTTTGTTTCTCAGAATAGGGCGTGGCCTTGAAACATGCATAGACTTGCTTTAGGGCAATGACCTTCAGGACAATCAACAATCTAGTAACTTTTCTAGTGACCTTGAAGCGGGGACCTTGAAGGGGCAGGGTTACCAACCTAACACATGGCCTTGACTTAGCAGGAGTACAACCCATTCCTACAATGTGGTTGAGGTGACCTTGAAGAAGCAGGAGTACAAACAACGTGGCCTTGACTTAGCAAGGTTGCTACCCCTTGAAATAGGCAATGTTACCAACCTAGAAATCTAGTAAATTTTCTGGTGACTTTTTCCAAATCTGGTGACAAATCTAGTGACAAAAGTGGCTCAGGATCTGTATAGCTATACTACTTTGTGTGTGTGTGTGTGTGTGTGTGTGTGTGTGTGTGTGTGTGTGTGTGTGTATGTGTGAGAGAGTCGTGTGTGTGAGTCGGGTGTATGTGCGGGTGTGTGTGTGGTTGTGCGTGTGTTTGTGTGCGTGCTTGCGTGCGTGCGTGCGTGCTCGTGCGTTGTGTGTGTGTAAAAGAAAGAGAGAAAGAAGTCTGTGTGTGAGCCAGGTGTGCGTTGTGATGGTGTTTGTGCATGCGTGTGATGTGCGTGTGTGATGTGTGTGTGTGTGTGTGTGTGTGTGTGTGTTGTGTGTTTTGTGTTGTGTGTGTGTGTGTTGTGATGTTTTTTGTGTGTTGTGTGTGTGTGTGTATGTGTTGTGTGTGTGTGTGTGTGTGTGTGTTGTGTGTGTGTGTATTTGTGTGTGTGTGTGTGTGTGTATTATATGTATTATGTGTATGTATGTATAGTGTATGTGTATGTGTTGTGTGTTGTGTGTGTGTGTGTGTGTGTGTGTGTTTTGATCGTGTAGTCTTAGTCTTGTGTGTGGTGTGTGCGTGTGTGTGCTCGTGCTTGTGCGTGCGTGCGTGCTGCGTGCGTGCCTGGGTGTGTGTGCGTGCGTGCGTATGTGTGTGCACGAATACGTGCTTGAGTTCGTGGGTGCGTGGGTGTTTGCGTTTGGGGTTTATTAGGGGTAGTTTTGATTTTATCAAATATTTCTGAATTAACGGCACATTTCATATATATATATATATATATATATATATATATATATATATATATATATATCAAATATTTCTCAAGATCCTACATTAATTATATTCTGACATCTTTCTTTAAAGTTTTTCAATTGCAAGCTAAATGTTTTTACAGTATTGCTTATTTTCGTTTTCAATTGAGGTTGCATGATTATTCATTCCTTTTAATTTGCACATTATCTGTTGTAAGGTAGTAGATGTTCCACACTGGAGTAAAGACCGTTTTAATCCCCATTTGAGAGTCGTTCTTCATGTCTGGACTAAAAGAAAATTTCAAAAATATATTGTTAATCGTATACAGAATCTCCGTAACTAAGATGTAATAAGACTAATACTAAAAAGAGTTCATCGAATCTTCTATTACGGGGTATATGAAATCGAATTATTAAAAGAATAAAACGGCACGTATAAGTTATTATAAATTTTCCTTTACGTATCAATCATCTTTAACAATGTCTTGATAAAGGATATCCGTGTGTCACGATATAATATTTCTTTGTTTAAATGTGAATAATATGTTAGTAATTATAAGTAAATACTATCATCAACTTTACATAGCTAATTGATTACTATTTCTCCTACAACCATAATCGATTACTTTTTTAGTTTATTCAATTGTATGTCTAGAACTTAATCGAGTAATTCTAACCAGACAGAACAACTACAAAGAATAACAGAAATGATTGCAAAAGAGGAACCGAATATGCTGTGACAGCTTCATTGATCTACAAAATCCCTTTCATCAGACCTTACTTCCACTTACCAAAACGCTTTAGACGTTTACCAATATTTTTATATATTTTTCCCTCTTTTTCGATCAAACTAATAAATTTAGGACGAAGGCTTATATCATTTTTTTTTGATTCGCAGTTTAAACTGAAAGCAATGAAAATTCTATCTGTTAAAAAATAAAAATGGTATGATTTAAATAATACCTTTTATGATTTTAATTATAAAGGATGTTATTAAAAATTGTTTTTTTTTTAGATAAAAGATTTTGATACCCTGAAATATATAAATCCCTTATTTTTACGAGCTCATGCGACGTGTTTGTAACTGGAAAAGTACACATGTGGTTCAATTCCCAACAAAAAACCCTTTTTTACTCTTATACTTATTTCTCCAATTTTATTACAATTTTAATTCTACATGAAAATAATGTGATAATTTGAGATCTCTTTTTCAGTTAATAAATTTACATGGTTTTCCTTCAATACCATTTAGGCCGAAAATTATTTTTTTAATTACGTGAACGTGTTTGTTTCGATTTAATTGAGTAATAACAGAATTGATCAGCTATTAACAACTTAGAGAATCTTAATTTTAAGTAAAAACGTTATTTCAGTCAATATTTACTTTACAAAATTGTGTGGTGTTAAGGAGCAAATAAACTTGTACGAGTATATACAATTTTGTGAAGAAATTATAACTTTAACAGCATTGTGTAGAACGGGTAAACTTATTAAACTTTACTAAGTTTAATCTTTATAAACTACCAAAAAAAAAAAATTGGCTACAAAGTCTTCTAAATTAAAGTTTCACTACTACATAGTTATCAAAACTTGTACAAACCCTGATACAAAGCCAACAATTAATTTTTTTACTTTTATAAGCTTTTCTTTTAGATACTTGTAAATTGACTTAAGAAGCTCTGAAAGATGTTAATTTACAGTATATATTTATATGATGACTTTTATGTCCCAAACGTTTTAAAATCAGAAATTTCACATCCTGCAGGTGAACTAAATGATCTGTTGTGGATCTATGTTTCCTTAAGCCTGCCTGGCAGTTTGTTAGGTATTTCTTTTTTTCAAGAATACACATTAGTCTATTACTTACCATTCGCTCGAGTACTTTTGCCATGCAGGATGTCAGGCTTGTGGGTCGGTAACTGGTAATTAAGTATGAGTTTTTACCATTTTTAAGGATGGGTACAATAGTTGTTTCCTTCCATTTTCGCGGATAAACTCCTTCCGCCCAGATTTTATTAAATACCTTTATGAGGAGTTCTTTTTATTCAGTTACGTAGCATTTCATATGACACTAGGTCGGGCCCGTTAGCGGATGATTTCTTACATTTCAGGGCGCCATTAAGTTCTTTAATCGAAAATGGCGAATTATACTCATATTCGTTGATATCTAAAAAAATCAGTGTAATCTCCTGCTTTCCTTTGGTTCTCAGGAAGGAAGGATTATAATTTTTTGAACTACTAAAATATTCAAATTGGTCTGCCAAAAGTTCTGTTATATGATTTTCATTGCTGGTAATGGTATTCCTGCTGGTTTCTAACTGTATGGAGGGTGTCGTTTGTTTGCCTGTTATTGCTTTTATTTTCCTCCGGACTTCTGTGTTTGGAGTGTTCCGATTAATTTTTGTAACATAGTTATGCCAGGAGTCTCTTTTACTCTGAAGAGCAGTAACTCGTCGCGAAAAAGTTCTAGCTTTTTTAAATAAGATCAGATTTTCATATGTCGAATGTTTTCGAAAGATATTTAATGCAGGCTTTTTGGCTTTTACAGATTCTTGAACTGTTTGGTTCCACCATGGTACTTTGCGATTAGTTAATTTTCCATCAATTTTCGGAATTGACGCAGCAGCTGTATTAATTATGGTTTTTGTAACTTATTCTATAGACAGAGTCGAAGAGTTTTTAGCAATGCATGTGCCTAGGTGTCCTTGGAAGACATTCCATTTAGCCTTAGCAATATCCCACTTAATGGGGTTTATTATTGGCACGTCTTGATGTTCGGTCTTTGTAATAATTGAAAAAAGGTCGCTAAAATCTAGACCACCTAATACTGCCCAAGAAAACAATGTAGTTGTACTTGGAGATACTATTGTTAGATCTACTGCTGAAAAAGATCCAGATCTGGCGCATAGATGGGTGTTTCTCCTGTGTTCATAAGAACTAATTGATATATATATATATATATATATATATATATATATATATACAGGGTGTTTCATTAAGGCTGGCCACTGGTCATATTTCAGAAACTAGTGGACATAAAAAGTGGAGAAAAAAAATTCATTATAAAAGTCGCCACGAGAAAATCCTGGAAATTATTTTTAAGTTCCGTAATTCATCGCAAGTGGGCGCAATTGAAAATTAAAAAATAAAATTATAAATTTCTCCGAAATTCCCACATTAAGGCATACCTTTGGTAACATCGTTAGAAAGCTTAGACAATTCTGCATCATTTTGGTCTAAGGCTCATTGGCGTACCGACCTTAATAAGAGTGGGGAAGCTATTGAATGTGTAATCATTTAAATCGCTGTTATTTTTAAACGACTTATCCGATTGTAGTAAACCTAGGCTTGTTTAGAAGAAAAAGGTAAGTACTTTTAACTGTCGCATCCATTGGTACGCGATAGCTCATAATAAAATTGTTAGAGGGCGCAATTTGTAATAATACCAGTATTTTGATTTTATTCAGAAAAATTAAATCATACGGTACAATTATGACATCATAAGCGGAAAGTAGCTTAAATTTGTAACAAAAACGTAAATAACGCAATTTGATATCTTCATTTGTTCCAGAGTTATGGCGAAAAGAAGACTTTTTAACCGTTTAATTTAATAATTGATTTTGCTATGGTTTCTTAAGGTGTATAGGTTGGATTAGTAATGAGGAATCTGCATTTATCATAGTCTGTGCCTCCTTCACACTCTATCTAGGCTTAGGACTAGTCCAAACTAAGCAAATTGCAAAATTTGGAGCGTGTTTAGAGGCCAACGGGCCATAACAACGATATCAAAGTAATGATTGATTTTTGTTTAAGAAACTTTTAATAGAATGGTAAAAATCATGAACAACTGTTAAAAACAAGTGAAAAGCTATAAATGTTCAAATTGACGGCCGTTTTGTATAATACAACTATTAATTCTTCTTCTTGTACTGGAAACAGCTGTTTCGATTTCGTCTCGTGGAATCGAATTTATTGCAATTTCAATTCGGTGAATCATGTCCTCTCGGGTGGTTGGTCTCGTTTCGTAAACAATATCTTTTATTCTTCCCCACAAGTAGAAATCTAATACAGTTAAATCCGGGGATCTAGGTGGCCACGAAACAAACTACCTTCCCATCCAGCGATTTGGGTATCTAACATTTAAGAAATCACGGACTCTTCGGGAATAGTGTGAAGGACATCCATCATGTTGATACCACAGGGATGCTCTCACGTTAAGGGGAACATCTTCTAAAAGATTGGGCAAGTCATTTTGTAAAAAGTTTAAATAAGATTCACCATTTAGGTGTCCATGAAAAACAAATGGTCCGATAATTCTGTCACCTAAAACACCACACCACAAATTTACACTCCATCTGTTTTGGTGATCCACTTCGCGCATCCAGTGATGATTTGTTTGCGACCAATAATGCATATTGTGCAAATTAACTCTGTCGCAGCTAGTAAAAGTAGCCTCATCGGTCCATAAAACTTTGGAAAGGAATCGAAGATTTTCACCACACATGTCTCTCAGCCAATAGCAATAGTCGAGCCGCCTGTCAAAATCAGTGTCTGATAAAGCCTGGTGTAAAACTATATGATAAGGATGCAGCTTAAAATCCCTTAAAATTCTGAACACAGAAGCAACACTTACACCTAGTTCTGTGGAAATCTCCCTGATGCTTACGTGAGGCTCCGATTCTACGTACGCAAGAACATTAATACTATTGTCTTCATTTCTTATGCGACGTCTTCTGACAGGAAGTGGAATACGTCGTACATTTCCTGTTTGTCTTAAACGTGTTGCCATTCGCCGAAACACTTTTCTAGTGTAGTGCCTTCGATCAGGATATCTGATAGCGTATTGTCGTTTCGCAATAGCTGCATTTTGAAAACATTCATAATACACGGCAAGCATGTCGTAAGCCTCGGCATTGGTATACGACATTTTTGAAGGATAGCACTAATTTCTGATAAGGTACAATGAAACCCAAAACTAATGAAGGAAAAATTTTTACAACACAACATCAATCAAAATTAAGTAAGTTGACAACTTTTCAATTTATTTAACTCCATGGAAACGAGCCGACTTTGTTCCGCAGCAAATTAGATTATTATTTTAAAACACACCACATTAGAATTATGCCTTAGAAGTTTTATATGATGTTATAAACGTACAGAAGAAGAATTAATAGTTGTTTTTACAAAACGGCCGTCAATTTGAACATTTATAGATTTTCACTAGTTTTTTAACAGTTGTTCATGATTTTGTACCATTCTATTGAAAAGTTTCTTAAACAAAAATCAATCATTACTTTGATATCGTTGTTATGGCCGTTGGCCTCTAAACACGCTCCAAATTTTGCAATTTGCTTAGTTTGGACTAGTCCTAAGCCTAGATAGAGTGTGAAGGGAGGCACAGACTATGATAAATGCAGATTCCTCATTACTAATCCAACCTATACACCTTAAGAAACCATAGCAACAATCAATTATTAAATTAAACGGTTAAAAAGTCTTCTTTTCGCCATAACTCTGGAACAAATAAAGATATCAAATTGCGTTATTTACGTTTTTGTTACAAATTTAAGCTACTTTCCGCTTATGATGTCATAATTATACCGTATGATTTAATTTTTCTGAATAAAATCAAAATACTGGTATTATTACAAATTGCGCCCTCTAACAATTTTATTGTGAGCTATCGCGTACCAATGGATGCGACAGTTAAAAGTACTTACCTTTTCTTCTAAACAAGCCTAGGTTTACTACAATCTGATAAGTCGTTTAAAAATAACAGCGATTTAAATGATTACACATTCAATAGCTTCCCCACTCTTATTAAGGTCGGTACGCCAATGAGCCTTAGACCAAAATGATGCAGAATTGTCTAAGCTTTCTAACGATGTTACCAAAGGTATGCCTTAATGTGGGAATTTTCGGAGAAATTTATAATTTTATTTTTTAATTTTCAATTGCGCCCCCTTGCGATGAATTACGGAACTTAAAAATAATTTCCAGGATTTTCTCGTGGCGACTTTTATAATGAATTTTTTTTCCAACCGCATCTGAGCGAAAGGAGTCCCATGCAGGGCTATGGGCGTTAAAGTCCCCGGTTAGCATAAAAGGAACTTGAGTGTCTTTCTGCTGCCAATTTGTACTTGATAAATATATATTACACATTGCAATTTTTAGTGGCGCAGATATTGTGATAGCAACAGCTTGCAGTTCCGTTTTGATGGGTGATGCAATAAATTGAATATCTTCTCTGATTACTATTGCAACACCACCTTTAGCTCTAAATGTACATAAAATCTTTTCTGATTATATGGTGTCTACGTAAGAGAAACTGTTTCTGCAAACACAAAATCAACGGGTTGAAATCGTTAATGATATTTTTCAATTCACAGTAGTGGTGAGCAAATCCATTACAATTCCGCTGGACAACAGTTCCCATGATTAAATTCATATATAAAAAAAAATATGAAAAAATAAATTTTGTGGACAATTAACGAAATCCTTAGATTTAACAAGGTCTAAATAAAATTAAAACAAAAATGTAAAATAAATGTATAAGTAAAAACAATAATTTAAACGAGACTAATAAATTAACGTAAAATGTATAAATAATAATCACAAACGCAACAGTAATAAATTAACAATAAACAACAAAAATTATTTTATATCACAGTTCGAATATCACAAATATATCACAGTAATTAATAAAATGTATCGTCGTCGACGGCTGCGGGTAACTTTCTTGGTCTACCTCTTCTCCCACCACCATCTTTCTTTTTTTTTGGTTTGAAGGTCTTGTTGAGTAACCTCAGAAGTTCGCGAGTCATCTTCAGATACAGATATGCTGTCAATAGACTTGCGCTTTCTCTTCTCTAAGCTAGGAGCAGAGGTACCAGAAGGAGAGGGTTTACAAAATTGTCACTAATTTCAGGTTGAGTGTTTGTATTCACTAGGGTCTTGAGTGGTCCAAGTATAAAAGTGGGGGCAATTCTTTTGCGAGAGATGTTACATCAGGTCCGGATTTGATAACGATCGGTGATGGGATAGCTTTCGCGTAGCTGATTTTAGGGACAGGTGTAGAAATTACTATTTTTCTTTTTGCTTCCATGTAGGTTATTTATTCTTTTACTCGGAATTCCTGGATGGCTTGTTCCTACTGAAGAGTAGATTGTTTGAAAAATCTAGCAGAATGTGGGCCACCACAGTTAACATATGCTAGTGGTACCTCACAAGGGTTGCCGACATGTAGCACTTTTCCACAAACACACAATTGTTCTTCTACGGCAGACTTAGATGGAACTTCGCGTTCGACTTTCACTCCGATCATACGTGTTTTGCGGGAGCTCGCGCTTGAGGTGAAAGTTTTGTGACTTGACGATTTTTCAAGGTGGTAGGCATGTATACTCCATGCCAGCCGGGGAGGTACCACCACCCTTACCATGGGCTCCCTAATATTGGGTCTCCGACTTTCTGAGCTCGGTAAGGGCTGCCGGTTACCTTTTCCTTCATCCTTAATCTATTCTCATCCTTCTTCTTCCTTCTCGCCCTCACTGTCTTCCTATCGGATTAAAAGTCCCAAATTAAAAAATAAGATGGCTGTGGTTTCTAGGGTGGTAAATTCCGGACGTAAAATCCTGCCCAATTCGGATGTCCGGGAGGTCAGGGGCCAAACGACCACGGTCATCGAAAGTATCAACTTTCTGATTCGCTACTGCAACATCCGCGGTATCAGGTTTAATCTTAATGCTATTCACCAACATCTTGAACAATTACAACCTGATATTTTGTTTCTATCTGAAACACAAGTCTCTTCTGAAAGCTCCGGGTCCCCCGACTTGCAATTTTATCTATACCACCTTCACTCTAACTTTCGATATAAAGGAGGCGTATGTGCGTACATCAAGGACAGAATTGCTTGCAAGAGGGATTCTTCCTTAGAAAATAAAAATTTTGACGTCATTTGGTTTAAACATTCTGGTCCTAATTTTGTGAAATTCTACTGTTGCATTTATAGGTCTCCTAATGACAGTAACTTTCAATACTTCTTCGATTACCTTAGTATTAAAGTTGACTACCTCCTGTCTCAGTTTCCATCTTGCGATATCTCAATTGTAGGCGATTTCAATGTTCATAACTCTAATTGGCTTCAGTTTTCATCTAGTACAAATCCTGCTGGTCATGGTGCATAAACATTTGCTATTTCATGTGATCTCACACAAATGATTTCTGAACCCACCAGAAACCCTGATAACCCTAACCATACTCCACACCTTCTAGATCTCTTTTCTACATCAAACCCTCTTGTTTATAAAACTTCTGTTCTTTCGCCTTTAGATCATTCCGACCATTGTCTAATAGAAATCATTTCTACTGTACATAATTCCACTGTTGTTTGCAAAACCGATACAACCTTGTGGTGTTTTAAATCAGCTCGATGGAGTAATTTACGGGATTTCTTTGCAACCTTTCCATGGCGTGAATATTGTTTTAAGTCGTCCTCTTCTTCGGACATCGCTCTTTCAGTATCTGAAGTCATCCTCATGGGAATGGAGTTATACACTCCCAAAAAACAGTACCATATAGGCCATTCACGTTCCCAACCATTGTTCAATAAGGCTTGTGCTGATGCAATATCTTTAAAAAATAAATATTACGTAAAATGGAAATCTAATAAATCGGTCGACAGTCATGTAGAATACGTTGGTGCTAGAAATATCTGCAAAAGAGTCCTCACTAAAACTAAAAAGTTGTTCGAACAACGAAAATGCAATGAACTAGCTACATCTCCTTTAGGCAGTCGTAAATGTTGGTCTTTAGCTAAAGCCATTAGTAAAAGCTTTGGAACATCTTCATTTCCCCCCCTGACATCTATTGACGGATCGGTAGTTGCTGATTCTATAGACAAAGCAAATGTTTTTGTAGATTTGTTTGCATCATACTCGTGTCTCAATGATTCTGGAAAAGATGTGCCCCTAGTCAACTCTTTTTCGTACGTTATGAAACCAATTCATTTTCGGTACAAGCTCTTGGAATCGATCACCAGTAGGCTTGACCACAGTAAGGCGACTGGCCCAGACGGTATCCCAGCTATAGTCTTACAGAAATGTTCCCCCGCACTAGTACCAGTCCTATCTAAGCTCTATACGATCTTTATGTCTTCTGGGGAATTCCCTTCGTCATGGAAGTTAGCAAACGTTCAACCTATTCTCAAAAAAGGCGATAAGACCGATCCCTCAAACTACCAACCAATTGCCATCACTTCCATTTTGTCTAAAATCATGGAAAAAGCCATCAATCAGCAACTGCTCACGTTCCTTGAAACTAACAAACTCCTTAGTGACCACCAATATGGGTTTAGGGAAAGTCGTTCAACAGGTGAACTTATTTCATATGTGACCCAAGTTTGGAACAATACAGTAGAGCAGTCCGGTGAAACAGTTGTAGTCGCCTTAGATATCTCAAAGGCATTTGACCAAGTTTGGCATAAGTGTTTACTTGCCAAACTCACCTCGTTTGGGTTAAATGATACGCTTATCAACTAGGTTTCTAGTTTCCTTGATAAAAAATGAATACGTGTCTTTTTTTAAAAGAAGTAAGCAATAACGCGGGCGTACCACAGGGATCCGTTATAGCCCCTACACTTTTTCTGCTGTACATAAATGACCTTATTTCTTCAACAACTAACCCCATCCATTGCTTTGCTGACGATAGCACTCTTCACTGTAGTTCATCTAAGTCTATTCATAGTGATAATCCACCTTCTATGTCAAATCAAGAAATTAAACCTGAAATGGCAAATTCAATCAACAAAGACATTCAACGTATTCTCGAATGGGGAAGCAATAATCTAATTAAATTTAATGCTAACAAAACTCAGTGTTGCCTTATGTCCGCCAAAAAAGATCGATCATTTCCTGTTGTAAGTATGAATGGCTCAGTTCTTAAGTTTTCAGACTCTATTACTCTGTTGGGTATGACTGTATCTTCAAATCTCTCATGGGTTGACCATCTTCTGTCAGTTACCAAAACATCTGCTCGTAAAATAGGCTTTTTGTACAGATCTAAGCAGTACTTTACCTCCCGACAACTCCTTCTGCTGTGTAAGGCCCAAATTCGGCCTCATCTGGAATATAATTCTCACCTTTGGGTTAGTGCTCCTCAATACGCTCTCGATATCGTTGATCGTATTAAAAAGAGAGCGATTAGGCTTATAAACCCGTCGTTATCTTCTCACGTACAGTCCCTTGAGCATAGAATGATGGTTTCAGTTCTTTCTTTGTATTATAGTTATTACAACGGCTATTGTGCTGGTGAATTACATTCTTTGATACCATCTCGGGCTATCTTTGCGAGAAACACTCGGTTCGCTCATTCACATCATCAGTATGCAGTACAAATCTCCACTTGTCGTACCAAACGGGCGCAATCCACATTTTTCTACACGGCTTCTAAACTCTGGAATGACCTCCCTAGTTCCTGTTTTCCTCTCACTTATGATGTGAGAAAATTTAAGGTAGCTGTTCATAGGCATCTATTGGCAATTCATTATCCATCATACTAAGTGTTCTTGAGTGCTTTAGCACGATAGGGCAAATTTAGCCTGTTCAGGTCCACAATCATAAAAAAAATACCAATTTGTGAACATTTTTAACTGATTGTGACTGTGTTAACAAATAGTGACTATATTTTTAATTAATAAAGTGAAAAAGTGACCCAGGAGTTAGGACTAAAGGTGAAAATTACGGTTTCCCGAAGAAATAGAAGTATGTTTTCAAATTTATCATTGTTTTAGCTGAAGAATAGGGCATATTTTTTGCATTTATGGGTTGATACGTTTTCATTGTCGTTTTAGTGTAGATTTTGGATAGAATTTTGGTTGTTTTTATCGGAAAACGCATATTTTCGGTAATTTAGAGAAAGAGAAAGTTAGCGTGGGCCACGCAATTACGTGCCCACGCCGCTGACGTCACGTCATTAAGGGGAAAGCCCGCATTCCTAAGTAAATTAGTATAGCGGAAATTTCAATATAAACTAAATATTTGATTTTATAAAAATATACAAATACATTAAATACATATATCAGATTTCTTTTGTACAGCACAAGTAAATTCTAAAATAGTTTAATTTAGTTAAGTAGCTGCAGCCGGCGTGGCAACGGTCGGGCGACGTTAGTGGCTTGGGTACGCGGCTTCGGTCGCCATATTTTTTTCTTTATATTTTAATTGAACGTCTAACTTTACATCCGATTCTTTAAAGTAATACAAAGTTATTCCGCCTTTTTGTTCCGGTTGCTTTTAAATATATTTTTAACTTTCCGATAGAAACACAAAATTAATTAAGAAAAGCGAGAAAGCAATTGGCAAGTAGGATAGGCGTGGGTAACGTGGTGACGTGCCACTTTTGAGGCAGTTAGTCTATGATAAAATCTTTCATAAAATAAAATAAACATCATGGATGGCGCAAGTAGTAATGAGGGGTTTCAACGGGCAGGGAAGCGAAAAACGCGTTTAACGGGTAGGATCAGCGAAACGACGGAAAACGTTAGGGAATGCGAGGGAAATCTAGTGGTTAGGGGAAGGCAGGCTAGTTGCGCGAAACAGGGCCCAACGGCTGATGTAGTAAGCGATAGCGACGTGCATACGACGGATCGCAATATCCGAATCTTGAGCGAAACAAACGAGGGGGCAAAGAGTTGCATCGTACATCACCGACAGGGGTTATCGTCGACGTTAGTCGGACAGCTATTGGACGAACCAATCACCACGTGCGAAACAAAATGCGTCGCCGGAAAGCTTACTCTTTACGCCGAGTCGGTTTACTTACCACCGACGGAAAGCGCATACGACTACGACGAGCTCGTGGCTAAATTCGATCGGGTTACGCGCGCACTAAACAGAAAGCTTACGATTTTTGCGAGAGACTTTAACGCGAAATCACCGCTATGGAGGGCCGACGAAGAAGACGCGAGGGGCGAGGCGATTTGTGACATAATCGAAACTCAGAATTTAATATCGTATAACGAGAACGAGGGACCGACGTTCGAAGGCCCTAGAGGAACGAGTTATGTAGACGCCACGTTCGGAACGGCCGAAATGTATAACGTGTCGCGCGAATGGAACGTAACGAAAGCAGAAACGCTGCCCGACTACAAATTAATCACGTGGATCATGGAAACTGACGAAAGAACGGGCGACTAAGGTCAAACCGTGAGGTACTGTAACGGTAAGGCGAAGTGGGAAGAGTTCGACCGCGTATATCGAGCGGAAATAGGCGACATAGCGGAAACGGCAACTCAAAACGACAGTGACAATTCCCTGGAGGAGTGCGCAGCTAAATTAAACGAAGCCGTAAGGGCAGCGTGCGAGGCTTCGATGCCTCGCAAAAAGAGCTACAGGAAAAGCGTGCCGTGGTGGACGCCGAAACTGACAACTCTGAGAAGGGAAGTCAACCGGCTAGCCCGGAAATCAAAACGACACACTACGATCCCGGGAAGACGAAAAGAGGATACGGGAATATCGCGAGATAAGAGCAAGGTATAAACGAACGATGGAAGAAACACGCACGCGGAAGTGGAAATAGTACTGCGTACAAAACTCCGGAAAACACCCTTTGGGAACGGCGTATAGGATCCTAAGTTGAAAGCAAACGGGAAGACGCGGTCTAACTACGGATAGGCGGAAAGACGGATCGATGACGACGGGCGCTCTAGAAACCGTGGAGACGCTACTGGAAACGTTCTTTCCGACGGACGACCGCAATAGCGACGAGCCGGTTCACCGGGCAATAAGGAAGGCGCACGAAACGCCGGGAATGTAGGGACCAGACGACTGAAGCACCACTGCCGAGGAAATCCGCAAAGCATTGAAACGCATGAGCGCCAAGAAAGCACCGGGACACGACGGGATCACACCGGACGTGGCGTTAAAAGCGCTGGACGCTACGCCGGATGTCTGGTCCAAGATTTTCAACTCGTGTTTAGACAGGCATACTTCCGGCATGCTGGAAATTAGAAACGATGCGATTCATTCCGAAAGCGGGAAGAAGCGACGCCGCGGATCCGAAAACGTACCGGCCGATAAGTTTACTTCCGGTCATAGAAAAAGCCCTGGACAGAATAATAGCGACGCGTATAGAACACCACGTAAAAACCGCGGGAGGATTTAACCCAAATCAACTTGGCTTCAGCTCGGGAAAGACCACCGTAGATGCGATAAGGAAGGCAGTCCGGGAAGTTAAAGCGGTGAAAGAGAGGGGGGATGACTGCGCTGTCATATCGCTCGACATCCGAGGCTCTTTCGATAGCGCCTGGGTGCCGGTGATAGGATGGGAGATGCAGAGACTCCTACTACCCCGTAATTTAATCAAGATCGCCGGAAGCTACTTCAAGGATAGGACGCGCAGGTGCACCAGACCAACGAGGTTGCGAGGAGGCGGGTAGAACTCGTATGTCCACAGGGAAGCTGTACCGGGCCGGTATATTAGAAGATAGTATATGATACTATATTCAGAGCCAGGCTGCCTCCGGGATGCAGCATAATAGGATACGCCGACGACACGTTATTAATCTCAACGGCCGCCCAATATAAACGGTTAAAAAGTGTAACGAACACTGCACTCGAAACGTTAGTCGCGTGGGGATGGGGGTTTAAACTCGAATTTAACGCGAATAAGTCGGAAGGGGTTTTACGGGAAACACATAAACCAGCAGAAGCCATCGTTTAGGTTGGGTAACGAAAAAATTCGCTGCAAAGAGTTTATTAAATATTTAAGCGTCCTGATAGATAACAGGTTAAACTGGAAAGAACACGTTAAATAAGCGAGCGCAAATGGTAAACAGATAGGGAATAAAATAGCCGCGGCCGCGAAATTAACCTGGGGAATCAACGGAGCGGCACTTGAAAACTATATATGAAGGCGCGATACAGCCGGCTGTATTATACGGGGCGGAAATTTGGGGAAAAAGACTAGGCGTAAAGGAACGAAATAAACTTTTAAGCGCACAACGAACGATGGCTGTCAAGACGGCCCGGGCGTATAGGACGGTATCAACCGAAGCAGCACTAGTCTTAAGCACGTTATTGCAGCAGCCCGAAGAGGAGGAAGAGCGAACAAAACGACCGAAACGAGGGTCGACGCCGGCGAACTGGGGCATCCGTCCGACGTGGCTTCATCCTCCGACTTTTACATCGGTGAGGAGGGAGGGGCTGACGTCAGGTACTACACTGACGGCTCGGCAACGAAAGGGGGAACGGGAACGGCGTACGTAATATACCGAGACGCTTGAGAAATAGCTAGCGGCGGAGTAAGGCTGGACGAGGGTTGCAGCAACTTCCAGGGTGAGCTGGTCGCGATCGTCGAAGCCCTAAGGTACGCGCTGGGACATTTGCAAGACATCCCGGAAGTATCCACCCTGTCGGACAGCAAAACCGCTCTGACAAACGTCGCTAGGCCTACCGAACTCGTGGCGGAGGCCTGGCGACTCTTACGTCGGGTAGTGGCGGTGACGGTTACCAGGCTGCATTAGGTGAAGGCACACGCCGTAAACCAAGGAAACGAAAGGGCAGACCGGCTCGCAAAGAAAGCTGCGAGGGACGGAAACGCGAGAATTGCCTACGCCAAGATTCCGATGACCACCGTGAAGAGATTATTATCTCACAGGAGATTCCTACCGGACGTCGCACAGAGGATATTTACTGCACCGGAGCTGGACCCCTTTATAGTCCATCTCGTAACGGGGCACGGCGGAACCGGAAGCTATTTGAAAAGGTTTGGGAAGACCGAAGACGAGCGGTGTGCGTGCGGGCACTGCACCGAAGACTCCGGTCACATCATTTTCGATTGCGAGATCGAGGAAGGCGATAGAAGGTTGGCGAATGCGAGGATTGTCAGCGCGGGCTTACGGTGGCCACAAGCGTGGGAGCAAATCACGACGATGGCGGGCAAACGGGAATGGTGGGCGGAACTTTCGAAATTCGCGAAGCAGGTCAGAGACTAAAACCAAACGTAGCGCGAGTAGTGTAATCCAGACCATTACTAATAAAAATCGCGTCTTTTACCGATTATGAGACATCACCGATTATGGCTTTACTACCCGATTGTGACATTAGAACCGGATTTGACAGTGGCAGGCGCGCTTGCGGCATCAAGTTCCGTAGTGTCACGCGCAAACTAGGTTACTACCGGATCTAAATTACGTTCCGGTGTTAGAGTAGGCCTCCTCGGAGGAGAGGCGGAAGAAACGCATCCCCGATGACCACGTAAAGGTCTTGCGAATGGTTGCCGTGGGTGGGATGCGGGCGGAAGAAGTCGCGGGACGGCGCGATCCTTGCGTCTACCGGATGTTGGCCGTAAGGAAACGACGGGCGAACCAAGGTCCATTCACAGCATCGTTTCGGGTCAAGTGGAAGTTGCCAAGTTTTTTATTGGACGTCGCCGATCTTACGGGAATCGACGGGGAGGAGCACCGGATAAGAACCACCGGAGCAGCCACGGAGTCGGAGCGACGTGGGGGCGACGGTGTTAGTGAAAGTGCTAGTGCTAGTGACAGTGTTTATCCTGCGAAAATGAGGGAAAAGTGCTAGTACTTGAGTAGGTTTGACTGGACGCGAGCTTCACTTGCGTACAGTCGACCCGTTTCCTATAAGGGAAAAGCGTCGACTTAGATAAGTAGCGTCGAGGACGCGAGCTTCACTCGCGCACAGGCGGCGCCTTATCCGGCGACTGAGGTAATAAACTCCGTCGCCTGAAAGGGCGCGGTCTTAGTAAATAAGCATGAATGTGTGCGGGCATCACTTGTATACAGGGACCGCGGTCGCCGACTGTATCCAGCGAACGCGGACCCTTAAAGGTAATTTTCAAGGGCGCGAGCCTCACTCGCGGACGCCGACTGTAGCCGGCGAACGCGAATCCTTAGTCGTAGTTTTACAGGGCACGGGCTTCACCCGTGCACAGATGCCGCCGCTCTCGGATCATCGAGAGCGGCGGCATCTTTGAGAGTACGGACCGGGTACGACTCTAGTCGTGCACAGACACCTTCCTTTCGATTACCTACCACCGATAGGACGGTGTTCTTAGTTAGCGTAAACGAACACAGGCGTGGCTCGTGTATGATGCCTTTGATTTTCTAGTTTCGGCGAAATCGGGGGTATCCTAGTTAAGAAAGCAGATTTTAAAAATGTAGATTAAGTAAAAGGGGCGAAGGCTTCACCGTCGCACAAATTTCCTTTTCCCCCGCTCCAACTCTGGGGAGAAGGAAGTTTTAAGTAGAATAAGGGTAAGGATAAGGACGCGAGTTGCGCTCGCGTACAGCCGCCCCTCACCACTACGTGGAACAATGGCGACTTACTTAGAATAAATACTTAATATTAATTTAAGTAGAGGATACGAGCATCACTCGTGCACAGATGACTGGGCCACCGGCTACGTCCGGAAGCCCAGGATTCTTAAATATTTCTTAAGGTAGATTTAAGAAATAGGCACGGGGCGTCGAAGTAGCCGCCGCTCGGACTCGCAGTGGTGTCTTAGTTAACAAATTTAGGGAAAGGGCGCGGTGTTAGGCCGCGTACAGGTGTCATGTGATGCCTTTAGATAAGGAACATAAGGGTGGGAAGCGGACAGCCCGCTTTACAACCTGCATCTGAGCAGGTTTAGAGTAATTCTTAAATTAGGAATAGGTGGCCGCAGGATTATCCGGCGGACAGCTGCCATTAGGTAGCTTAGTTAAAGATAAGGTAGGAACAGCGTAGGATTAGCTTACGTACAGATGCGATTGCCACATCTTAGACAATACGATTTAGGGCGGGTACGGGAATAGCCCGTACACAGGCACCTGCGATGTCCTTAATTAAAGGACGAGGGAATAACCCGAGTACAGATGAGAGAGCTGCCGCCTCGGCGACGACTCCAACATCTTAATACAGTTAATACGAGGGAGGAGGCAAGCGGAGCAGGGTGTTTTTAAATTTGGTTCGGGATAACTTGCGCAGGGTTTTACACTACCCCGGAGCTCGGCGAGCCACCTCCTTACTTTAGTTATGGAGCAATGTTAAGATTCAGGATTGTAAGCATTTCTACAGGGCGTTGCTTGTACACACGGAGGAATGTCGATAAAATACAAATTTGTAAAATATCGATTATGGGCAAATAAATATATATTGAATTCAAATTGAAATTGGTAAATTTAGATGAAATATGACCGAATTTGTGACATTTAAAACACTTCATAGGCGTAGGGATGTACAAACGAACACTTAAGTAGTAGAAAGCAACTTTCATGCTTTTTGGTAATAGCGGGCTATTGAAAGTTAAAAAATGTACGGGGAATCCCGTAGCTCGCCATTTCTTGTAGTTTTCAGTCTTCGTACATCAATAACACCTTGACTGCCCAATTCAAACATATATCATCGATAGTGCAATTTAATAGGTCACGACAAGAGATAACGCCTTTACACGTATTCATCGTGCTATGAGCAATTACTTCAATTTCTAATGTGTCAAACTTGGTTATTTTCTCAGCTTCACCACTTTGAGCATTTGAAACCGTTTCAATCAGTAATCCTTCCTTAATCTTTCTAATCATTTTAAAATTACCTAGAATTTCGTATAAAACCTTTTGAACAACAGAGGGGCCGATTTTGTAGAAATTCAACCCTACCTTAGTTTTAAGAATAAGGAACCGGGATTGTACTGCTTCTCCATATTCCTTGATTTCGAGGAAATGTTAAGTGGGCCCTCATCTACTCCCATGTTTAAAGGGTTAGCACTCGAATATTTATTTGACGCAACACGAGAACGGGAAGAAACAAGATTTGTTTTTGAGTTTCATTGCTAAGGACCAGGCTGCCCTGGTCTCACTCACACTTCCCCTCGCGCAATCCCTTCGGCACCTAGAACCTAGCAGGTGTAAATCCATTAGTTTGTAGTGATTTTGTTAAATACTAGTACTCATCTTTCAAAAATTCAGGATCACAAACTCGTTTTGCTTGATCCACTAAAGTTTTATTACACCAATTTTTTAACGTTGTTAATGGTTTGATAATTTAAGAAGCTATCTGTCAGTGTGTGTCGGCTTTCTGTAAACCTTCAAAGATAGTGCATTACTAGTTTTAGATATTAAAATGTAAAGAAATGGTAAACATCCATTAGGTTCTTTTTGCAGGGTACACTGGATGCTAGGATGTAAGCTATTTATAGAAATTAAAAATTCATGTAGTGGTTCTTCCCCATGTCTCCAAACAACAGATGTGCCATCTACATATCTATACAAGCTAATGGTTTTTTCAAATTTCATAAATTTATTTCAACATCTTAAACAATTCTGAAAAATTGTATTACTACTAATGAAGATAATAGTGAGTGTTATCAAAACGATAAAATTTGTCTAACATAAACACAAATATACACCATACAAAACCAAAAAAGCTAAGTATTTGAAATAAATTGAATATTAGAATTTATTTAAAGTTAATCACACACATCGGATAACCTCCGTACACACAGTTTCAGGGTGCTTTTCATAGTAATTGCGAAATAACAATTAATATTAAGTTGTAGTAAAATTTTCTTTAATGGAAATATATTTCACTTTTGGTGTAGGTAATTTAGTCATGTAATTGCACTCTCATTCGTAAATCTTGCCAATTGCTATATGATTTACATATATTATTTAGCCACATGAAGCAATTTGCTCTATAAGGCGTTAGTGATCGGTGCCGTACTCATAACTTAAATAACAAAATGGTATAAAATAAACGTCATCAAGATTCGTTTTTAAAACTAACCCAAGTTGCTACTGCGCAAAGTATAAAGTATAAGCTAATAATAACTTTTTTGTTTTGTATGTAATGTAAACATGAAACACAAAGGAATCAGGTGCGTTCACTAGATCACCCCCTTTACTAAGCTTTCACTATGAAGTTACCAAATAATCAAATAGACTGAGCAAATGGATTTAGAGACATACTAATGTGTGGCGAAACAATTAAATTTAAACTTGATTCTGGAGTCAACTAAACATATTCTCTTACAAGCACACAGAGTAATTAAAATGGCACACAATTAGAAAGTTACGGTAGCTGGACTAATATAATTCAATTTATAAAACTAAAAGCTCTGCTGATTAATAAACTCATTAGCAGAAACTTTTGGGTTGTGTACGCATTACGCCAATTCTACAATTACAAATATACAGAATTAAAATTAGAGCAAAGGTCAAAAGATAAGGTACACTTATAACAAGGTGAGTGTTTCGTTGGTATGCGTAGGTTCTTCTTTAACCGTATTTTATAACAGAATACAATAAATTTTACGAATTTCATAATCCACCATTAAAATTGAGTTTCATATGCTATTTTATTTTCTACTAGAAATTTAGTTTAAACATACTTCAATTCTGATCAACTAGAAATTTTTTACTAGAGAATTTTGAAATATTGAATACGGTTACCATGTTTACTGTTTTCCCGCCTACTTATACAAGATAACTATTGACGGTTATGCGATCGAATTTTGTCACTAACGCTAACTAGACTTTTTAGTTAGTTAAACTAAATTAAATTATATTAAATTAATTAATTCTACAACGTTTGGCAAAGTTTCGCAAAAATCGTCCATGGCGAGTGAGAGCGTGCGCGTGCGTGCATACCTGCGTACGTGCATTTGCGAGTGCGTGTGCGAGTGCGTGTGCGTGAGTATGTGCGTGTGGGTCTGCGTCTGAGTGTGAGAGGGCGTGTACGTATGCATGCGCGTGTGAGTCTGCATGTAGGTATGCGTGCCCGTGTGCGAATGCGTACGCTTATGGGTGTGTATTCGTGTGCGCGTACGTGTGTTAATACGTGAGCGAGTGCGTGCGTGTACGTGTGCGTGTGCGTGTGCGTCTCCGTGTGGTTGTGTGTGTGGGAGTGCGTGTGCGTGTGCGTGTGCGTGGGCGCGTGCGCGTGCGTGTGTGTGTGCGTGTATGTGTGACTAAGCGTGTGAGTGTGCGTGAACGTGGGAGGGTACGTGTGCGTGTGCGTGTGGGTGTACGTGTGCGTGTGCGGTTCGTATTCGTATCGGTGTGCGTGTGTGTGCGCGTATGCGCGTGCGCGTGTATGTGTACGCGTGCATGTACGTGAACGAGTGTGTGTGCGTGTATTCGTATGCGTATTTGTGTGCGTGTCCGTGTGCGTCTACGTGTAGTGTGGTGAGTGGTGTGGTGCGTGTGCGTGCGTGTGTGCGTGCGTACTGTGCGTATGTGCTGTGGTGTGTGCGGTGATGTGTGGCGGGTACGTGTGCGGTGCGATGCGGTGCGTTGCCTGGTGTGCGTGTACGTCGTGTGCGTGTGCGCTGATTAGTTGCTGGGTGCGTGCGTGCGTGTGCGTGTCTGTATGGTGCGTGTGCGTATGAGTGCGTGCGTGTACGTGCGCGTGTGTGTGTGCGTGGGTGTGTGTGGCATCTCCGTGTCGTGTGTGTGTGCGTAGGTGCGTGTGCGCGTCGTGGCGGTGCTGTTTGTTGCGTGTGCGTGTATGTGGTATGCGTGCGTGGCGTGTCGTGCGTGCGTGTGTGTGCGTCGCGTGTATGTGCGTGTAGTGTGCATCTCCGTGTGGGTGTGTGTGGTGTGCGTGGTGGTTCGTGTGATGCGGCGTCGTGCGTTATGCGTGTGTATCGTATGCGTGTGTGGGTGCGTGTGTGCGTGTACGTGTTGTGGTATGCGTGTGCGTGACGTGGCGTTTACGTGTGCGTGTGCGTGTGTGAGTGCGTGTTTCGTGTGAGGGTCGCGTGCGCGTGTACGTGTGCGTATGAGTGTGCGTTTGCGTGCGTGTGTGTGTGTGTGGGTGCGGTGCGTGTGCGTGTGCGTGATGGTGTCGTGTGGTTTCGCGGTGCGTCGGCGTGTGTATGCATGTGTGTGCGTGCGTGTAGTGCGTGTGTGCTGCTGTGTCGCGTCGTCGTGCATGTGCTGTGCGTGTGCGTGTGTTGTGCGTGTCGTCGTGTGTGTGCGTGTGTGCTTGCTGTGTGCGTGTTCGTGTGTGTGTGTGTGCGTGTGCGGTGCGTGGTGCGCGTGCGCGTGCGTGTGCGTGTGCGTGTATGTCTGAAGCGTGGTGCGTGTGTGCGTGGTTGCGTGTGCGTGCTGTGATGTTGTGCGTGTGCGTGTGCGTTGTGAGCGTGTGGCGATTGTGCGTGTGCGTGTGCGTGTATGCGTGTCGTATGCGTGTGTCTGTGCGTCTCGTTGTGTCCGTGGCGTGCGCGTGTTGCAGTGCGTGTGTGTGTGCGTGTGCGTGTGTATGTGGCAGCGTGTGGTGCGTGTCGTGCGTGTGCGTGCGTGTGCGTGTGCGTGTGCGTGCGTTTGCGTGAGAGTGTGTAGGTGATTGCGTGTGCGTGTGTTTGTGCGTGTCCATGTACGTGTGCATGTGCGTGTATGTGTGCGTATGCCTGTGTGTGGGCCTGTGCGTCTCGGTGTAGGTGTGTGTGGGCGTGCGTGTGCGTGTGCGTGGGCGCGTGCGCGTGCGTGTGCGTGTGCGTGTATGTCTGGCAAAGCGTGTGAGTGTGCGTGTACGTGTGCGTGTGAGTCTGCGTGTGCGTGTGCTGGGCAGTGTGCGTGTCGGTGTGCGTTATTCGTGAGGTGTGCGTAGTGTGATGCGCGTGTGCGGTGTGTTGTGCTGTGTACTGTGTGCGTGATGCTCTGTGTGTGTGGTGTCCGTGTGCGTCTCGCGTGTGGTGTGTGCTGTGACGCGTGCGTGCGTGTGCGTGGCGTGGGCGTGCTGTGTGTGTGTAGTTGCGTGTGCGTGTGCGTGTACGTGCGTGCGTGAGTGCGCGTGCGTGTGCGTGTGTGCGCGTGTGGTGTGCGTTGTGCGTTGCGTGAGTGTGGTTGAGTTGCGTGTGCGTGTGATTGAGCGTGTGTCGTGTGGCATGTGCGTGCGTCGGTGTGCGTATGCATGTGTTCGTGGGCTGTGCGTTCGTGTGTGCGTGTGGGCGTGCGTATGGCGTGTGCGTTGCGTGTGCGTGCGTGTGCGTGTGCGTGTGGTGTGCGTGCGTGCGTGTGCGTGCGTGTGCGTGTGCGTGTGCGTGGCGGCGTGCGTTGTGTGGTGTTCGTGTGCGTGCGTGCGTGTATGCGTGTGCGATGTGCGTGTATCGTGTATGCTGTGTGTGGCGTACTCGTGTGGTGCGTGTGTGGCGTGCTGTGCGTGTGCGTGGTGGTGTCGCGTGCGTGTCGTGTGCGTGTGCGTGTATGCTGCGTTTCGTGTGCGTGTACGTTGTGCGTGTCCGTGTGCGTCGTGCGTGTGCGTGAGTGTGCGTTGCGTGTGCGTTTGTGCGCGTGCGTTGCGTGTGCGTGTAGTGTGTTGTGCGTGCGTATGCGTTGTGGCTGTGCGTCGTGTGCGTGTGCGTGGTGTGCGTGTGCGTGGCGTGTTCGTGCGCGTGTGCGTTCGTGCGTGTGCGTGGTGGTGTGCGTGTTGTGAGTGTGCGTGTGCGTGTGGTGTGCGTGTGGGTGTGTGGTGTCGTTGTGGGATGTGCGTGTGCGTCGCGTGCGTTTCGTGTGTAGTGTCGTTGGGTGTGCGTGTTGTTGCGTGGTGTGGTGTCGTGTGCTGTTTCGTGGGTGTGTGCGTTTGCGTGTGCGTGTGTTGTGTGGTGTGTGTGTGTTGTGCGTTGGTGTGTGCGTGTGGTGGCTGGTGCGTGTGTGCGTTGCGTGTGCGTGGTGCGTGCGCGTATCGTTGTGCGTGAGCGTGTGCGTGTGTGTCGTGTCGTGTGCGTGTGCGTTGCTGTACGGTGCGTGTGCGTGGTGTGTCGTATGCCGTGTGTGGTGCGTGCTGTGCGTCGTGTTGTGTGTGTGTGTGTGGGGTGTGTGTGTGCGTGTGCGTGCGCGTGCGTGTGCGTGTGCGTGTTGCGTGTGCGTGTGTGTCGTGCGTGTCGTGAGTGTGCGTGTGCGTGTACGTGTGCGTTTACGTGTGAGTGTGCGTTTGCGCGTGCGAGTGCGCGTGCGGGTGCGTGTGCGTATACGTGTGTGTGTGCGTTTGCGTGTGCGTGTGTTTGTTTATGTGTGTGTGTGTGTGTGTGTGTGCGCGCGTGCGCGTGCGGGTGCGTTTGCGTGTGCGTGTATGTGTGCGCGTGCGTTTGCGTGAGAGTGTGTGGGTGATTACGTGTGCGTGTGCGTGTGCGTGTCCATGTACGTGTGCGTGTGCGTGTATGTGTGCGTATGCCTGTGTGTGGGCCTGTGCGTCTCGGTATAGGTGTGTGTGTGGGCGTGCGTGTGCGTGTGCGTGTGCGTGGGCGCGTGCGCGTGCGTGTGCGTATGCTTGTATGTCTCCCAAAGCGTGTGAGTATGCGTGAACGTGTGCGGATGCGGGTGAGGGTTCGTGTGCGTGTGCGTGTGCGTGGGCACGTGCGTGTGCGGTTCGTATTCGTATCGGTGAGCGTGTGTGTGCGCGTGTGTGTGCGCGTGTGTGTGTACGCGTGCATGTACGTGTGCGTGTGCGTGTATGTGCGTATTCGTGTGGTTGTGTGTGTCCGTGTGCGTCTCCGTGTGGGTGAGTGTGGGCGTGTACGCGTGCGCGTGCGTTTGCGTGTGCGTGAGTGTGTGTGTGCGTATGCGTGTGCGTGTGCGTGTGTGTGCATGTGCGTGTGCGTGTGTGTGCGCGTGTGCGTGTGCGTGTTCGTGAGCGCGTGATTGTGCGTGTGCGTGTGAGTGTGCGTTTGAGTGTGCGTGAGCGTGTGCGTGAGTGTGGGCGTGTACGCGTGCGCGTGCGTTTTCGTGTGCGTGAGTGTGTGTGTGTGTGTGCGTATGCGTGTGCGTGTGCGTGTGTGTGCATGTGTGTATGCGTGTGTGTGCGCGTGTGCGTGTGCGTGTTCGTGAGCGCGTGATTGTGCGTGTGCGTGTGAGTGTGCGTTTGAGTGTGCGTGTGCGTGTGGGTGTGCGTGTGGGTGTGGAGGTTCGTGTGGATGTGCGTGTGCGTCGTCGTGTGAGTATGCGGTGTGTATTCGTATGCGTGTGCGTGTATGTGCGCGTGTGCGCGTGCATGTGCATGTGCGTGAGCGTGTGCATGTGCGTTTACGTGTGTGTGTGTGCGTTTGCGTGTGCGTGTGTGTGTGCTTGTGTGTGCGAGTGTGCGCGCGTGCGCGTGCGCGTGCGGGTGCGTGTGCGTATACGTGTGTGTGTGTGTGCGTTTGCGTGTGCGTGTGTGTGTGTGTGTGTGTGGTTGTGTGTGCGCGCGTGCGCGTGCGGGTGCTTTTGCGTGTGCGTGTGCGTGTACGTGTGCGTGTTCATGAGCGTATGCGTGTGCGTGTGCGTATTCGTGTGAGTGTGCGTGTGCCCGTGCGCGTGGCTGTGCGTTTGCGTATTTTTGTGCGGGTGCGTGTTCAAGTTTGTGTGCGTGTGCGTGTACGTGTACGTGTGAGTCTGCGTGTGCGTGTGCCTGTGAGTGTGCGTGTGCGTGTGCGTTTGCGTGAGCGAGTGCGTGTGCGTGTGAGGGTTCGTGTGGGTGTGCGTGTGCGTGGGCGTGTGCGTGTGCGGTTCGTATTCGTATCGCTGAGCGTGTGTGTGCGCGTGTGTGTATACGCGTGCATGTACTTGTGCGTGTATGTGTGCGTATTCGTGTGCGTATTTGTGTGCGTATCCGTGTGCGTGTCCGTGTGGTTGAGTGTGGGCGTGTGCGCGTGGGCGTGCGTTTGCGTGAGCGTGAGTGTGTGAGTGTGCGTGTGCGTGTTCGTGTACGTGTGCGTATGCGTGTGCGTGTGGGTGTGCGTGTGCGTGTATGTGTGCGTATGCCTCTGCGTGGGCCTGTGCGTCTCGGTGAAGGTGTGTGTGTGTGGGATACGTGGGCGCAAGCGTGTGCGCGTGAGTGTGCGTGTGAGTGTGCGTGTGCGGGTGCGTGTACGTATGCGTGTGCGTGTACGTGTGCGTATGAATGTGAGTGTGAGTGCCTGTTGGTGCGTGTGCGTG